>VOPJ01011766.1:276870-499370 GCA_014673585.1 Semibalanus balanoides | reverse complement strand
GGCGACACTGCCAGAATAAATGAATTATTGTTTCGGTATCGCGTTTACAAAACGTACAAGTGCTTGTTATTGGCTATTTTAATGCATGTAGAAACTTATTTGTTGTATTATTTCTTATTTGTTTATTCTGTAATGCAGGTAAAGCAATAATTACCGAATTTCGTGGATTTTTTAATATGCAACAAACTCCCTTCTTGATAGATGGGCCGACATCGCGATCCCATTTTTGTTTTCAGGTTTCTGTTGATTCACATTTTTCACGCAATGCATGTGATAAACAATGAAAGCAGATCTGTGATGTTTGGCTTAATGAGGGAACAATTGTAATTTTGAAAGGAATATTCGCCTCTCGAAAGGCAAGCGTGTGCATTTCATGAGTTTTGAGGTATGCTCGTAATTAATGTTTCATAGCACCAAAAATGTCATTTTTGATATTCGATATTGTACTTTTGATTTCTTCTCGTGTTGTTTATTGTTGCCGTTTTTAGCATTAAATTAGCGTCTCCAATGAATCTTAGTCCTTTATTGTCCATTGCTTGACAATAGATGTTTAAATTTTTGTGTAGTCTGAGAACCATAAATGCTCCCTTATTATGTCTTGAGGTTGAAGATTTAGTAATATATTAAATTGGATGAGAGAATTGACCACGTCTCCCCAGAATGTGTTGCTTATCTGTTTTTGTATTACTTTCAGCTGCGCCGTGCTGTACGTGAGCAGCTTCAAGGGCTCTAACTGCTGTAGGTTTGCCGTTTTTGTCCAATCGGCTGTGGAACTAACTAAACGTTTTAACCATGACATTTTCAAGCTGTGTATGAAAGATGTTAAGTCAATCATTGTTGAGTCCATCAAACACCGAGTTTCTGAATTATTTTGTTCTTTTTGATGCGATCTGCGTTATTATTTCCAAGAAAAAACCATACAACATTTGTTCAATCTTTTTAATATAAGTTGGTGATGGATTCGGTAAAGCCATGAAAAGATGTACTAGTTTCGACAGCAGCAACGATTTTATCAGTTATTTTTCCAAAAGGTGTAATATGACGTCTCTTCCACAGTGCGATCTCGTTCTTAAGAAGTATGAGTTTTGTATCTAAATTTTCTTCCGTTATGTTGTTGATACTACGTTTAAAATATATTCCGAGAATTTTTATTTCGTTTACCCATTTAATTGTATTCAATAAGCTATTGTTTGAATGTTCAGGCGTGTTCAGAGAGCCAAGCTGCCTATGCATGATGTTTTCTCCCAATTAAGCATAAGTCCCGATTGGTGCATAAAATTTGAAAGGCTCCTCTATCGCCCCTATAATGGAACGCCTTAGCTATTCTAAGAACAAAAATAGTATCGCATGCATATTGACTGATGCGTACTTCTGTGTTAGCACTAAGAGGATACTGATAGTTATTTGAAGTTTTGCTATTTGTTGCTAGGATCCAGAACGGCTATATTGAAGAGATTATCCTACACAGGATTCTCCTTGCCTTTATACCTCTATGTAAATATATTTTCACCTAAGAAACCATTCATTAGTATACGTGAGAAATTTTAGAATCTGGTGATGTTTTTGTTTTGCTCAACATGATGTAAGTATTTCTATGAAGTTGTTTCCAAAATTCAGTTCTTCAGAACTTGCTCTCACGTACGGCCAAGAGACCGTTTCGAAAGCAGCTTCAAAATCTGCGGCCATTATTACACCTGCCTCGGGTACACCGTTGTGCCGTTCGTACAATCAATCACCGGACACCGCGATAACAATGCATTGAGCGTCCGTTATCGGGATTGATGTCGGTCAGCGGCCCAGACATTGCTCGTGCTGGATAGCTAATAACGGTCCGCGATTTGTGCAGCCCATCCCACTTCCATCCAAAGATGGCGGGCAGAGGTGAAAAAAATCGACCAGAACCTGCAACACGATTGCCGAAGCTTTGGGAATTTATCGTACGAAAAACACAAGCCCTTGTTGTTAAATCGGAAAACCGAGGGTTCAAGGGGTTTCGAAAGATAGCTACCTAATGTGTGTTGTTTTTCGTAGCACAATATCTTAAACATTGCGGCATTTTGTTGAACGTTCGAGTTTTAATACACCTTCTTTAATGTGAATCATCGTCTGTTCAGCTCAATTCGGCATTTCTAACTTAAAACCACATCAGACTACTGTTTGGCATGTATGCATCTCACATCGACGTAACGCACTCCCGCAGCAAAGGGTATTAAAAATCGACAGTGGACGGTGCACTGTCGATTTGTAATGCTCTTTGTCGCGGGAGTGTGTTATGTCGATGTGAGATGCATATGTCAAACAGTCATGTCTGCTGTCTGTTTAAATGAGATATGCCACGTTCAATTGAATATATGCCGATTCGCATTAAGAAAAGGTGTAGTGTTATCCCGGCAAATGAGGCGACGAGGCATATGTGACGGCAGCAACGCGGCGCAGTCACTTGCTGGTTTGTTGTGGCGGGACGAGACGGGACGAGACGGGACGAGACGGGACGAGACGGGACGAGACGGGACGAGACGGGACGAGACGGGACGGATTTTTTACCATAAGCAATAAGCATAAGCATTTTTATTATAAACAGATCAATGTATCAACATCAACATCACAAATTATAATCATCAAGCAGTCTCATACTGCATACATAATCATAGTTACTATGGGTCACAGTCAGCTACGCATATTCATATGTTTATAGAAGCTTCGTTTCTCCAATCGGTGCAGCTCCGATCGGATACGCAATACTTGGTTGTGACGGGAGGGCATAAGACATATAGACGATATCATACCTATAATGTTTCTCGATAACAAATTCACAACTAACTGCATTTCTAAGATAAAAAGAACGCACGAATCGCACACTCAGACTCACAGCTTACAATAGGGTACTTGTTACTCGATCCACGACGCACAGCACAAATTGACAGCCTTCCGCAAACTCTAACCGGTAACTTGAAGACTGAAAACATTCCAAAGAACGCACACGCACAGCACTCCTCGGCGGAAGGTCGCGCCTCTACTGGCCGGCCGGCCGCCTGTTTTTATCCGATTCAGCCTTAGCTATGTTAACCGCGAAGAGGGGCCGGGAGGGGGCGAGGAGGGGCCTGGGGTTTGACCCCCCATGAGACCCCCTCCACTCAGTCTCAGAGGCAGGGAATTTTATCCGGGAGCCTATCCCCGGAACCGGCACGGGAATCGAACCCGGGCCGTTGCGTGGCAGTCCGAGGACATACCACGGAGCTACCGGCTCCCCTAGGGGCCGGCCGGCCGGCGGCGGGTCGCCTGCCGGCCGCCGCTGGCAGTTGGCACAGGGCTGCGCATGCGCCGTGCGAGCATTTTCTTGTCAAACGGGGGAGGGCCGTCCGGGCGCTCACAAATATTTTATTTGATCCGGGAGCCTATCCACGGTTCCGGGGATAGGCTCCCGGATCAAATCCCCTGCCTCCGAGTGGAGGGGGTCCCATGGGGGGGTTCAAACCCCCAGGCCCCTCCGTCACCCTGCCCGCAACTTTAATCTTTTTCCCGGGGGGGGGAAAAAGCGCTAAGCTAAATCGGATGAAAAAAAACGCCACAAAGAAACCTCATCAGCAAGTGTCGATGAACTAGCTGGCGGGAGCGAACTCACGACGCAGGTCCTGCAGCTACAGACAAGCCGGATGAAGGATGGTAGTGTCGATGGAGACCTTCAGCTGGTGGCGGCGACACACGACGCAGGTTTATTTGGATATCAAACACAGCGGGCAGGAGTCCGAGTTGCCGCCTAAACAGTTGGTATTTTGAAACACACGGATACGATGGTGGTCGACACTGACACACCACGCAGTTGTCTGCCATGTGTGTAGATATCGAAACCTCAACTATCATACCCCATGCATGAGTAAATTTTCAAATTAACCTCTGTGGTAGGAGTTAACACCCTGGTCGTGTGTTGCAATTTTGTGAATGTGCAAGCATAGTTTTCATGGGTGCCCAAACCCTAAGTCCAGCCCAGCCGAAACTCATGAACACCAAGCCCATGCCCAGACCAGACCCATTCAAATGAATGATATTGAGGCCCATGCCCGATCCGGCCCATTCAGATTAAGCAGATAATTATTTTCACAAGATTTGCAACTATTATCCTAGCATATTTACTTCCGTACTATTAACAAGAAATAAAATCAAGCACCTGTGTGCTGCTGTGGATTTAGACTCATCGACCACTTTTCGGTCAACATTGTCATATTGGATGAGAATTTGGATTGGACATGATTTGGGATTTTAAATCTTACACCGCTATTACTTATTATGATTTATTGCGCTAATAAAACAACAAAAGTGTATTGTTTAAGTTTCCTATATAGTTCAGTACAGTAACATATTGACCAGGTTAAACATCTGGTTGTCAAGAAAAAACAAATATTAGTGACAGCACTCAACAATTGTTATACCTATGCCCGCCCAGTACCCATGAAAAGTCAAAAAATGCCTACCCAACCCATACAATCGGAATAATTGAGTGGGCACCCATGGGTGCACCCGATCCATGAAAAACACTGCTTGCGAGCGAGCGATCATCCCATTTAGTGCAAACATTGCACATTTCCCATTAAAACAAAATCCCAAACTTCACCTCCTTGTCTATATGAATGTCCGACACTCCGGAAAGGTGCAGTGTGACCGTGTATTTCGCCACTGATGTCCCCGGTCATCTCTAATGTCTATCGGGCCGGCGTTTTGATGGTCTGGGCTGGCTGAGACGCTGCCGGCTGTGGTGAGGGGGAGGGTCGGCACGTGAGCTGGGTCACGGCACCTTCCGGACCCGGCACGTCATTACTGACCCCTCACATGTCGTGTCATTAGTGTCATGTTGTCACACGGCTACCGTTCTTAGTCCGGGCCTCACCATCGGTCCGTCCTGCTCCCGCTCACATCCCGATCATAAAACCACAAGGCACAATGAAGGAACGCAGAGGTGGAACTCAGTTTAAAGGAAACAGTTCGCCTAGAAAAAACTCAGAAATTATTGAGAGAAGCTAGAAATGACTTATCATGTTTCTAGTAAGCCATACAAAAATATATTCGAAAAAAATACAATGTCAGTTATTTGGTTAAAATTCACTTTTTTCCTCAGAATCAGTTTGCTTATGAAGCGTCTTCATAACGTCATCGATTAAGTGAGGGATCGTGGCGTAGTACAAGACAGTACTTACCCAAGTACTTGTTGAAGATGCCGGAAAATACAACGCTTTGACTTGAGAACCACTACAGTACTTGTGTTGTGTGTCGAACTTCGTATGAAGTTCATCGTGCTGCTGGGTTGGTGCCGTATCGTGCCGCCAGTGCAGGCATGTAGTTATGTTGTCCGCCGCCTAGGAAGGTGGCCAGCGCACCTGACCCGACTGGACTTGTGTGAGTACTCCGTGATGGCAGGGGTCGCGGTGGTGCCACCGCGTCGTAAGCCCGGGCCGAGGATTGGGCTAGACCAAGAGGAGGCTCGGGTGTGGCGGGGAGTGTGGAGACAGGCCCGGACAGAGAGGTCGTGGAGACCGGCCCGGACAGAGAGGGTCACAGAAATACAAGTGTATTGTGAGCATGTGAATGTAGCGGAACAGAGAGGGACTGAACATAAACCGGTGAACTGGAGATTGCGAAAGTGGTGACAACGGTGGGCGCTCACAAGCTCACAACTCACACAAGATGTCTAACAAGTGCGATATTTCCCTGAGCAAGTTCTCCGCAGTGGGTGAACACCGCCGGGGACACCAGGTCCGCGAGGAAGACGGGTCGCCGTGCTTCGTCTGCGGACAGGCAGGACACTGGCGACGTGAGTGTCTGTTCCGGGACGACGTTTGCGTACACTGCGGCCGGCGTGAACACCTGGGTGTCATGTGCCGCAGTTCGGGAAACGACAACCGGTCCTCGGGCACCGGGGACGCCTGGCGGACCGGCACCGTCACTCAGCCCCGTGTCTAAGTCCAGGAGCGGATGTTGCACTGCGTGCAGCGCGGGTGCACCCGCCGCCTTCTGGCTGGCTGCTGCCGCCTTCTGGCTGGCTGCTGCCACCTTCTCGCTGGCTGCTGCCGCCTTCTGGCTCGCCGCTGCCGCCTTCTGGCCCGCCGCTGCCGCCTTCTGGCCCGCCGTGCCGCTTGGCGCCGTTGCCGCCTTCTGGGCCTGCCGGCTGCGCGCCTATCTGGCCTGCCGCTCCGCCTTTTCTGGCCTCCCCGCTGCCGCCTGGCTGGCCTGCCGCTGACCGCCCTTCTGGCCTTGCCGCTGCCGCCTTCTGGCCTGCCGCTCGCCGCCTTCTGGCCTGCCGCTGCCGCCTTCCGGCTGCCGCTGTCGCCGTCTGGCCTGCCGCTTTGCCGCCTTCTGGCACTGCCGCTGCCGCCTTCTGGCCCGCCGCTGCCGCCTTCTGCCGCCGCTGCCCGCCCTTCTGGCCTGAACCGCTTGTGCCTTCTGGGCCCGCCGTTGCCACTTCTAGGCTCGCCGCTGCCGCCTTCGGGCCCGCCGCTGCCGCCTTCTGGCCAGCCACTGCCGACATTTCTGGCCCGCCGCTTGCCGACTTACTGGCCCGCGCTGCGACTTATGGCCGTCGTGCCGCCTCTTGGCCCCGCCGTGCCGCCTTCTGGCCCGCCGCTGCCGCCTTTTGGCCCGCCGCTGCCGCCTTTTGGCCCGCCGCTGCCGCCTTCCTAGCCCGCCCGCTGCCGCCTTCTGGCCCGCCGCTTGCCGCTTCTGGCCCGCCGCTGCCGCCTTCTGGCTCGCACCGCTGCCTCCCGTCGGGGTCCGCTTCTCTTATACGTACGCTGGTTGCGACATTGGTTTTTTATTTGGCCTCAGTTTCCGACCTGTTTTGTGTGAGGCCGAAGTGGTGTTTCGTTATTGCTAGTTGTCGGGACGACAACTTTAAAGGGAGTGTGCCCACTCTTTTGAAATGTCAATATATTTTTATTACGGTAAGAAGCTGCTGCTTTTATTATTGCTGTTTACGAAAAATTCCACGTCTGGAGCCCTTTAGTTTGAATTTTACTTATTTTTGTTTTGCATTTGTTTTGTTTCAAAAAACTCAAAAACATCGTCACTAAAACAGAGTAGCGAAAGTTACTATAATGCGCACTGGCCAGAGCTAACAATATATGCTAGCGTTGTAATTTAAGAGCAATGCTTCATATCATGTGCGAAACTCTCTGGCGACTATTGATAATAATATTTCTGCCCAGAATGTGATTGGCGGACTTTGGAAATTCTCAGCAACTAAAGTGATTCTTGGGGGAAATGAAGTACATGGCTAAATTTCAGAAAAATATGTTCTACAGACTAGTGTCAACAACTTCACATGACCAATGTGAGTAGCACACTCCCTTTAAATGGGGAGGGTGATATTGTTGTTGTGTCGAACTTCGTATTGAAGGTATCGTGCTGCTGGGTTGGTGCCGTATCGTGCCGCCAGTGCAGGCATGTAGTTATGTTGTTTGCCGCCATGGTGGCCAGGCGACCTGACCCGACTGGACTGTGTGAGACTCCGTGATTGGTCGGGGTCGGGTGGTGCCACCGCGTCGTAGCCCCGGGCCGAGGATGGGCTACGACCCAGGGAGGCTCGGCTATGTGGCGAGGAATGTGGAAGACAGGCCCGGTCAGAGTAGGGTCGTGGAGACCGGCCCGGACAGAGAGGGTCACAGAAATACAAGTGTATTGTGAGCATGTGAGTGTAGCGGAACAGAGAGAGAGACTGAACATAAACCGGTGAACTGGAAATTGCGAAACTTGCTCTAAGCAGGTTTTCGTCACGATTAGTAAAACAATTGTACTATATAATTTCGCTAAGAATGTGTAACGTCCGCCACCATCGCTCACTGTCCGTGCTCTAGGGGAGTCCGTCTGTACCAATTTCACGTTTGCAGTCCGTCTGTATCTCTCACCTCTGATTGGTCGTGACGTCAGATGGAAATAATTCATCCGCGATTTTATCCAGTACCCCAGTTTATCCAGTTGCCACAGTTGCCTTTCTCCCTTACCCCTGAATCATATGTTGACGTACCATTTTCAAAATGGCGTCGATCGGCGCGCGCCTGCTGGGGCCTTTCATGACAGATCGACCCAAAAAAATATCGAAATAACACCCTTCATCTCAAATTTCAAACAACTGTAATTTAGAGGTTATCTGAGCCGTAGATTTAAGCTGTGACATTTTCAGCCTGCTCCGTCAAACGGTTTTTTAGTTATGGCCTCAGGCATTATTCGATTTGGCTCAAACAGTGGCGTAGCCAGGGTTTCGGCCAGGGGGGGGCAAATGGGATCAGGGGGCCCTTGTAGTCAATGGGGGCCCACATAACTAAAATAGTACTGTGTGTTGTACAACAACGACACATAAGTTTTTGACGATTTTTTTTTGGGGGGTTAGGGGTCAAAATTTCAAAGTTATGCAAATCTGAGACAAAAAATTAAAAACGCTTGTCATTTGCCTTCTTTTTGTGTTTTTTTCTTCTTCAAGTTGCTCAAAACCCCGAATTTTTACGATTTTTCAAACATTTATAATTTTTCCACCGAAAATGGTACGAACATGACGCCACTGGGTAACGTCGTTTCTTTCTCCCAAAGCACTTACATTTTCATGCATATTTTGTGATAAGACGTAAAAGCAACGACACCAATTTGGGAATAAGCTATATCAACTTGAAATATTTTTAAGGCTCAAGAAACGCAACTTGTAAATAATTGCGCGAGTAATTTTGAGTCTATGCCCTGGTATGATTCTTATAATGCGTCCAAATTGGCTTATGGTGCGGATCTTCTAACATGTTATTGTGCGACAAATTGGGCTGTAAAAGTGATAAAGCGAAACTATTTGCTCATTCTTATAGAAAATAGCACCAAACCCATATATACGCGAGAAACGGTTAATGATTTTTAACGCTAACATGTGAATACAATTTGTAGTTAAATTGCGCCGCGGAGCGGCGCAAAATTTTTGAGTTTTATTCACTGGACAGTTGTATTCTGACTGTTGAAGGGCCCAGAGTCCCTTCAAATTGTCTAGGGTGTTATATATAGTTGGATGTGCCTCGTGCACCTCCGCATGAGTTCACATTCATATTTCATATCATTGTCATATGTCATCGGCGTTTGAGCAATACATTACTTACTTGCTAATCGCTAGTCTTTCATAGATCTAACAAACATGTACATGGTGTCAGAAGTTGGTACTTATAATAATATAGTGTTAAATATAAGAAAATATGCCAAATAGATTAACGAGCCAGTGAATTTGCTTAAGAAGCGACGAAAAAAAAACGGAGGAAAATAACGATAGAGAGCAATGACGGATCCGTGCAGTATTCCCGAACTGGATTTTAACGCAACAAATTTGGCTGAGGCATGGCGAAAATGGAAAAGTGCGATGCAGTTATGCATAGATACCCTTCCTCCGAGCGTGAAAGAACGCCAGAAGACCGCAAAGTCTTGTTACAAATAGGAGAACAAGGAAGAGAGGTATATTCAACATGGAAAATTCCATATGAAGAACTAACTGTCGCTCTCCTCCTAGAAAAGTGTTGTCAGTATTGTTTCCAAGAGAATTGAATAATAGAACCACAAGTTCCTCCGTCCAGGCACAGAACGAAAGGCAATCCATAGATAGCTATGTAAGACTTCAACAGCTTGCCTTGACTGTGAATTTCAGCAGCTGGAAGACGGATTAGTCTTAACTAAGCTGATAGGGAGGCAACAATAATAGCTTTACGGGCGTACTTACTGAAGGAGTCCGCAGATCTCACGCTCAACAAGGCTTTAAATATTGCAGAAGCCGACGAAAATGACAGCTAAACATCTGGAGCTCTTCATCACAAAGGACAACAAAGTCAAAGACGACGTCGAAGTTGACGCCGTTGCCAGGAGCTGGAACAAGGCAACCAATAAACACAAACCAGAAAAGCGCGACAATCAAGATAATCTTAACGAGTGCCAGCGCTGTGGGTATGTTCATCGTAGCCCACGCTGCCCTGCCATGGATAAAACATGCCAAAAGTGTGGAAGATCAAACCACTTTTCCAAAATGTGCCATACCACTCGTCGGATTCAAGTCCTCTCCTACGACGACTATGATGAAGACGATGATTATGATCAGCACGCGGAATGCTCGATGCAGCAGTGGAGGATGCATGACACATCTGTGAAAGTGAAAACGGAGCGTGACAAAGTTCAAGTTGGACACGGAGCTGAGGTCAATCTGA
This sequence comes from Semibalanus balanoides, assembly GCA_014673585.1. Taxonomy (NCBI): domain Eukaryota; kingdom Metazoa; phylum Arthropoda; class Thecostraca; order Balanomorpha; family Balanidae; genus Semibalanus; species Semibalanus balanoides. The sequence continues at coordinate 489,168 of VOPJ01011766.1, read as the reverse complement.
TTCCCCGAAGCGCCTTCTGAGCAAAATAAATGCTGGGACCGATGAGACCACAAAAACGAGACTGACGGCATTCAGAGGGAACGTTCTGTTTCCGATAGGAAAAGATAAAGCACAGTGGTGTAGCAAAGGGCAAGATCACAGCTTGCTTATTCACGTCGTGGATTCGCTTCTAGTCCAATACTGGGTCCTGCCTGGATGCACGAACTGAAGCTGATAGACAGAGTTGAAGAAGTCAGGCCACATCACGAAACAGAGAAGAAAAGACGACCTCAAAATGACGAGACAGGGGTGAAGATGGGCTCACAAGACGCGAAAGGACTAGTAAGAAAAACCTGCTGCTGAATGAAAAGCCAGAAAAACCAACTCTGCAAAAGAAACTGCGCTAGCCGCAGGACAGAAGAAACATCGTGCTGGGACACATCACTTGCATTGAAGAGTACCCTGTATATGGCAAAACAAATTCCCAGAAGTCCAGCGAAACAAGACGACGAAACAAGCCGATCTGGAAAAGACAAATGAAGAGCTGCAAGAGCGAATGCGACTTCATGAAAATTAATGCTGATGTTTCGAAGGCGTTGGCTGTTTTTCAAGACAAATGTCATATTGAAATCAAGAAGGTGAAAACCAGTCATTCACTGCGCCGCGCAAGGTGCTTTATAGTATCAGACAAGACTAAGAAGAAACTAAATGGATGGAAAGAGACTCTATCATACAAAGGTGAATAACCAAACTGATTGGGTTAGCCAGTCCTGGTATTGTTGAGAAACCCGATTTATCGCTTCGCTTGTGCCTTGGATCCCAAAGATCTCAACAACGTGATAAGGAGGGAAAGATGACATATTCCACACAGCTGGAGAAGTGCAGAGCCAACTGGCCTGGAAAAAATTATTTTCTGTCCTGATCAAAGTAAGGGTTTTGGCAGGTGCAGTCTGGACGAACAGAGCACCGATCTATGCACTTTCCAAACGCCGTTTGGGAGATACAAGTTTTTGAGACTTCCATTTGGGATTTCGTGTGCCCCCGAAATATATCAGAAGCTGTGCGAGAAGACCTTTGGAGATATACAAGGGGTACATGTAGTCTTTGATGATCTCATTATAGCAGCCGAAACCGAAGAAGAACAGACCAGATTTAGCAGCAGTCATTGAGAGCAAGGATGAATAATGTCAAGTTCAATAAGAAGAAATTGCAGTTCAAGAAAACAGAGGTAAAATATTTGGGCAGTTTGATTTCCAACGAAGGAATCAAACCTGATCCTGACAAGGTGAAAGCGATTTGTGAGATGAGCCTACCACTAAACAAACAGGACCTCAGAAGATTTTTAGGAATGATCAACTTCCTGTCGGCTTACATTCCAAATATGTCTGAGAAGACAGCAGCTCTCAGAATTCTCCTGAAAGATGAAACCCCATGGATTTGGGAAAAATCACAAAATGACGCATTCGAAGTCCATCAAGCATGCACTTGTTACTGCCCCAGTGCTTAAGCTATATGATGTTAAAAAGCCAGTGACATTGCAAGTCGACTCAAGCCAAAACGGCATGGGAGCAGTGATTTTACAGGAAGGAGGGCCGATTGCATATGCTTCGAGAGCCTTATCCGAGACGGAGACCAGATATGCGCAAATCGAAAAAGAATTGCTCGCAATAGTCTTCGCACTCAGAAGTTCTACTCAGATATATTTATGGGCGCCGACCAGCAGTACAGACCGACCACAAGCCACTGGAGTTTCAATATTCAAGAAAACCACTGAACAAAATAGCTCCCAGGCCTTCAACGGATGATCTACAGCTTCAAAAGATTTTTTGGAAACAACTTAAATGTGTATGTATTCCTGGAAACAAATGCTTATCGATGAACATCACTTTCCAAAGCCACACATGCATTAGCGAACCAAATGACATGAAGAAGAAATTGATATGTCGTCATAGCATGGTGAAGCATTTGGCGTGTCCTGAAGGGAAGAAGCAAGAGTTTAAGAAGACGCAACCAATTCGGATTCTGCCTTACAGAAGTGAAAGCAATTAATTCGCTCAACGGGCTCAAACTAAAACCGTTTGTGAATATGAAACGAGAGCTGTGGAATCAAAAAGAGAAGTTCATGAGGGAGACGGTAAATGCTGTTCTATGAAGACAGAATCATCGTACCAAAGTCGATGAGAACTATCATACTTAATAAACTTCATGAGAGCCACCTGGGAATAGTGAAGACCAAGGAACGAGCGAGGCAAATCGTCTATTGGCCAGGTATGAGTCGTGACATTGAAGAGCATATTTTTCGATGTAATGTATGTCGAAAATTTGGACCAAAACAGCAGAAAGAGCCATTACTGCCACATGAAGTACCCAACAGAGCATGGAAGAAAGTTGGATGGCGATTTATTCGTCATCGGCAGGAAGCATTTGCTGGTAATGGACTATTACAAGCAGTTTAATTGAAAGTGTCCGTAAATGATGGGAACTGGCAGAAGCTGTGATTGGTCCACATGAAAATAATATTTTGCAAGACTGGGATACCGGAAGAAATGGTGGCCGACAACATGCCTTTTAATAGCTATGTATTCAAGAAATTTAGTGCTGAATGGGACATACAGCTTACATTCTCTAGTCCAAGATATCCACAGTCGAATGGATTGGCAGAGTCAGGAGTCAAGATAGTAAAAACTATTCTGAACAAGTCACGAGATGCTGGACATGATCCATGTGTAGCCCTGTGGATACAGGAATACGGCCGCTTGCGGGAATCGGATACTCCCCAGCACAGCTTCTTTTCTCAAGGAGTCTTCGGACAAAATTGCCTTCTCCTCAATCTGCTTTAAGACCAGCCATTCCAAGACGAGTAAAGCAGAAACTGGAAAATCGGCAACAGATGCAAAAGACAGCTTATGATAGGACAGCGGCGTGTCCTTACCAACTGAAGCCAGGCGGACAAAACAACGCGTCCAAACAATCAGCAGTGGGACCTGGACCTGCCGACATTCGCCTGCTTGTGATCGGCTCTGCTCAGTCTAATCTGTCGGAGACGAGCGGACGCAGCCTGGGCTGGTGAGGCGCAGCAGGTGCTGCCATCTGTGCCGCTGTGCGCGGCTCAAGCTTGAGCTGACAGTCGCCGGGGCGCTGTGGGGTTTCGTTCCGCCGGTCGGCGGGGCGGGCCGCCACCTGGCGTCGAAGCGGGTCGCCACCTGGCGGTGAAGCGGGCCGCCACCTGGCGTCGAAGCGGGCCGCCACCTGGCGTCGAAGCGGGTCGCCACCTGGGCCCTGTTTCACCAAATGAATATATTCACTCCGTACTTTCGAAAAGTATTCCATTCTGGCGGCAGCTACAGGGCGCATCTGTTGGATGCTTACCGCTCATAGTTTTGTTCTACCATACGCAATTATTTGTAGATGATGAAGAGTGTGGCTGTGTTCGCAGTTGGAGTGAAGTTCGACCGCGAGTGTATTGGCCTGGACCTGCTAGTGTCGCTGATGACACGAGATTGCTGCCATATCGTGTGCCCGTGAGCTGATGACATGAGATTGCTGCCATATCGTGTGACCGTGAGAGTGGGAATGAGAAACATATGGTTGATAACTGTTGGAGTGAGCGCGCAGTATATCGAGTCATCGGAATTCGCGCCAAGGGTAATGTGTGTGCTGAGTGTAAGGACTTCAGGAGTCATCGTAGGTAAATCAATCGTGATGATATGTGTGTGCGTGTGCAAATCGTGACGACGTGTGTGTGGTGTAAATAAAAGTGCTTATTACTAGCCTCAGAATTACAGGTTTACTGACTCAAAGCGTGCCAAATTATTATCGATCATTTATTCCATCGATGTGTAAGCCATTTTTACTGAAACCTACAGCCATGTTGGTGACAAAGGGGAAAATATCAGTTTTCTATAGAAAATGAAAATTTTCAAATCGACTGTGCGCTCTCAAGTTCTTCGAATATTGGTCTTTTGATGTCAGATTCGTCATCAGGGCATAGACAAACATCAAGAAACCACCCGGTAGCGATTGCCATGATGGAAAAGGATAATCACGACCCACCCTATCCCCCCCCCCCTCCCAGTGGGGCGCAGGTTAAAGCTCGGGCACAAAAGCCTATTGTGCTTGTGTTAGCACATCACTTGGCTTGACAGTTGGCTCAGACCTCAATTTGACGCGCTGTTGCAGCAGCTCACTATAATGGTGTGTTTGGTGGGCTGCTCGTAACGATCGCCCCGCACATCCTCAGTACTGAGCCCACAGTCTGGATCACTCCATGGCCAGGGCCTGTCTCATGAAACTGTCAACGACAATAACGACCCAGCAAACTGGAGCAATATCAGCTGTCCCTGAGAGGAAATTACGCAGTACATCCACAGGCCGTGGCGGCCGATTTCCGCTGTACCCGAGGTCAGTCCATTCCTGAGATTAGCTGCAGACTGACGGCTGGCTGCTTACTGAGAGCATACGACGTGTACGTTGCCGGCAACGTTTCCCAGTTGTGATGTGACGGGTCGCCGCTTGCAGTGTCCTTAGCGGCGCCCTGCTGCCCTGCGATCAATACGTCACTAGGGCCTGCAGCGCGGCACAACACCTTAGGCACCCTACAGCGCGACACACGCCATTTCGGCCGGCTTCAATAATTCAATACTGTCCCACAAAACAAAGCGACGATGAAGGGTGACTTCGTCAGCTCGGCCGACGGCGGCGTCTTTCAGACATATATGTTGCCTGAATAAACCGGGCCATACCGGCAGTGGCGGATCTACGGTGGGGCAAAATGTGCAACTGCTTCCCTCCCCCTACGAAATATCGGTATCCAAACGTATGTTTTGCCCCCCCCCCAACAATAAAAAGATCCGGCAGGATGTGATATTGTCCGAAAAGTCGTGATTTACACCCCTGCCCCGCTAAATAGTACGAAGGAAGGGGGGGACGATGAATCAAGCCACGGTTTTGGAACTTTTACGCGGAAACATGTCACAGGACACCTTGGGTAGAACTTTTTATCTCTAGCATAGGTGTTTGTTTTGATGTAGTTATATGTAGGTAACCCCTCGGTTTTAAAAGCGATCGAAAGACAGAGAGAGAGACGAGAGAGAGAGAGAGGAGAACGAAGAGAGAAGAGATGAGAGAGAGAGAGAGAGAGAAGACGGGAGACGAGAGATGAGAGAGGAGAGAGGAGAGATCGTGAGAGAGAGAGCAGAGAGCGTTCTGTGAGCGTTGAGCGTGTGAGCGTGTGAAGCGACTGTGAGCGTGTGAGCGTTGTGACGTATGAGCGTTGAGCGTCGGTGAGCGTGCGGAGCGTGCGAGCGTCGAGCGTTGCGAGCGTGACGAGCGTGCGAGCGTGCGGAGCGTGCTAGCGTGCGCAGCGTTGCGGAGCGTCGCAGCGTGCTGAGCGTGCGAGCGTGCGAGCGTGCGAGCGTGCGAGCGTGCGAGCGTGCGCGAGCGTGCGAGCGTGCGAGCGTGCGAGCGTGCGAGCGTTGCGGCGTGTGAGCGTGTGAGCGTGTGAGCGTTGTGAGCGTCGTGACGCGTGTGAGCGTGTGAGCGTGTGAGCGTGTAGAGCGTGGTATGTGGAGAGCGATAGAGAGAGAGCGAGAGAGCGAGAGAGCGAGAGAGCGAGAGAGCGACGGAGAGCCGAGAGAGCGAGAGGAGCGAGAAGAGCGAAGAGCGACGAGAGCGAAGGACAGCTGAGAGAGCGAGAGAGCGAGAGAGCGAGGAGAGCGACGAGAGCGAGAGAGCGAGAGAGCGAGAGGAGCGAGAGAGCGGAGAGCGAGAGAGCGAGAGAGCGAGAGAGGCGAGAGAGCGAGAGAAGCGAGAGAGCGAGAGAGCGAGAGGAGCGAGAAGCGGAGACGAGCGATGAGAGCGACTCGAGAGCACGAGAGGCGACAGAGAGCGTGAGCCGTGAGCGTGAGTGAGTGAGAGAGTGAGAGAGTGAGAGAGTGAAGAGTGAGAAGAGAGAGTGAGAGAGTGATAGAGTGAAAGAGTGAGGAGAGTGAGAAGAGTGAGAGAGTGAGAGAGTTGACATAGAGAGAGAGCTGAGCTGTGAGCGTGAAGCGTTTGAGCGTCCACACCGCCACCGGGTGGGGTGGACGGGAGGGAGCGTGCTTAGGAGGCTGGGACCCGACGAATCAGTCGCCCACCGGGTGGGTGTGGACGGGAGGGAGCGTGCTAGGAGGCTGGACCCCACGAATCAGTCGCCACCGGGTGGGACGTGCGACGGAGGGAGCGTGCCTTATGAGCTGACCACGATCAATTGCCACCGGGTGGGGTGAGACGAGGCGAGCGTGCTCTAGGAGGCTTGGACCCCCACGATCATCGCCACCGGTGGGGTGGACGGGAGGGAGCGTGCTTAGGAGGCTGGACCCACAGATCAGTCGCCACCGGGTGGGGGGACGGGGAGGGAGCGTTGCTTAGGAGGCTGGGACCCCCACGATCAGTCGGCCACCGCGGTGGTGGAGGGAGGGAGCGTGCTTAGGAGGCTGGACCCCCACGATCAGTCGCCACCGGGTGGGGTGGACGGGAGGGAGCGTGCTTTAGGAGGCTGGACCCCCACGATCAGTCGCCACCGGGTGGGGTGGACGGGAGGGAGCGGCCGGAGTCCGGCCACTCAGATTCGCAGAATTTTAACATTGTCCCTTGTATGGGACTGTCCTCCCAAACCCAAGCTGCCCCCCCCCAAAAAAAATGGCTGCCTTCAATCAAAGTTTTGTGGCGACGCCACCACTGTGGACAACCCCTTACCATGGGCGGATCCAGGGGGCCAAAGGGGCCATGCCCCCCTCCAGGTTCCTGAAACTATGTTTTGCCCCCCCCCCCACGGTGGTCGGACGTACAGTTGTAGAAATTGCCTTTGCAGTTTGCCTTTACAAATTGCCTTTACAAATTGTTGTACAAATTGCCTTTGAATAAAAGTTGGGTGAACAGATATATTACAAGGGTGAGACGGTGACCTTTGACCTAGGTCACGAGGTCACATTTTTTACAAGCAGACCTAGGTCAATTTTATTTTTTAAATTGTATTGTATGAATCATCGTGATCATAAAAATATATAACTTGATAAAGTTGTGTGCATTTTATGGGAGCTATGGCACTTAAAAGATACCAATGTCGCATCAAGACCTAAAAACGCCTCGGGCTATATCCTTTGACCCGTAAGTCACACAGACCTGAAAACCAGATAACCCCCAATACCAATTTTCGTCGACATCTGAGACATGAGGGTGTAAGTGGTGCTGCGCTGGATGGGAGAACGCACCAGTCAGTCAAAATACAGCCATCCACAGTGAGATCTGGAAAATTTCGCGCCGGTTCGCGGCATGACACAACATACGCAATTACTGCAGTTATACAAATTTGGAAAATGGGAAAAATGAACTTAATTCAGTGTCTGGCAGTCTCTCCCTTGGCGGTACCTATTTGCCATAGCCCACTCCCCCAGGGCCCACTCCCTTCATAAGATATTAACTTTCAAGTGGGCTACATGTTAGCTTTAGTCTGCCGATTTCCGAAAAAGGTGACGCGAACGCAGAGACGCGGACATCGGCACCCGGCAGCTGCTTCAGCGGCGTCCAAGCTGCTGGACCAAAGAGCTAATAGTGGGACCAGGCCAGGACCATCTCCCCAAGCCATTTCGTCCCAGGCTCCTCAAGATCCGCAGGGACCATTTATGTGCGGAAAAGCCGTTCTGCCACTTGCTGTTTTCAAACCCTTTGCACTGTTACCAACTTTGTTAGTTACAATTCGGCACATATGTGTACAGTTATTAGCCGTTTTCACGAAAGATAATTATTTTGCGCATTTTTTTTTAATTTGTAATGTTTTATTTTTTAGTAGTAGGACAGACAGATTTTAGTTCCAGGACAGATCGACAAGCGAAAACCCCAAATTAACACCATCCATCTCCAATTTCGATAAAACTCCGTTANACGAGGAGCATGCCTTCTTTATTGTTCTACAGAACTTCCTTTCAGGCATGGCAGCACTTTTGATCCTTTTTGAAAGTTGGGGTTGCACTTTCATTATTGGGGTTACACTTTTTGAAGTTGGGGTTGCAGCTACAACCCCAAAAGTATAGGTTCCAACGCCCATGCATCCAATGTGTACCAAGCAGTGGCGGCTCGTCATAGTAGGCAACTGAGGCCGGGCCTCACCCGTCATTTTTTAGAAAAACGCGGAAAATATATTTTTAAATAGCAAAATAATGTGTTTTCTCATTCATTTATCATTATCATGTGTATTATTTATATTAACTGATAAGTAACAACACAATTTTCGAGTCGCTCCGCCCACCAGTGACCGGTCTGTTTTAAATAATAACCGTAGTTTCAAACCATTGAGCCAGCTACTGAGGCCCGCCGCCGGCGCCTCGCGACTCCCAACCCGCTTACTCAGGCTACGAGGCACCAGCGAGCAAAACGCCGTGCACGACGATGCCGCGTCTTGGCTGCAATGGAAGTCGGCTGAGCCCGAAACTGTTGGGCCTTAAGCGATTATTGGCTCAATAAGAGTCGCTGCGACGCCCAAATTAAAGTGATGTATAAGAGAAACATACCGATGCCATGGTGTTGATTAAACACATATTTATTTGAATTTCAACATAAATCGATCATATAATGATATTTAAAATTCAACTTTCCTTTTCGCGAGCGGGCGCCGCCGGGCGGCAGTATTGTCGATGGAGGGGAGAGCAGAAAATTTTGAAACCCGGAGTGTTACGACTATGACTTATGAGTCTTTATGAAGATTTCGTTTAACACTGGAGCATCACGCTCCGATTCAATGTCTTGGGCTTATCTTGCATGTATGAATCCAATATGTTTTATATTTTGTAGATACTTGTTACGTACTTTGTTTTGGCATCTAATGGTCATTGGGTGAGCGACGATTTGAAGCACTCTTTGCGGCTCTTGCCTGACTGAGCTCCCGGCAGCGCCGACCTCATATTTCTGGCGCATGCGCAATATGCAATCCAGCGTTCATATGGCTCAAATTCGAATGCAATGACAAACCTGTGGCGTGTGATCCAATCTCGTCTCGTCGCAGACGTGACATGATCGTGCGCTTGCTGTCTGTCTGTGAGTGTGACGCCGTGTAGTGATAACTGCGGTCTTGTAACTTGCCAGTTGTGATATCTGAGCCAGTTATTCCCACTGACTTTGACAATGACTGAAGGGCCGAGGATTTTATATTATTTCTGATCTAAAGCGGAATTCCTTTCGTCAAAGATCCGAAGAAACAATGGGAAAATACTGACCGAACGACGTCCGAAGGTAAGGTCTCTCTTTAGTGGGCCTCAGCCATCACCCGGTAACAAAATTCCCAGTTTCCATGTATTCATTCAATCTTCGGTTCTGGGCACTGCGGATCCAGAACGTGGGCATGCCACTGGAGATTCAGAGGGGGGGGGGCTGCAGAGGGGCGCCGCCTCCCCCAGGCAGCGCGGGTTCACGGGGTCGAGAGCGTGCTTTGGCCTCCCTAAGCCGGGGAGTTTGGGGGAGTCCAAAACTCGGCCCGGCCCCGCGACCCGGGCGCCTGGGGGAGGCGGCGCCCCTCTGCAGCCCCCTCTGGATCCGCCCCAGGGCATGGAGGGACTAAATTTCACAAAGTTTCATCAAATAAAAAAAAACGTCGGTTTTGGCTTCCTTGTACCTTACTGAACGTTTTAAATCAAATATGTCTTTGTAAAAGTTTACTAGATTTCCATGTACAGTGGAAAATATGTCAAATTTTGCCGATTTCAGGCAATATGGGGGTGGCCCCTGGGCCCTGCCGCCCCCTCTGGATCCGCTAGTGGTTCTGGGCCTTAGGTACTTTGAGAGCCACGAGCCGCCACTGGTACTAAGTAGTAATACAATGCATTATGCCTGTACCTATATTTTGCCATTGTCTTGAATATTTTCTTACAGTTCCTCTGTGGGTGCCTTCGATACGTTAACAACAAACTTTGCGGTGTTATAAGCGGTCACAACACGCCATCACCTTAATCAACCAATGGCGGGGGGAAACGCCCCCTCAGGGATTTTCACAATAGCCTAAAAACGAACAGCTCTATCAACGAGAAACTTCGGGTACCTTATCGTAAATTAATTTAACGTCTTCAGTGTATTTTTTTTCTCGAGTTATATCAATTTTAGTGACGTCACTACAAACAACCTTGACGCAAATATCAGCTAGACTCTAACAGGCTGTACAAAGAGCAAAATGCAATCAAAATACGCCAAAAGATAGCAAATGGTAAGGAATACAAAATAGCAATCTCAGATTTAAGAAAATGCTTGATTTGGACCAAAAAATGTCAAAAAACGATTTTTTAATGCCCTCAAAATCTACACTATTTAATATTTTCAAAAAAACGGATGATATAAAAGAAAACCACGTATGTTCAATACCAGCACCACATTTCAAAGCAATATCTGTATTTTTGAATCAGTGATTGCTCCCGAAGTATGAGTAGTACCTCATGGCGTCATTTTTTGAAAGCATGTTTTTTACCAGATACAGAACAAACAAATGACACCACTGTTTTTTCTGAGTCAAAACTCGTTATGAAACATGCATTTTGTATTTATATTCATTGGTTTTAAATTTTGACTTATATGACCTGACATTGACCTTATAACGGGTCAGGTGTGCAAATAGCTGCTACACTCAAATTGTATGCGTAAAATAAACCATAAAACATGTGTCGCATGACCTCTTGCAGACAGACAGACAGACAGACAGACAGACAGACAGACAGACAGACAGACAGACAGACCTTTAATAGTAAGTTAGATTATTATCATGCAACTGAGAGACCGTTTTCTATTCAGCACGTGTTACACGTATTTTACCAATAAATGCATATTATTCAGTGATTGTGTGAAAACATAGGTAGTGAGGAGATATATAGGACACAAATGGGATACATTTATTTTATATACAGTTACTTCATATTTAATTACTAAAAAAATAACGCGTTTTTATCTTTTCACCTCACAATATTATTAATTGTTACATAATGGCATTTATTGCGTTTTCCGCGTCATACAAAGGTTTCAGGTTGCAATATAGGCCACTTGAAGGATAAATTGGATGACCTAGCTGGATGACATAGCTGCAATACTTGCTCAGTGACCTTTGCAATGTCAGCTGAGGACATCTGCGGACTGAGTTCAACATAGCTTGTTTTGTCAAAAACTATTGATAGAATAAGGATAGAGACGGGCGAATGACACCACTGTGTTCGTCTTGTCGATATTCGCGTCGCCCTATATGCAACATGACCTACCTGGGTCACCAAATGACCAAGTGATGGTGACCTCAGATGACCTCAGCTGATCATGCAGAGGTCACTGAGCAACAATTGCACCTGGGTCTAGAAATTCACCCAACTTTACCTTCAAGTGGATTGTATTAACCTGAAACCTTCGTGTGACACATAAGCCGCATTAAATGCCATCATGGTGAGGATTCTTGGTGAGGATTATCCACTTTGTGTTGGTAAAGCGATAAAACGCGTTATTATGAGCAATCTAAAAGTACATTTATAGATAATACCTATCCCCAATTTTTGCCTTATACAAGGACAACTTACCAAAGTAAATACAAAATCACTGGGCCCGTGTCAAGGTCAGGTCAGGTCACCAGAGGTTACAGTTCGTTCCGTCAGAAACATAATCTGAGTCCGGGATGATGTTGGCCATTTCATTGCCATTCAGAAACTGTATTGGTTTCTAGGAATTTGATTATTTGTTGTGGAGTTATTGGCTGATACTAAGTCATGTAAAGTGACATCACGAAAATGCCGGAGGCTATAACTCGGCAGCCGTAACTGCAATCGAGCTGAAACTTGCACAGCACGATTTTGCGTCCCAGATGTAACGCCTGAAACGAACTTACATCAAAATATGAGATGTAGGATATCAATTTGGGGGTTTCACTTGTCGATCTGTCCTGGAATGTCCCAGGCCTTAAATCTGTTCTTCGTCTAAAGTAAGTCGTTAAACGCACGTGAGAAATCTCGTACATTAATGCGACAGTTATACTTGGCACTATATTGAGATTTATCGAATAGACCTTGAGATTTTCACCCCATTCATCTCATTCTAAGTCATTTAAATCGCGACAAATTAATCAAACAAGACGAACAATGCAAAATGACTACACTACAGTCCAAGTTCCTTAGAATTGGAAGCAAAACAAGAGAAATGGAATGGGCTCGGTGAGGGTAGAAACAAGTGATCAATAGCAATGGCAGCAGTATGTCTAGATTTACATCATATGTAAGCTAGCCGAATTCTTCTCACGAAGTAAAAAAATACATATACACTCAATATTAATATTTGTATCTCTTCCTCTCTCTCTCTCTCTTTCTCTTTCTCTTTATCTTTCTCTTTATCTTTCTCCTTCTGTTTCCTTTTCATTTTGTCCCATTTCTTCCCTTCTCATTCGTTTGTTCGCTTGATGACAGCCTGACCGTTGCGAACCATAAGTGTTGTAACTCAGTCAGAGGAATGTCATATGCTGCATACATAATTGAACAGAGCTACCAATTACAATCCAGCTGAATATGCATTGTACTGCTCACCATTAGGAAAACACGATAATACTGCTAGTTGATTCAGGCTCAAATATACAGTTATTGGTGCAGCCTCAATCCAAGCGTTACTTGCATTGGTGTTTGTGTGTGTGTGTGTGTGTGTGTGTGTGTGTGTGTGTGTGTGTGTGTGTGTGTGTGTGTGTGTGTGTGTGTGTGTGTGTACACGCAAGCGTATGTGCAGGATTCAGTGACATACTGAATCCCTAGTAGCACATAACGTTGCCACAACGTCATGACAACGTTGACAACGTCATGCAAACGTTGATACGACGTAATTACGTCGTGAAAATGTTGTCACGACGTCGTGAAAGTTATGTGTGCTACTGGGGATGCAATTACGTTTCCTTTCCAGCAGCAAATGTCACAGGCAAGATACTAAGATATGATAAGTCTGAGCTGTGTAGCAGGATAATTCATCTCCGTTGTGGACCTAAGTCTCACTCTCACATCATGTGAATTGTGAGAGGAAACTAGTCAAATTCGTGATGTGTTACACCATGCCTGAACGCTGAAGCACAGGCAATTCGGCCCAGCTTTTGCTGATAAATTGCCAAATATTTCAGAATATTTTGAGTGGAGGGGTTAGGGTCACAGTGGAGGGGTTAGGGTCACAGTGGAGGGGTTAGGGTCACAGTGGAGGGGTTAGGGTCACAGTGAGGGTTAGGTCCACCAGTGGAGGGTTAGGGTCCACAGTGAGGGTGTTAGGTCACAGTGGAGGGTTAGGGTCACAGTGGAGGGGTAGGGTCACAGTGGAGGGTTTAGGTTCACAGTGGAGGGGTTAGGGTACATGGAAGGGGTTAGGGTCACAGTTGGAGGGGTTAGGGTCACAGTGGAGGGTTTAGTGGTCCACATGGAGGGGTTAGGGTCACAGTGGAGGGGTTAGGGTCACAGTGGAGGGGTTAGGGTCACAGTGGAGGGGTTAGGGTAGGAGGTTCAATTAGGCGCCATGTGCCAGCGAGAAGTAGTTCATCAACTTTTGAATCGTTCCAGAGTGAAAACAGAAGCATTCTAATTATTTACAACTACGCAGTCAAAGCGATCAACACGTTTTTTTTTCTTCAGTTTGTCCCACTTAAGGGCTAATGTATTACCAAACAAGTATACAAACATCAGCTTAAAATCAAACAACAGCTCGTACTCATACTCATGCACTAGCTAACAATATACATTATTGTACAGTACTCTCATACACGGCAGGGCACAGCTGTGCCAGTGCCTGCATCTCGCTAGCTAAATTAAGTTGAAAATACAACCAAACAGAACAAGTGCAAACAAAGGTGTGTGTGTGTGTGTGTGTGTGTGTGTGTGTGTGTGGTGTGTTTCTATGCAAATACAAATATAGAGTGGCACAGCCACACACTCAGTGTGGTATATGAATTATGTAATTTTATTATTGGCGTCAGCCCACGAGTGCGCAACGCATTTTAATGTTTCTCAATTACGAGATGATTACCTTTAAAGGTTTTCATTTGTTTCAAAACTCTCTATCTTGTTTTTCATCCTCTGCGGCAAGTTGTTCTTTGTGTGCTTCAATTCTTATAATTCAGCAATATGGGTGGTTTAGGTTTTTTGCCTTTGTTGCGGGATTTGTTATATTACTCTTTAGCTACAGTGATGATGAGTGTTTGCAATGATCTGTTTCTGTGTGGGAAGAACCATGACTGAACGTTGGTTTAAAAATGGTATTTATATTGAGTGTTTACACTCCTCTATCAATATCATGCAAAAAATGTTTGAGTTAACTGTTACACTGCCAGAATAAATGAATTATGTTTCGTATCGCGTGTTACAAAACGTACAAGTGCTGTTATGGCTATTTTAATTGCATGTAAGAACTTATTTGTTTTATTATCTATTGTTATTCTGTAATGCAGGTTTAAAGCAAATACACCGAATCGTGGATTTTTAATTTCAACCAAACTCCCTCTTGATAGAGGCCGGCATCGCGATCCATTTTTGTTTCAGTTTTCTGTTTGTTTAATGTCACATTTTTCACGCAATGCATTGATAAACAATGAATAGCAGTATCTGTGATGTGTGGCTAAGGGAAAACAATTGTAATTTGAAAGGAATATTCGCCTCTCGAAAAGGCCAAGCGTGTTGCATTCCTGACGGTTTTGAGGTATGCTGCCGTATTAATGTTTCAGTAGCACAAAAATGTCATTGAATATCGATATTTGTACTTTGATTTCTTCTCGTTTAGTTATGTGCCGTTCTTGCATTAAAATAGGTCTCCAATGATTCTTAGTCCTTTATGTCCCATTGCTTGACAATAGATGTTTTAAATTTTGTGTAGTCTGAGAACCATAAATGCTCCCTTATTATATCTTGAGGTTGAAGATTTAGTAATATATTAAATTGGATGAGAGAATTTACCACGTCTCCCCAGAATGTGTTGCTATTCTGTTTGATTACTTCCAGCTGCGCCGTGCTGCTTACGTGAGCAGCTTCAAGGAGGTCTAATTGCTGTAGCGTTTGCCGTTTTTTGTCCAATCGGCTGCTGCGAAACTAACTAAACGTTTTAACCATGACATTTTCAAGCTGTGTGATTAAAGATTGTTAAGTTTCAATCATTTTGAGTCCATCAAACTCGAGTTTCTGAATTATTTTTTGTTCTTTTTATCGATCTGGTTTATTATTCCATAGAAAACCATACAAACATTTGTTCAATCTTTTTTAATATAAGCTTGGTGATGGATTCGCGTAAAGCCATGAAAAGATGTACGAGTTCGTAGCAGCAACGATTTTATTTACTGTTATTTTTCCAAAGGTTGTATATGACGTCTCTTCCACAGTGCGAATCTCGTTCTTAAGAAGTGAGTTTTTATCTAAATTTTCTTCTGTATGTGTGATATTACGTTTTAAATATATTCTAGGAATTTTTATTTCGTTTACCCATTAATGTATTCATAAGCTATTGTTTTGAATGTTCAGGCGTGTTCAGAGAGCCAAGTGCCATGCATAATGTTTCTCCCAGTTAAGCTTAAGTCCCGATTGTGCATGAAACAATTTTGGAAGCTCCTCTATACGCCCCTATAGAAATGAACGCTCTGAGCTGCTAAGAACAAATCAGCTATCGTCTGCATATTGACTGATGCGTTACTTCTGTGTTAGCACTGAAGATGGATACCTGATAGTTATTTGAAGTTGCTATTTGTTTTGCTAGGATCAGAAAGCGCTATATTGAAGAGATATCCTGACCACAGATGTCTCCTTGGCCTCTATACCTCTATAAAATATTTGTCACCTAAGAAACCATCGATTTAGTATAGTGAGAAATTTTTGTTCGTTTTAAGTACATGATGTTAAGTATTCTATAAGTTGTTTCCAAATTCAGTTCTTTCCAGAACTGCTCCTCACGTACGGCCAGAGACCATTTCGAAAGCAGCTTCCAAAATCTGCGGCCATTATTAAACCTGCCTGATTAGTCTTATTTATGTGTGCTATTACATCGAACACTAGACGATGTCTCTCAAATATCTTACCTTTGATATAAAGCTGTCTGCGATGAACTAATGAATGATATTGACCTTCCTTAAATTCTGGTTTGCGATGGAGGTTGATATAATTATATAATCTACATTTAGAAGCGATATCGGGCGCCATCCTTTTGAGTGAGTGAGATTGTCGTCCTGCTTTTGGTTATCAGAGTTATAATGCTTTTCTCGATGTGTTGTAGTAATTCTCCCGCTGAAAAAAACTGAACTCAAAGCCCGGTGTGTAAAAAATGCCCAACTCTTTTCCAAAAAACAACGAAAAAAATCGACTGAAAATCCATTACTACCCGGTGTTTATTGCTTTCTTCATGTCTGTAATCCTTTTGACAGTTCCTGAAGGGTGAGCTCTGCTTCCAACACGTCTTTTTCGTCTTCGGTCAATTTTTCTGTAATATTACTTTTAATAAAGTCTAATTAAAATTCAACAGCATTCTGAACAGAGTATTTCTCTTGAAAAGTCTTGGTGAAGAGCGGCAAAATCGCGTCGGATTTAATTATTGTTTGGCCTTCATTTTGTAAATATTGTACGGATTGTTTTACTACGTTTCTTTTTTCCAACGATAGCAAATATTTGGAACTTCTTTCGCCTTCTTCATGCCACTGCGTTCTAGATCTTACGATTAACCATTCTATATGTGGTTGCCTATGATCTTCAAGCTCTTCCTTAGCTTTACATAGAAGTTGTGCATGCTATCGCATTTATCGTTATTGAATATGTTATATGCTATTTGTATTTTATTTGTTAATTCTGTATCTTTTAATCGTCGCTTCCGAGCCTTTCTTTTACAGTATTTCACTGTTTCTCCTCTGATAAGCATAAGGCGTTTCATATTAAAAGATTGGTCTTCGAATTGTAAATTGTACAGAGTGATTAGATTATTGTCGTCCGAAACGTATTCTTCATCATATACTGGGACAGCATATTGGAATATTGGTTTTTTATTGGTTGTTTTATAAATATGTATTCAGAATCTCGCAAGACGGATTCGTTAATTTCCAGATTCCTGGACCTCTTTCTACTTCTTGTTACTGTATTTGCATTACTACCAACAATGATCCGCTCCTAAAACCTGGCATGATTGTGACATCACGCACAGAAGACATCAGCTGGTGTTAACAAAAGAGCATGTCTTATCTGCCACATTTAATAGGAATTATTTCGCGACAAGTATATTCTAATTTTCCGGGTTCCTAATCTCCTGGTATCAACAGGCGCGTTGTCATTTATGAAGTAATAAAAACTCGTTTTTGCGTTTTTATTTATTTCGCGAGCGTAATTGTAAAGAATTCAACATTGGGTGATAAAAAACAAAGTTGAAATGTCCCGCCTAATAATTTGTGTGGTCGGTGCTGACGGACTCAATGTCCGCCTATAATTGTTGTGGTTCGGTGCTGTCGACTCTTCTATATATACTCGTAAGTGCAATAGAAATTCGGATTATCTTCATTTGGCCCATAAATATTAGCAAAATAAGTAGTCTGTGTTACCTAACTTACAAACGACGATAATGAAATTCCCGCAATCAGCGTGTTTAACCTGAAGTAGTTCGTGATGTAGTGTATTTTTAAACATGATACTAACACCTCGGCTACTATTTGTGTGACATGAATGATAACTTTTTCCTTTCCACAAACTATTAAAGTATTGAAATTAATTTTGGGTAAGATGGGTATCCTGAAGAAATAAAACATCATAGTCCTTATTTATCAAGAAATGCAAAACATCTCTGCGTTTCTTTACATCGCTTAGGCCTCTGCAATTCATAGAAGCTATAGTTAACTCAAGCATTTCTGCACAAAGTGTGTGAACATCGTTCACAAAGGGAAATGGAAAACATTAAAGCACATTGCGTCGCGAGCTCGTGACTGACGTATGTGTGTGCGTGGGCATGTGCGTGTGCGTGTGCGTGTGCGTGTGCGTGTGCGTGTGCGTGTGCGTGTGCGTGTGCGTGTGCGGTACCGTGTGCCGGTCGTGTGCGTGTGGTGTGCGTGTAACGTGAATGTGCGTTGCGTGTGCGTGTGCATTGTGCGTGTGGCATGTGTGTGTGTGTGTGTGTGATAGTGTCGTGTTTGTGTGTTTGTGTGTGTGGTGTATGTGTGTGTGCGTGTGTGTTGATGCTGTGAGTTGATGCAGTGTAAGTGACAACAAAAAAGGAAAAACAAGAAACATCGTAAGAATAAAAAACAGGGCACGGAGCCTGCGACAGCCGCAAAAGGCAAACCTATGGGAACTTTAGTAACCATTGCAATTAAGAAAACAAGCAATCTCTTGACAACGCAATGCTTAAGATAGATACAGTGAAAAAGCCTAAACAGGAAACTGAACGGAGCAGTGACCGCGGCATCAGTGAAACGGTGAGAGTAACACTAGGACATCTCGCTCAAACACTAGTAAAAGGAAAGTGGGACAAAGACACTTCAGCTGAGGATCAAACTTAAACACAAGAGACAGACGACACAGTAAACTTAAACTTAAACACATAGGCGCCTCAGGATGTTACCTCGAGCAGGCATCGATGATCCACCGGCAGACCGACACCGCAGGAACGTCACCTTAGTCCGGGTAACAGTCACCGCGGCCCCGAAACGGTCACCGCCGGGGACGTCCATCGCAGGTTCATAGGGCCGAACACTCGGTGACGCTCAGCGCTCAAGCGGGGTGTACCCCAGCTCGCGCAGTCGACGCAGTGAGTCGACCCTCGTACCGACACCATGCTGCTTTTCCTTGAAGTACACCTGGCCGCCACGCGAGTAGACAGTGTAGATCTTCTTCTCGCGCTTTTTACGCAGAGGGACCGGAAGAAAGGCTCCGAAGTTTCGTCAGTGACTCGTTGATGTAGAGATCCCTGCCTCGTAGCTCCAGACGCCGCGTCATCACCCAGTCTCTAACACTGTCCTGGCCCGAACACACGAATCGCACGATCAACACGTCTTAACGGTGTCGGAAGAGACGTAAGCCATAGTAACTCCGAAGCTCTGGGTGTCACGCCACTTAGGTAACCTGTCTGCTAAATGCCCAGCTCTCATTTTTTCAGACTCTGCCGTAACGTCGCATGAAGTGAAGTGACATCCAGTCATATGATTGTACAGTCTCTCTGGCAGCCTATGATGGCACGTGACGTGACGTGACTAGGAGTGACGTGACGTGACGTGACGTGACGTGACGTGACGTGACGTGACGTGACGTGACGTGACGTGATGTGACGTGATGTGACGTGACGTGACGTGACGTACTCGTTTCATACAATGCCATGCAGCCTCCCCGACTGTCCGTGTGACATAACGTTACGTAACACGACGGACTTGGACCAACCCTAGACGACATCGCACCCTCTTGTGTCCGCCTGTGACGTGGTGTGACATGACGTGACGCGGTGCGCTCCGTCTGATCCGACATCACACCCTGTGTCGCGAGCTGTGACGTCACCGCGTCGCTGACGTCGCAGCGGCGGTCGGCGCGGCGCAGCGTCGCCGTCGGCGGTGCTCCGTCTCAGTCGTCCGTCGGTGCCGTCGCCGGGAGCAGATCGGAGAGACGGCGGCGTGTGTCATGTGAGCCGCTGCGAGCCTGCCCGCCGCCCGCCGCCCGCCGCCCTGTGTCGCTGCGCCGCGCCATGGTGCCGCGTGTGCTGGTGCTGATGCCGATCGAGGCGCTGCCCACGCTGCTGGTGGTGCTTCTGAGCTGTGCCGCCGCGGGCCGCGCCGGTCGACTCGTGACAACCGAGTACGGCCAGCTGCAGGGCTACCTGCGCTCCTTCCAGCGCGTCCAGGTGGCCGGAGCACCCAGCCTGCGGCCGGTGAACGTGTTTCTTGGTGTGCCGTACGCCACGCCGCCGCTGGGATCGAATCGGTTCTCTCCGACGCGTACCCCTGCGCCGTGGAGCGGGGTGCGAAGTGCCAATCGTGCGGGCCCCGTGTGTCCGCAAAAGCTGCCCGTAGAGGAGCCTGTCGAAGCGCTGAGGACGATGCCGCGAGCGGTGTTTGAGAGGGTGCAGAGGCTGCGTGCGCAGCTGGCAAATCAGAGCGAGGATTGTCTCTACCTGAATGTCTACGCACCGGCTCATCGTAAGTTGGGATGGGGGGGGGGAGACGAGAGGAGCGATATTTTGGAATGGTGCCGTGATGTGGAGAAGGGCTTACGGCTGAATTGAAAGACCCAAGAAAATGACCTCAAATTTGGACTCAATCGTGATGTAAAAGACAAAAATGACAGCGCATATGATTACCGTGCAGGCGCAAATCGCCGATAAGGATTTTTTACATTTTTCTAGACATTATAACATCTGACCCAGCCCGTCCCGGCTGTACCTGTGTAATACGTTTTTGAAAGCTAATAACTTTACAACCACTGCCCCGATTGACATTAGGTTTACATCATTGGATAGCTAGATCAAATCAATTTTACTTCTAATGTGTTTTTTGCACATTCAAGTTATAACTGATTTTAACGGCGAGGCCTTCCATAGTCAACTCATATCATCAGCATTAATTTATACGATGAAGCATGCAGTGCTCAGGACGTACATTGTGGCGGATGCGAGAAAGGAGATCATTGATAGTTTAACACCAGTTCAACACCTTCATTGGCGGTAACTGAGTGGACGAGTGGTATCTGTTGCTGATTGAACTGGGTATATATTCAAATACAAATTAGTTGTATTTAATTGTACATGATCTTCTTTCTCGAATCTGCCAAAAGAGAGTAAGTCCTGAGGACTTCATGCTTCATCGCATAAAATAATGCTTATAGCAATATTCGTTGACTATGAAGGCTTCACAGGCGCATATTATGCTGACGAAAACTATTGATTGTAGCTTTGCACAGTAAGTTAAATTATAACTTTCATCGGAGGATAATATATTCAAAGTAAAACTTATTTTAACAAACGAAACACCATGACCTTTTCCACGAAGATATAACAAAATCAAAAAGTTATCCAAAATTAAGTTCTTAAATAAATCAAAAAGTTATCCAAAATTAAAATATTTTGTTATGGAGAACTTTTTTTTATATTTTCGAGGAAAAGGTTATGGTATTTCGTTTGTTAATTTTTACAACTAAGATCCTCGCACAAGCACTAAGCTCTATTAAACACTTAAAACTTATTTGATGTAGCTATCCAATGGTTAAAACCCTATCTCAACCAGGGCAGTGGTTGCAAAGTTATTAGCTTCAGGAAGCGTCTGTACGGCCGGGCCGTGTCGAGCCGGGCCAGGTCAAATGTAAATTTGTCTCACAGTAAGTTAAAGAAGAACCTCTTGGGCGCTTCGCGCCTGCTCAGTAATAACTTACTATTTTATAATAATTTCAGCTATGTATTCTGTTTATGTCGTATACAGAGAATAATCGACCTTTAACATGGGGTCTTAACACGCGCACTGGAGGGGGCACGTTTTGTGCCCCCCCCCACATTGTTTTCGTGGATATCTAAAAAAACGAAGCGGCGCCGCAGGGCAGTAGTGTTTGAGCGACACTACGAACACAATGTCGGATCGTTTGACCGTAAAAAATATTAAATCGTCGATAAATTTTTGAGTTATATGCATTTAAATTTCCAAAATGGCGGCCAGAAATCGAGGTCGGCGAAGCGATATCGTACGGAACAAACAGTTCAGATCGGGACAATTCAAACGCCCCATTTTGGTATCCAGTGTCATCTTCATCCCAAACGAACTTCAGGCACATGCAGTGACGGTGTGGGACGTCACAGAGGTCAAATCCTCAAAAAAGTGACATTTGGCCCGATTTGACCTTCATGACCTCGTTTGCCTTTAAGATATTGACCTAAGGTCACCAAAATTTCAGAGAATGTAGATCATCACAGCACCTACCTACCCTATAAGTTTGAATGTTCTAGCTCTCATACTTTCGGAGATCTCACGGGGGGGGGCACTAAAGTCCCCCCCCCTCCAGTGGGTGTTAGTGGCATACCCTTCTCCAGTGCGCGTGTTAAACTGAGGTAGCAGAGTTGTAGAGAGGATCGCAAAATAGTTTTTTGCTAAAGAATAAACTCGCTACGTTAAGTATTTTCGACACAGGGCTAGTGGGCCCATTTTAGAAGACAAAGTTCCATTTTCCCGAAACTTCGGGGCAGTAGTAACTTCGAGTAACTTCTAACTAAGTCTAAGTAACTTTCAGTAACTTCGACACAGGACTAGTGGGCCCATTTTAAAAGAAGTTTCGGGTCTTTTTCGGGTCACGAGATAATCTTTCAAGCCCAGAAACCGCCCCAAAACTTCTTCTTCTAAAAGGGTTTTACTAGTCCTGTGTCGAAATTACTTAGGGTAGCGGGGTAATTCTTTCACCACAATCCATTTTTCGATCTGCTTTACAAATCAGTAACCTCAGTTCAAACCCCATTAAATGTGACCCACTCCCTTTAACACAAGCACTCAAGAAGGGTATGCCAGTAACGAGCACTGGAGAGGAGGGGGAGGGGGCTCTTTAGTGCCCCCCTCTCCAGTTCGCCGAACGTGCCTGTTCGTGTCGGCCAACTGGCACCCTTTTGAAACCCTCCTTCCAGCATCATTACTATGGGGTGAACTAAGCCACTGCAAGTTTTTGAGTACACACCTACTTGAATCCGCAACAGATACTGTTCGGTTACCGCCGATTAAGTCGTTTTACTGGTAAATAGTGAATAAAAATGAACGATGCAAAATTGCTAAATCATCTTTCTTCTCTTCTTCTTCCAGAAAGCAATTCTACTTGTCCATACTTTTATGATAACAAATATACAAATGTAGAATCAATTCAATCCAGCACTTCTAAAAAATATGCGTTAAAAATGTAATATTTAAATAGTTCAGAGCTAGTCAATGCAATGCATAATTGATCAATCTGAAAAATCCCGATTTGAAAATAAATTCATTTCACATAGTAGCCGTTTTCACGAGAAGGTACTTCGTTTTATCTCTCGGGTGATGATGTTTGCGGGTTTTGGGAATCGTTTTTGGCGGGCGAAGGTTAGGCGGGAGGTATTGAAGAAGCGGATTCCCGCGCTCTCAAATGGCTTTTGTGGGAGGCTGTGGGCAGGAACTTCCGCGCGAATTCTTCGACCATTTTGAGAATAATAAGGATTACCATTCGTTGGAATCTAACACAGTGTAGTCATTATTGGCGCATTAGCGTGCTTAGACAATGGCCCTAAAACACCCCCCTTTCGTAACACAAGGACGACGCCACAATCGCCCAAAACACCCCAATTACACCCCAATCACCTGGTTAAAATTAATGCCCTTCCGGTGTGAAAAGACGGCTACTCTATTTTGTTTCGCAATACTGAAGTTAGCCTTACACGGCATACAGACTTTTACCATCATTACTCATTGATATCAAACTGGATTATGAAAAAGCAATTGCAATGTGACCTTATTTGTTTGTTCAATAAGATAAGCATGTTTTCCCCGGAATTGCTCGCACGCAAAACTATTTAATTGATTTAACCTTTCGTTATTCCAATTGATGTACCGTCTTAATATACCGTCGAAAAGTGATTTTTATTAGTGTAATCATTGTTATATTAAAGAATGATTGTTTTTATATGACGTGTTTTATAGGATATATATAGAAGTTTCGTTGTCCTTATTCTCTCATATTTCAGCTTTCATCATAACCATCCATCCACGATCGCGACTAGTTCTGCCAAGTTTAGTGTGATTGCCATTCCATTTTCGGCTGACATAGACTCCAGGTGAACTTTTATGGCAAATCACTTTAGATGGTCATCAGAACTCACAACAACCCACCAGCATTGCCTGAGTATTTACATTCTCACGCTAGATGGCAAAGCGTTATCGGATTACTAAAAGTCGAAGATGAAAAACCACTCATTGGCCTTTTAGTGGCCCCAAGTATTGTGTCATAGAGCTGGGACCAGTGGGCTCAGGGCCACACAAAGCTCAAGCTCTAGAAGGACTGGCTGCCGAATGAGTCGTGCAAGTACAAGTCAAACGCTCAGTCCGCGTCTCAGTTCTTCTAGTCACCGCTCTTGTCTCTGCTCAGTTTTCGGCGTAACACGTGTAGTTGGCTGGAGCAGGGTGGCAGAGAAGATCCAATGGACCTCTCTATATGATTGTCACACCCTCAGCAGTCTCCACCGGGCCCCATAAAAAAGCGCGGAGGGTGCATACGACAAGATGCGATAGCTTTCCAGGCGGGGCGTCCCGCCAAAAAGGGTTCAGCGGTGAGGGGGTAAAGAGCCACTCGTGTCGGGAGACGGTAAACGAGACGGCCGGTGGGAGGGGAAGCGTGGCGGATGAGCTGGTCCCATCCCGAAGTCGGAGGTGGCTGAGTCGTTCAGAAGAAAAAAATCAGCAACCAAATGGGACGGGTGAGGTGATACACGCGATGTAAAGACAATGAAGGCGAGGAGGTAAAGCTTCCTTTCCTCTCAAAACACCTCCTATCCATTACCATTCTGGTGAACAGAGCAATATGAGCATCCATGCACAGGGGTGAGAGAGGTGCTTTTAAGGAGGGCTAGAGGGACGTGCGCGAAGGGGGTTGTGGATCGAGTGCAGACATCCTGTATTCGTTTACCTCCTATGAAACTCAGCATACGGGTTATATTTATAAATAAATGACGTTTGCATTTAATATGTCTTTACATCTTAACTATAGGTTCAAATGTCCGTTTAAGAAACAGTTCCACCTTAACAAAGCTAAAAAGAAAATCTCAGAAAATGATTGAAAGAAGTTAGAATAACAATTATATTTAACTAGAAGCATGCACAAAATCATATTACGCGTGGAAAAAGCAAATGGTATAATGTCTAGTTTTATTTATGGTTCTTTTGAATATCATTTTCTATTTCATCAGAATTAAATAGCGAATCACACACTGGCTTAATAGCACGACAAATGTACTTACCACTCACATAGGTCACACTTGACTCTTCACGCTTAACACCACACCCATACGGCGAACTCTTCCAGTTCTCTCGTCAACCCAACACGATACCAGCTCACTCTTTGCCACCCTCACCCATACTTCTCCCCGCATCGACACACCCGCACTCGCACACCGGAACCCACACCAACTCACACACCCCAAGCACTCTTCGCACGCACCCCGAACCCACATCACACCACACCACACCGCCAACTCCTGACTCCTACCAGCTACCAGCTCCATCTGCGACCTCCACCATACTCTATCGCTCTCTGGTGCTCAACATGCATCCTTCGTGCTCCGATCATCCTCCGTCCAGCTCCGCTCCGCCCCCAACCTATAACACCCACACACCGAGCTATACAAATTCTCATCACTCTCACCGCTGTCTCACATCGAGGCTCTTCTCCTCGTCGTACCACGCTCTTGTGACTCCATCACTCACCTGCAACACACCAACCGCTCAGGCGCCCCCACCCACCTGTCTCACATGCTCTACCCTCTTCTTGCCCTCAAACCGGTCTACTCGCGTGGCACCGAGCCAAAACCAACCGTGCCCAGTCCGGCTAAACATGCGACCATCGTCCAATCGGGTCGCGGTAACGTGAGGCGCCGCGCAAAATGCCATCCAAACATCGTTGCTCCATAGGCCAGCATACCCACTAGGTAACAGTGCAGGCAATCTCACACGCACCCGAGCCACTATTACCTCTTATGCGGTCATCGTGGCGCGGCACGTCACGCCGCACCTTCAGCGCCGCCGCTACACAACTCACCAACTCTCTACACGCTACCTCACCCCATACACCACCATCGTCTGCGATCCACCACACCCCCCTGCAACCGGAGCCACCGCACCGCACACCACACATCCTCCCCTCCGGGACCATCCATCCTCTCCTGGAGTCAAAGGCGGGGACCGGGGAAGAGGGGTGGGGGGGGCTGTGGTTGTGTGGGCCCCCCCACAGGGTGCCCCCGCCCTGCGCGTCCACACGCGTCCCGGCTCGCCCCAGCAGCCAATCCCCCACCACTTCTCGCCACTCTCTACGTGTACAATGTGGGGTGTTTTGCTTCGGGGGCTCTTATTGGTCCCGTGCAAAAACATACTTAGCTTAACACGGGGTGTCCCTACTTCTCTCCTTGGTATATAGATTATTTTGTAGTTTCAACCGTCGAACTCTCACCACATTCTCTTGGGCACCATTGCTCCGAAAAACGACGCTAGCACCCACTGCTACGCCACACGTGCACATGTGCGCTCTCTTTCGACACATACAACACGGGCTCCTCGACCTCTGGCGCGCCCCAGCAACACCAGCCACACACATAACACCACCATTTCACGCTCCTAATATCGCTGTACCCTGCCTACTCGGCCGTTGGTTACTCTCGACACTTCCTTCTTCTCACAGTCATCCTCCTTGCCCGCACCCTCAACACTCCGCCTCGACCTTCTGGAACACAGCGCGGCCACTCTCGGACTAATCTCCCCACCCACAGACGGACACAAGTCATCACAAAAGACGCCGCTCACGCCTCACCTCTCATAGCTCCGCCTTCTCGCTACTGCCCTCGCCGCCTATCCTCCGCGCCGTCCACGTCTGACTGACTCTGGACGGGAGAGGGGACTACGCGCGCTACGGGGTATCTGACGCTGCACCAGAGACATCTCGTGACTCTGAAAGCACTGACAGCTTGATGTGCCACACTAAACATCCAAAGACGACTTCGCGTGGTCTTTAGAATTACAACACAACTCCAGGATCGGTATCTAACAGGGATCGGAAGGCGACAGACGACCTCAGGGGGAAAAAAGAGAGAAAAAAACACATTAACGCGCCCCCTTTGCCCCCCTCCTGTGGACGCTTACTGTCGAATGTAAGTGGCCACAGAAACGAAACAAGGGTGCAATTTTATGATGTTCTGCAAATCCTTTGTGATTTGCTTAATGTTTACTTTGATTGGTTTTAAGCGCAGAATCATATCTCTGCTTATAAGATACAATATGCATCTAGCCGTTTTCACTGATGGGTTATCTTTGCATAACAACTGCGTTTTTAAAACATCAAAAATATGTTTTTAATCTTTCAGTACTGAAAGCTTAAGTATACGATACCATTCTCTTATTACATAAATCTTTGAGCAAAACAGAGTGTATGTCTTGAAAATGTCTCATAGTAGAGATGGTGTGTAGATAATGTTTGAGTGCTATGACACCCGCGTAGTAGTCAGTGTCTTTACCAACTAATATCTCTGCCTCTCTTTTAGTTTGAATTAAGCTAAAGATAATAACTGCCAATAAGGAATTAATTTCCGATGATGCCAGACTCACCAACTCCACGAAAACTTATTCAGAGATCCGCAATCATTTAATTCTCGCGGCACGCCTTATGGTCCGGCTCAACAAGAGGCCGACCTCCCCCTTTGATCCATAATGGACTCGCCGCAGCGGGGAATCGTTTCTAGCCGCCATTATTGCGCCATCGAAGCAGACCTGTACTTCATGACGCTGCCAGAGTGAAATAACTAGGATGGCGATTGCTTCACTGACAGCAATGGACTCTAGACGCATATATTTCCTTTAAGAACACGGACCAATGTTCTATCATAATTTGTAATGAGCTTATTTCATGTTTCCATAAACTCTTGACCATAGAAATAATATCGCCTTCAATCAAGTAATTTATACTTTTCTTGGGAACTCATATCGATACTAAAACTTTCATACTAAAACTTTTCAAAACATTTTAAAATGTTTTAAAACATTTCGCGCAAAACAACCCATCGTGAAAACGGCTAATATCTATGGGAGTTTTCAAATGATATGAGTAAGTCGCGTAAGTACCTTTCAAAGTAATATACATAGTACTTTTAATTATGCTTCATTATCCCAGACACTGCACGCAATAATTAATTTGTGGTTTCGAGAAGAAGAAAGGGCTGGTCACTCGAAGAACGCCTCCTGAATTAAAAATAAGTCGACTCATTAAGCTAACCAGTCACGCACAGCCCAGGCCTTCGCAGTACTCGTCTAAATCCCACAAAGCCAGACTCCTCTATTGTCAGAAAGTAGGCATGTGAACTATCCCACAAACTCCCAAATCTCGTTGGATTGGTCTTCAGAATAGTTTTGAAGGAAGTTACAACCATTCAGGATAATTAGTCTGAGGCCGAATTTTCATATTTTCCCGGTCGACCTACTTTGCAGCCTCTTGACTGACATGTAATAACCGATTTTTCGTGGAATACATTTCAGGCTGGTATGATGTGCAAATTAATGATGGTAATAATAACAAACTTTATTTTACCTTTTAAAGTACAATATTTATTGACTCATTCAAATACATTCAGTTATTATTGAAAAGAGCAGCGTCATTCTTTTACTGAATTACAATAAGCAGCAGTTCTGCAACAGGAAGTTACGTGTAACTAAATTAGTAGAATAGTTATTCGCAAAAAAATGTCCGGATGCTCAAAACACAACATGATCAATCTTTCGTTTGGGTGCACAACTTCGCTGTTACTTATCTATTGTACGAATTTGGTTATACTGGCTATACAGTATACACTACAAAGCAGGGGCGGAACGTTATATCTCTTGGGGAGGGCCCGAGCCTCCCCCCAATGATTTCAAATGTTAACATTATGCCTATAGTGTTGCATGTTAAGAATGAAGTTAAAATATATTAAATTAACATTAGGGACCCCGACCGATTTCATAAAGTTCCACCACTGCTACAAAGGGTTTTTTAGAGTTTATCGCAAGCTAAAATAATCGAAGGCCAAAAAGCATGCTACAGAAATTGTCTCTTATGCACAACTTTGAATAAATATCTGTCAGAAATTACCAGCACTCATGAAGCTTGGACCAACGATTTAACGTAGCTTGCCATTTTCCAGTACTGTTGTTAAAAGGGAAGATAGTGACATTAGAAATTGTCCTTGAAATTTTGCTATATGGGGACACGCGGTATCATCATAGGGGTGTCACGTGACAAATCAATACTATGGTTATGTTATGCTCGACAGAACTAGAATCGAGTAGCATCGTCTCCGAAAAATCTTGGTAATATGTTTCTCCTTTCTCTCTCTTTATCTACACAGTCAACACTACCGCATACTATTTTTTTGGACGTCATGCGATCTATGGCCCACCAATATAAACACTCAATCACGAACATTTAATTTCACATGTCCGTCGGCACCTCATGACAACCCGATTCGATGTTAATAACTGTCGGTACTATTTTTATTTATTTGATTTCATTCAACTGTATCACCAACGGGATGAACCCAATGAAAGACGAAGTCAAATAGTTAAAAACACAAACACATACGCCACAAAAAAGCAACAAAAGTGTGAATAAAAAGACAATCGCAGAAAAGAAACATTAAAAACGCGTTACGCGTCACGCAAAACATCATGCTGTCCACACTGCTTCCTCACATACTTTAGCACCTGCCGCTTGAAGGAGCCATGCATCATCGAAGATGTCGGCCGGGACATTCTTATATCTTAGGAAGGCGTTTGTGATCATCGGTTTGTGTGTGGTCATTCCATTCTGCACGATGTTGACACGAGAGTAAGGAGCATTAAGTAGGTTTTGTTGGGGGGTCGATCGGGTGGGCACGTGAAGAGAAAAACTTTCGAGCAAACGCGGTGTGTCCAGTTTGATGCATAACACTTTTAGAAAAAGAAGATCATGCTGAACTCGCCTTGCGGCTAGAGTGCATTTTTATTTGTGTTTGACAATTAGAACACTCTCCAGTACTACAAAGGCTTTTCCGAGCGTCGCGTCATGATAAGCATAAAGGGAAGATATGTTAGAATGACACTCAGCACACTCCACACAATCAGATCAGACAAAATACAGACAGAGCCACATTCCCTTACTCACTAACACACACGCATATGCACGCAAACACAACACAACCAGCATTCACGATACATATTATTACTCGTCACAAGCATTTACATAAGTCTGTCACTCGCTGAGATATACATGTTCGAGAATAAAATGAAAACCAGCTCATATCTCATACTAGTAAATGGTCATGTAGTGCTCGTTTACAAGCTCTGAGTGGCAGAACACGGGCCTCTGGCGGCAGCCCGTTGTTCTGTTGTACAGCACTGAAAAGGAGGCGCCGCTTCCCGGCCTCGGTTCTGGCGCGCGGGAGCGGCCTCGGTTCTGCAGATCAGCGTCCAGACCGAGCACGCAGAGTAGAGTGGCTATTTCAAAGTGGTGACGGGAGTCACGATGGGAGAGAGAAGAAACATGTCCGGACTGGGTGTTACGGAGAAGCCACATAAGCAATTTGTGCTGCACCCGATCGACCCGCTTTGTATGGGAGTCGGTCGCACCAGCCCAGATCACAGTTCAAAACTCGATAATTAATCGCACGTTGGAAAAGCAGGCAGTGACAATAGCTGCGCGATTGAAGTTTGAACCGTGGTTGGAACCAGATTGAAAAGAGCGGATGAGTAGACCCAGAGATCGATTTACTCGTTTCAAGATGCTGTCAACATGCGCGGCAAAAGTAAGTTTCCGATCCAAGGTCACGTATCTCAACGGCATCATCAAGTTTAAAACTTCCAATATAGTAGCTGGTCTGGACTGGTGCGCACCTGAGTGTGATCGTGAACACTTTGCATTTTTTTTTTTTTTTTAATACATTTAGTCCGAATGTTTTGTATGGATGGATTTCCGAGGTCAGGACCCGCGCTAAGCAGAGCTTGTTGCGCAGGCCCTGACCTTAACAACACGATCGGCACAATTCCTGTTGTTTGGCAGAATTTAGCGAAAAGTTTTAACGTGTGCCGACATACCTGGACACGGTCCGCCCCGCTCACTGACGCCACCTGGCCTTGAGTGCGACCGCTGCCACCGGCCGCAGGCCATCCCAGTCAGGAGCAAATAGCGAGCGTCGAGGCGACTCGAACCCGGACTGCCACTACCGGGATAGGTCAGGAGTCCAGCGCTCTCCCACTGAGCTACAGGGGCGGACAAGGTTCCCCATCTGACAGACCAGGCTGAGAGACTACTCAGATCATCCTGCAGCAGTCGTCCGTCAGATGGGGTGTACATTTTTCGATACATTTTGACATCATCGGCATACCTGAGACAATCTGAGTCGAGGGATCGCGGTAGATCGTTGATGAAGAGCGAACCAATTAGAGGTGCCAAAATATATCCCTCTGGAACTCCAAGGATAACAGGTTTCAAATCGGATGTTTCTCCGTTCACGATGACCCTCTGACGCCTATCGGACAGGTACGAGATGAACCATTTTAGAGCGTTGTCACAAAGACTGTATGAATGCTCGAGCTTGTGGATGATAACCTTGTGTTTATAACACTTTGAAATGCAGCCGAATATAGTCAGTGTAAATAGCGTTCGTCTGATACCCGTCCGATATGGCCTCCCACGTGGTTTTGAGAAACATGGCTAAGCTCGTGGTCCAATATCGTTTCGGAACAAAGCTGCATGCTGTTCTATTCAGATAACAGATGAGACATGAACAGATGATGACAGATGAGACAGTTGGTCGTACACTACACGCTCTAGAATCTCCCCGAAGAGACTGAGCAGCGAGACCGAACGATAATTTGTAGTCAGTTTTGTGGTCGCCTTTTTTAAAAATCGGAATAATGTTTGCTTGCTTCCATCTCTCCAGGAAGACTCCATCTGCGAGTGCGACAGACATTCTACATATCTTGGTGAGCGGCACCACCATCTCCTCCGCACACTCTACAATAACACGCGCACTGATGTTATCGGTACCGCATGCCTTGTTCGGCGCTAATGCCCGCATTTATGACTATTTATAATTATTTATGACTATGGTTGCGGTAGTTTTGCGGGCAGAATCTGCGTATGACGCAATTCTGAAAATGTCAAGCGGGTATGATATCGCATAACCTGGCACAGGGGCGGGATCAGGGGGCAATCCGGCCATGCCCCAAAGCGAAACGGATGGGCAAACATATCTTTTTGGCTCCCACCAAAGGATATCAGTGAATACCCACATTATTCAATTCGGTCTGACTTGGTACAATTTGATATTAACATGGTGAGTCTGGTACTCGAGGAAAAATAACAATGTATCGTTAAAATAGCTTTGAAGCAGTCAAAATCCAGCTATTCGCAATACAAAACTGAAAAAATCGCGCCGCTTCGCGGCATCACACAAGTTTCGCAAATACTTACACAAATAAGGAAAATGGGAAAATTGATTTAATTAAGAGTCATGCAGAGGCTCTCCTTGACGGTAATTCCTGGCCCCACGGCCACTTCATACAACATTAATCCTCGCCTTACCGTTTCCCACCTTCGCTGTACGGGGGGCTGACAGGATCCCGTGTTAACTTCCAAACTAAGCATCATAGAACAACGCAGTAAGAACCGGCATGTTGCCTGTCATGTGAGGAATATAACTATATGCATTTTTTTAGTTTTCAGGTCATTGGGTGAACTTCCAGTCAAGTGAATGACTCCGACTCGATCAACAGTTCAAGAATAGCGTTTTTCTCCGTCAGAAAACCTCAAAATTAGAACATTAATAATGTACATAAAAAGATTGGCCCAAGACCAAGTTTTCGTCTCACGAAATGCAGAAAATATATTTATTTTGTTGGTTATCTAGTCAAAATAAGTCCAAGAAGTGATAAAAAATGACGTTATCAGTTTCTTCACCTAGGGAGCCATCACTCAATACAAATAGTCATTACAGTCATTGCTTTTGAATTTTTGTTCGGATATTTGCCCACATTTAAAGTTTTTTCCTTACACAGTTTTCAAAATCTTTAATTTTTTTCCTTTAAGGTAAAGAAACCAAAAAATTACGGAAATCCGATTTGGCCTTTCCTAAATAAAATGTCCATTTTCGATTTTGTCGCTTTCTGTTAGCATTTTCTGCTGTAATACTCAATTTTCTCGATTTTTCACAAATATTTACCGTCTTTCCAACCAACTATAATCGTCATAAAACGTCATTTATCTCCCAAATGACTGAACAATTTCAGTTAAATTTGCCAGCATATGTATATTGTTGTCACTCAGCTACGGAAATTCAGCAGATGCGCCGCATGAGTAAAAAGCGATTTCAGAAAAACATCAGAGAGACCTGTCAGCCCCCCATAAGGCAAAGGTTAATTTTCAAGCTAGCTGCATGTTAAGCTAGCTAGCCTGCCGAGTTCCGAAAAAGGCGACGCAAACGATATGACGCGAACATCGGCTTACTAAAATACCTAAAATACCTAACTTAACCAAATACGTATTATAACATGGAAATCCACATTAAAAATGCTGCAAAGGCATACACGCAGACAAAACGGATATATATATATTTTTTCGTCATTTCAGCCGACCCCCTCAAGCATTATCGGTGACGCCCCTGCGAGGTGGTATAAGATAAACGTGATTATTACTTGCATGTGTATATGCTACGGATAGTGGTGTTCTGTGTGTTTTCATGTTATTTTTCCCCAATTTTGTTTCTATCATTTTTTTCTTCGATTTAGTGTTTTCTCCCCATTTTTCAAATATCGAATGCAAAATAAGGTGATAAGCCCAAATCTGCGGAAAAAATGGGGTACCTTTTTGCAAAAAAAATGCCCCCCCCCAACCGAGCGGCTGGATCCGCCCCTGCGGCCTGACGAAGTTTCGTGCCTCGATCGGGGCACAAAACAGTGTCTTATAAGAGGGCCCCTCTTATAAGACACTGTTTTGTGGGCGTCGACTAGTCCCGTAACGAACTACTTAACGTAGCTAGGTAACTCTTTTACCATAACCCATTTTTCGATATGCTTTACAAATCTACTATATCAGTTCAAAATCCCATGTTAAAGTTGAACCCTTTGATGTTATACGCTCAAAACCAGCATCAAAATTAATATTCACATACATGTACCGACATTTCAAAATCAACTGGGACAACGTTTCGATAAAGAGGAAAGACTTCAGCTAAATGAATGCAAAACATTTGCAAAGTTCGATGAGTTGAGTGAGTTTGTGTGTCATTGGTTTCATAATGCACATAGTCCCTGATCCCTCTTTAAACAGTACAATTCAGTAATATTAATAAGCTTTATGCCCTTCGACTTTTTAATGAGTTCGATTCCGAGTAGTTTTTCGTTTGCATATAGCTGATGCGCATTCCATACCGTGTGTTTGTGAGGTCTGGCGTTATGCTGAATAACTAATATTGTTTAAACAAGCATACCATCATGACAAAACGTACCTATATTGATATGTAGGAGAGACCGGGGCACGTTCTGTCACTTTTTTGCTAATTGGCCCTGGCGGGCACACTTTTCAGAGTTGGTGATTGATACTTTCCATACTGTTACTACTCAATAGCTTCAAATCGTTTTAGGAGTTCAGTGTATCTCAGTTTTGTTTCGACACCAGTGTCGATAATGTGGCGGATGATCATTTGACAGAACTGCCGATAAACGGGGCACGTCTGTCCACTATGGGGCACTTTCTGTCATTGATGGGCACTTCCTGTTATCACTGGGGAACGGGTATTTGTGGGTGTCCTGCGGGGAGAGAGGGTTTTCTTATGCCACCATCAAATAGTGTTAGAAATGAGTATATACGATCCAACCACTGCATTTTTGCGTTTTTCTTGGGTTAGTCCATCGCACGAATCAGAGTCCTGAGTACGCTATGATTTTTAATTTTTGAACTTTTCGCCTTCATACATTAAAGACTATGACATTAAGAAGTCAAAAACGTTTTTGCATAAAAAATTGGTGCGATGACATGGGCTACAATGACTTTCAAAAACTCCAATATTGGAATGTGTTCCCTTGGCCCCCATTTTTTTGAACAAAAAGCAATTTCGGGTACAAAAATAAATATTTTTTGTCACGACGATCGAATGGTGTTCTTCGCATGAAATCGTTCAGCGGTTCTCGAGTTCTCTGGGGGGCTGAATCTGCCTCGCAGGTTACGTCAGATAATTATGGCCGCTTCGTGAACTGGCATCGGCAGCCATCCCGAATTCGATTTTACGCGCTTGTAGTGGTGTACCCTATCTTGTAACAAGACAATCACTTTTTATGGTCGTTTATAAGCGATACGACTGGAATCATGAACAGATTCAGTGAGAGAACTGCCCCAGATTGGGGTGACGAACCTGCCATGCGACACAGGTCACACTTTTTTATTATTTTTTTTTTACTGAAAACTGGGAGAATGGGGCAGAATAACGCTCAGCCACAATCATTCTCGACATTCCTAAGGCCCATGAAGCATTTCAGACACTTACAATTAATCTGAATGGGCCACACCGAATTTAGTTTCACTTATAAAAAGTTTGGATTTCTGTTTTGAAAAACAACTTTTCCAAATTGGACATAATCTGGTCGCAGCCATGTTGTTTGCTTTGATAGTAAAGCCGGGCCACTGCGAGCACAAAGGAACATATGTTAGCGAAAAACAATTATACCTGCGGTGGATAGTTACGAGGAACCCCGGCTGACATAATGTGCCCGTGACAGAACGCGCCCCCGTTCTCCCCTATACTTTTTGAAATCTGGCAGACTTCTACTTGACGCTTACAGTAATGAAGTTACAATTTAAAATGGAAATATATGTCAAATTACGCCACAGCTCAGCCTGTTTGTCTGAGTCAAGGATTTTCACCATTGAACTCTGTCTATGACACATCAGCCTAGTCGAGATAGATGGATGTTTACTTCCGTTGCAAACAAGGCCACTAAGCCGAGTATAATACCAACCCTAACGAAGTGCCGTTCCCGGGGCTTCACGAAATACTCTTTAAAAACTTATATGCATCTAAATAGCTCCTTTCGCAGTGTTTGCCAGCCTGTGGGTTGTAACACTGCTGCCATAGGCCCGGGAAACAGGGGCAGTGGGGGCGCTTGCCCCCCCCAACTTCAGGACCGGGGCGTCGACCCCCACTTTTGGCGAGACTGAT
Organism: Semibalanus balanoides; assembly: GCA_014673585.1. Classification (NCBI taxonomy): domain Eukaryota; kingdom Metazoa; phylum Arthropoda; class Thecostraca; order Balanomorpha; family Balanidae; genus Semibalanus; species Semibalanus balanoides. Next base: position 453,279 of record VOPJ01011766.1, on the reverse strand, counting down.
CCTTAACATTGTGTAAACGAAGCTTTATCGTCTTATAGACACGAAAATATATGGTTTTCTTCATACAAATATGCATATACCACACGTTTCTTGGTATTAAGTTTGTTCTTAATTTGTATTTTTACCAGCGAGGTTCTGTTCAGCGGAAGCATGACGTGACACATTGTATTTGGTAGTGTTTATGACAGCAACATTTACAAAAAATACTTTATTCATCTGGATTTACTCTACAGACCAAATTATTGTGGATTAAGTCCAGATTAATAACATCAATAAATAAAATTCCTACCGTCAATTTCCCAAAAAATTGATGGGGCAAAATGTGGGCTTCGTAGCTAAAGAATCATATTTTTTCATCTACTTGGATTGACTGCTGGAACGACTTGCCTTTTAATATGCTTTCAAATTGAACAGAATTGATGTATTTGATCAAACACAAAGTTGGTTAAGCCAAACCAAAGCTTATGGGGCAATTTTTGCCCGATTAATAGCATCTATTTGGCACGTCATTGTTCAAGGTAGACCCAGAATTCACAACGACAAGTGAGACAACGAAATTGGTTTAGGGGTCAGATTAAAAAGTCAACTATTATCAAACCTTGGCAGATTTCGTTTCTGATAAGGTGATTTTATACAAATTTTCCTGAATTAAACTTGATTAGAACTTCTTTTCAATAGGAACAAAATCGATAGACTAAGTCCTATTCTCTACGGGCGGCCAGAAATATGTTAACCTGCGGGGGCAGATTCTGCCCCCCCCCCTCCCCAGAGATCTCAAGAACCGCTCAGCCGATTTTGATGGGACGAACACCATTCGTTTTAAATGACAAGATCTGTCTTATTGGATCCCGAAATTTTAATTTTGGTTAAAAATGGGTGGCCATGGGGCAAAAAAATTCGGATTTTTTGTGTTTTTTGAATGGTCATTGCGGCCATCTGATTCAACAAATTTTCATGTTCGAAACGTTTTTGAGCTTCCAATGTAGTGGTCTTCAACATATAAAAGAGAAAAGTACCGAAACGAAACATCATAAGCGTATTCAGGAATGAAAAATGGGGTGAATTTCTGATAACAAATATGTGCTTTTCGTGATTGTTTGGGACGATATAAACGTCATATGAGAGCCTTTGTGCTGTAATTTGTTAAATGTAATATATTGCGCATAGGCGGATCCAGGTAAACAACGTAGGGCATCATGTGCGTAACGAATTTTATCATCTTACTTATTTGAAGCTGGACCTAATTTAACGGAGGAAATTGCCTTCCATTTTATGTACCTGAATGCACCTCTGCCCCAAAATATTTATAATCCAAGTATGTATGATGTATAATGCAGTGATATAGTTTCTGACGCATTTATTGCACCGCAAACTACGAAGGAAGTATGCGCCGCACAACCGCATTCGTAATGCCCTCCCAAAAGCATGAGCCTAGAGCCACCTCTGCTGAGCCGATTAAAAACAAATGACAACACGTGCAATCCAGTTTTAGNGAAAAACTGGAAGTGCCTCGCGTCATGATGTCCTGTAGCTGGTCTCGAGTGTATCGATGAATCTGCTGGTGGCGCCGTCTGGTGGCCTGTAGATGGCGCCCACTACCACTGCTCGGCCACGGCATGTCACTGAGAGCCAGAGGGCGTCCATTGTGGGTTCGGAGTTAACGATTGATAGATTTTCTGCTAATAGACCCTCACGGCAGATAATGGTGATGCCGCCACCTCACACTTTCGCTCTTCCTCGACGAGGCTGGCTCTGTCGGAGCGTTAAATAGTAAAACCCGGAAAAATGAGGAAATTTGTGCGCACGTCTGCGGTCAGGAATGTTTCCGACAGACACAATATGTCGAGCTTGTGGGAGATTTAAAGTGTATTCACTTCATCAAGTCTAGTGAGTGAGCGTATGTTTAGGTGTCAGGTGTTGAGCGGGCTTTGAATAGCTGTTGGTTGGTTGCATTCGGGTAGCCGAGGTGGTCGTAGCGGGCAGCGCAGGAGACCGGGTGGCTCCGCATATGGCTTGTCCGGTCGGTCGTCTCGTCGGTAGTCCGTCTCTGGCTTCTGTTGGCTCTCTACACGAAGGGTTGACACCCCAGCGCCGGGAGCAGTCGGCTGGCAGCCGCTCCCTCTGGCTTTGGCCCGGCGGACTCTCCAGCCCGTCCGGCAGCCACGCCGCGCAGGCCGACGGAGGCGAGCCCCCGCGACCGCTTAGGCGTCCGGCATTTGTTGACCAGACCTCAAATCTTCAGATCTGAAAAAAAAATCAATGCGGACCTTCATGGGAACGGTTTCACAGTTTCAACTTGCATCTTGTGAAGATGATTTAGAGCAAAATAGGCTATTCACAGTTTTGATGCATTAACAGTAACATGAAGATTGAAGATGACGTTAGCGACCACTTAGATAACACGTTTCACACCCCCATGAACGCTGGGCCCCCTACATATTTGAGCTCCGCTAACACGATTTTAACTTCTTATTCTGGGTGTAGACTGTAGTCACAACAGGCTGAATAAGAGCCTCCTTAGTTTGGCCAAGGGCTCCCTCAGGCTTACAGAGGACCCCGCAAGTCATTGAGGGCCCCTTAGGTCAACTTGGGCCCTTAAAGGTCCCCTCGGACAAACAGAAAGTCTTCTCAGGCCAGGCCTAACAAAAGCCGCCTCAACCTGGCCGAGGACCCCATAAGCCACCAAAAGGCCCTGAGGGCTGAGGTGAAGATAGGGCCTCCTCCTGCTGCCGACTGAGGGCTACTCAGGCCGACAGAGGGGCCCTGAGGACAACCTTCCCCCTCAGGCCGACCAAGGGCCACCTTAAGCTGTTCGAGGGCTCATTCAGGTGGACAGAGGCAGACAGAGGCCTCTGGCTACTAAAGGGCCCCTCTGCCGACATAAGGCCCCTCAAGCCTACATAGACCCCACTCAGGCCGACTGAGGGCCCCCTAGGCCGACAGAGGGCCCCGTTGGGTTAAAAAGGCCCCTCAAGCTGGCCGAAGGACCTCGCAGGCAACCAGAGAGCCCCTCATTCCAGCATAGGGCTCTAAGACCTACAGCAGGCCCCTCATGCCGACAGAGGGCCCCCTCATACCAATAGACAGCCCCTCAAACCGACAGAGGGTACCTCCGGCCGATCAAGGACCCTCTCATGCTGACCGAGGGCCCCCTCAAGCCTATTGAGGGCCCCTCAGACCGACAGAAGGCCCCTTAGGACGACAGAGGGCCTCCTCAAACCAACAGAGGCCTACAGAAGATCACATCAGATTGACAGAGAGACCCTCAAACCGACAGAGAACCCCATCAGACCGACAGAGGGTTCCTTAGACCAACAGAGGACCCCTAATGCCGACTGGGGGCCCTTTCAGACCGGCAGAGGTCCTCTCAGGCCGACAGAGGGCCCCTTAAATGAAAGACAAGGTGGGCCCCTCAGCCCAAGGAGGTACCCGCGGATGTCCGGGGTACCTCCTTGGATACGCCCTTGCTAATACTTTCAAGATCTCTGTTTGACTTTTTCCTGACCTGAGATCATGGGTGGAATCTGAATGCAAAGTGAGGTTGTAGCTACAACTCCAACAATAATTTATTACGCCTATGACGTGACGTGGTAAAAATGGGGCTCTAAGAAAAACCCCAATTATTTTCAAAAGGTTACGCCTCTGCCTGGAATGGGCCGATGCCCGATTCTGAGCTAAAGATCACTGAATGCCATTCACAGCCTCATATGGGCCCTTTCCAGACATGAGATGGGCCCTTACTGAGCCCGAAATGGACCCTCTCCGGACCTAAGATGGACCCTTTTCGGGCCTGAAAGCTGAGATGGTCCTTTTAGTCCTAACTCCTGAGATGCTCGCTTTCCGACGATAAAGTAGGTTTTATCAGGCCTGAAATGGGCTTTTCTGAGTCAACAATGGGCCCCTTTCCAACCCGAGATGGGCCCCTCTGAGCCGTGACAGAGGGTCATTTGCCCTAAATGCACCCCCTGGCTGCGCCCCTGCGTGTTTGCAGTGCGATGCAGCGCGATTCGCAACAGTAGGTACACCGCCGACTGCCGACCTTGAACCACGCCGGGCGATAGCGACAGTTGCAGCGTGACCACACATTGGGATTTGTCCCAGGATCTTGGGATTCTGTCTCCTGACTTGGGACCTTGGGACTTATATTATAAAGCTTGGGATATTGTATTGAAATGATTAAATGTATATTTTCACAAGGAAACATTGGTGTCGTTTTCTACAGGCCTGGTAGGGCCAAAGCCTTACCAATAATTTAACATTATAACATTAGGCCTATCGTTGCATTGTAAGAGTGACTTAAAATCTGTAAAGCTAGCATAGTAATTTGGAGCCCTATCCCAAGCAGCACAAGTTGGTAGTTTTAACATTGAAACGACGTTAAATGGCAAATATTGATTTAACGTTAAAGGGGACACGTCCGGTTCAAAGTAAAAATTTTGAAACTGTTAAAGAACAGCCGGATTTGATAAGCACCATGAAGTCCGTTTCCTTTTTTAATTCGCGCCCAGTGGCCCAATATCATCGTTCAAAAGTTCAGTTTTCTTCCAAGCCAAATGAGCTTGACGAGTCCTGCCCCACCACTACGTACCAAATTCCAATTAATTGGCAGCCTTGTGCAACTATGGAAATTAGTGAAATTTTTTGCTTAAAGGGAATAATAGCACCTTTAACAAGTTTTTAACTGAATTAGCAGATTGTCGGGTGTACTGAAGAAAACCCTCTAAAATCTGAAAATTTTTTCCTTTCAAAACGACCTAGTTACTGAGTTTGGAACCGCAAAAATCCGTTTGGTCATATGGTGGTCATATTCACGTCACAAATCCCGGTGACGTATCGCATACGTCATCAGTAGTTACTTACTCCACTGTGATTCCACCCGCATTTGCTTTTTGAACCGTCCGCCCATAATTTTCAGTTACCTTGCGTCCCGTCCGCTACCGAAAGGTATTGGACTTGAACAATTGTAAAAATGAATGTCATTTTTCTTTGTCAGTTTTTCATTTGGGATTCATTTGAAAATAAATGCGACATGGTCTTTGAAAGGCCTAACTTGTTTGCTGGGTAGCTCGAACCGGTAAGCTTGCAATATATCCCCCGCAAATAGAAGCATAATTCAGTACTGGACTAATGTATTCATCAATGCCATGCAAATTCACTATGGTGGATATGTTATAAATAAATTTTATTTATGTCAATCTGTGAACCGATTTCCCAATTAAAAATCACCCATAGATACTATGTGAGCTTGACAATGTGATTTGATGGGTGGCTGCATGTTCATTGCAATAAATTCAGGATTAATATAAGAAGTTTTGGGGGTTGACGAGAGGCTCGGTTTTCCATAAAAACATGATTGGCCATAAACTTTGTGAATTTGCATTGGATTTCCATTTGAAAATATTGCAGAGAAAGGTCTTCAAAGGGCCCAACTGTTGATGGGTGTCTCATACCGGTAGCTTTAATATTCTCCGCAATTAAAAGCATAATGCAGTGCTAACTAATTAATTCTTCATTCAATGGGCTAAATCACACCCCATGTTGGACCAAATTCACTCTGTTGTGGATAATAGTTTAAGTAAACTTATCATTGTCAATTGGGTAAGTTGATTTCCTATTTAAAACATTACTAAAGATGCTTAGAATAGACCCTAGTGCAAACATTAACACATTTGTAATGCGTCCCAATATATTTTGCGAAGTCAGGAACCAACGAACGCAAGTTGTTTACGTTTTTACGCATCTGATTCAAGGAACGATTTGCCGTTTCGATGCCTTCTTGTGACGCACAACTCCGCTTTTGGTGACGCAAAGAATATTGTTGTGACGTGTCAACATGTAAACATAAATACTATTTTTCAAATTAACAACAAATTCCTGGACTTTTTTCGGCCAAAAAATGAATGCCAGGACCGTAATCAGGGCATTCTTCCCTCCACATTCTACATACTTTTTTCCCAGGTGCTATATTCCCTTTAACCGCGCCGGGCCCCGGGGGGTTGTTTAAGGACACCCCCCCCAGGGTTTTTTCCTGGATATTTCGGGAAAAAACGGCGGCGCGTAGCAGCCGCCATTTCAGTACCTGTTCGACAATCATTCTTTTGTAACAGCTTGTACAAAAAAGTTTTGGACCAATAGGTCAATGTCAGGTTCAGGTCACAGGTAGTCAACGTGACTCCACCTCCGGAAAAGTGTTTGCGGTTTCCACTAAAAGCCACAGTTTTTAGCGGATTGGTTTCGTACTTTACAAGGGTGCTCATGAGAGCATACCTATGCTTAAAGTTTGTATACTCGGATTTTTAATCCGTGACCTAAGGTCAGGTCACATTTTTCCTGACTCCCCATTTTAAGTGAATGGGAAAAAATAAACAGATGCTTCTCTATTTTGAAAGTAAATGCATCGGATCAGGCTGATTATTTCAGAATCTCGTTTTTTTAGCTCAATCTGAATGACCAAGGTGCGAAATTGTTTATAAAAGATCTCTAACCAAGGTCATACTGAGGTCATCAGGCAATGATTCTGGTAATAACTTCTGATATAATGAAGATAGAGACGAGCAGATGACAACCACTGTATTGTATCGGTCCCTGTCCCGCGGTCCCCCATAATGCAACATGACCATCTGGGTCACGCAAATGACCTTGAACCCTGAGGTCAAATTTTTGAAGTTGACCTTAAGAGGTCATCATGTATATTTTTTTTCAACAGGCGTCCTTGACGAGAGGAACAGATAGTGTTAAAAATCAATTTATGTGTCTTTTTAGATAAAAATTGCTATTAGGAAAACATATTTTACAACAAAACCTGCATTTTTTGACCCTTTTGATGACCTCTGGGCCCCAAACTATTGGATCTTGGAAAAAAAAAGCTCAAATTTGAGGACAAAAGTGCGAATTGCAAATCAAATATCTATCTATGTTCTTTAACTTTGGTTTACTCCTAGTATCAAATAGTTTCGGAGATATTTGGGGATATCTGGAGCTATGTCCTAAATCTGGAAAATTTTGAGAAATTTGACCTTTGATGACCTCTGGGACTCCTTTTCTAATATTGACCTGAGCAATTTTCACCGAAATAGTTTCGAAAATCCTTTTGACGAGGCTCTCGACGGTAATTTTTGGTTTAATGTCTAGGTCCATAGGAGCCGAGTTAGAAGGGGGGTGTCGAAACCACCCCGGCCGAGGAAGGTTGGCGCCGAGCACCGGCCCCGGCGCGGGTTAAAGGGATATAGCACCTTGGGAAAGTAAGTAGAATGATGGATGAAGAATGCCCTGATTTACGGTCCCTGGGCATTCATTTTTGCGAAAAAAGTCCAAATTGTTTGTAAATTTGAAAAAAAGTAATATGTTTACATGTGGACTACACAATCTTGCTCACCAAAGCGGAGTTGTGTCGTCACAAGGAAGGCATCGAACGGCAAACTTTGCCGCCCGCCCAGTGACAGCTTGCTGTGCCGGCAAACGCACGATGGGTCACCGGGTAGCGTGAAAACGCCGACCTGGCTGGTCGAACCGGCGCCCGGGCTCGCGCCCAGGTAGGGACCGTGGGGGCACGCCAATAAGTGAACAACCACTACTGTGCAGAGCGCCTTGACCGACCGTCGTGGCGGTCGGGGCGGACGCAAGGTAACTGAATACTGGGCGGACGGTTCAAAAAAGCGAAGTGCGGTGGCATCACAGTGGAGTAACTATGATGACGTATGCGAAACGTCACGGGATTTGTGACGTTGAAATATGACATCTTTATGACCAACCGGTTTTGCCGTTGAAACTCAGGCAACTAGGTCGCTTTTGGAGGGAAAATTTTCGGTTGGGGGTTTCTCACACACCGACAATCTGGGCTATCTCAGTTAAAAACAATGTTAAAGGTGCTTATATTCCCTTTAACATTCTATCCAAATTTGTATGTCAAAAAACATTTCGTGTCTTATTTGCTGATTTGAAAAGATTTGTTACGGTGAAGGAAGGACAAGTTCCGGACTGCATCGAAAGTTTTTTTTTTTTAAACTTTTACGAAGGGATTTTGATTTCCCAGCAATTAATGAAAGTTTTTCCCGACAGATTATTTTCTTATGATTGGTCCTCCGATTCCGGAGATATCAAATGGAAGAGAGTCTGTTCACCGTTCCAAGGCAACACCTCAGAATGCGGCAGATCGGTGAGATTCAGTTAACAGGAACCACAATGTATAAAGCGCATCGCGTCTCATCCAATTGCAATAGCGTCAGCTGACGGTTGGTCAGTTCAAGTTGATATCCCTTCTCTGTGATTACAGTTAATTGAAGCAAACGCTTTCGATGCAGGTAGTTGGTGTGTAATAAAAATCGTAACAGTTTTTAGATTCTTAAAAGTAATGATTTTTTTTTTTTTTATTTGCGGCTTTTTTGATAAGAGTTTAATGGCAATTAAAAATCATAAGGTGGTTCCTTAGGTCTTGTTTAAGCCTGTTTTTGCGATATCATCCGGAAGAGGCAGTGTCCCTTTAACCCTATTAGTGGCAAGCTGTCTCATTATGCCTGATTTAAGCTCAATAATAGGCATGAAGGAAAGGAAAGTTACGATGAAGTAAATATTTGTTACGATGAAGGGTTTTTGGACTTTTACGAAGGGATATTAAGCTTCAACTATTGATAAAGTTTTTTCCAACCGAGGTTTTTTGGTATCGGATTGTTTACATTGTTTTAAAGGGAGTGTGCCTACTCACATTGGTCATGTGGAGTTGTTGACACTAGTCTGTAGAACATATTTTTGTGAATTTAGCCATGTGCTTCATTTCCCCAGAATCACTTTAGTTGCTGAGATAATTCCAAAGTTTCGCCAATAACATACTGGGCAGAGAATTACATGTATCAATAGTCGCCAGAGAGCTTTTCGGCACTAGAAGCATTGCCTCTTAAATTAAATAACGTGCATATATTGTTAGCTCTGGCAGTGCGTTATAGGTAACATCTCGATACTCTGTTTATAGTGACGATCGTTTATGAGTTTTGAAACAAAACAAATGCAAAACAAGAATACTAAGTTACAAATTCAACTAAAGGGGCTCCAGAACGTGAATTTATGTAACCAATAATCAAAGCAATAGCTTCTTACCGTAATAAAAATATATTTGACATTTCAAAAGAGTAGGCACACTCCCTTTAAGGTACTCCCTGTACAGTGTTGTTTACAGGTACGGAAATGTCTGAACTGCGCTGAATTTGGCGCTCAATCGCTGCCATATTATCTAGTGGTGTGTACAAATCGCAAACCGTTTTTATATTATTTATACAAATGAAATTAATGATAGTTTTTTGGTATTTGCGCTGCTTTGGTGAAGCACAAGAAGGACGATTAAAATAATATTTTATCCCTTAGACTTGTTTTAGAAGTTTGTTTGCCCGATTCTCCGGAAGAGGGCAGTTGTCCCTTTAAATGTTAGCCACTTCGCTATTTTTCTTCATTTCAAAGTGTTTGCTCGAATCGACGTCGATAATCCAAACATTATGGTGAAACGCAACATTGAATCGATGTGTAAAATATATATTGAATCATTGTTTAAATCTAATGTTACCTATATGCTGGGGTTTCAACATAGCTAATTGGTTACCCGCTCACGTAATATTTATGGCGCAGTCAGCGCTTTACCTACTCGGACCTCCGCAGAGAACACTCAACAAACAGTCGCGATCTGCTTGCGCTTTATCCCTCGCCCTGGTGGGGGGGGGGGTCACTTTGACCCCCCCTGAGGTTTTTCCGGAGTAGCGGGAAAACGGCGGCACGCAGCGCAGCCAAATTTTGCATAGCTGTTTGAACATTAATTTCCCACACTTTGACAAAAAATTTACTTCAGGTCAACCGAGGTCAGTATCAGGTCAACTTTAAAGTGACCTGCCTTCCAAAAATGTTTGTGATCGTGCCAAGCCAAACAGTTTTTTGTTCGAAAGATTGAAACTTGCAGGATTTCATAAATTATAAGTACCTACACTTGTTATCTTGATTATTTTGTATCGGTGACCTAAGGTCCAGGTCAATTTTTCTGACCTCCTTGTAAGTGATTGGGAAAATAAACAAATGCTTCCAATTCAGAAAATATACCGACTGACCTAGCTAATTCTTTCAGAATCATGTTTTTTGGGGCTCATTCTGGATGATCCAGGTGAAGGTCGTTGGCTTCATTGATCTCTACAAAGGTCATTTGGGTATCTGAAGGTCATCAGCAAAGGGATATTGCTAATAACTTTTGATAGAAAGACAGATGAGACGATCGGTTGACACCCACTGGTTTGTCTCGTCTGGCCGCATCGACCCAATATCTGCAAAATTACCTACCCAGTCACCAAAAATGACCCTTTTGACCTGAGGTAAAATTTTGAAATTGACCTTGAAGGTCACCATCGTATATGTGCAAAGCGCCTGTCAAGACGAACACGATGGTGTTTAAAGACATTGCTCTAATATTAATTAGATAAAAAAAGTTATTATAAGCAAAACCAAAATCTACCCAAAAACTGCATTTTTTTTGACCTTTTCGATTGACCTCTGGAGCCTAAACTATTGATCTGAGCTCAAATTTTGGAGTATATCCGGGGTGTGATGGCACATTGTCATAGCCTTTGTTTGCTTTTTTCGTTTGGTTCTCGTAGCTAATCATAGTTCACGAATATAATTTCGGGTTGGTTTGAAGCGAAGTCCAAAAAACTGTGAAATTTGACCTTTGATGACCTCTGGTGACCTCAATATTGACCTTAGCTAAAAATGCTTTTTGTAACTTCGAACATACACGTTGAGAGCTTTCAAAAGTTTTTTCTGCGTCTTTCTATCTCTTTTCGTTTTCGAGTTAGACGGGGGGTCATTTTGACCCCCCCCCACTATGGCGAAGTTGTCTCGGAGGCCCACCCGGGCGCGGGTTGTTCAAGCTCACTTATCTCACAGCTCATAGGTAGAGCTTTTCAGAAAAAGTTGGTGGGGCAGAATCCCATATTGACTTAACGTTTTGTGTAGTAAATGTGAAAAGTTGCAATTTTACGTCAGGAAATATTTAAATATGCATTAAATATGTCATTGTTGCATGGTTTGATATGAAAAATGACCATTTTAACTCCAAGAAACCTTCAAATCGGACAAAAGTTGGTGGGGCCAAACTCAAAGTTGGTGGGGCAGTTGCCCCACCATTTGAATAGGAAACTCCGTCCGTGTTACAGCTCACGTAATATTCATGGCGCAGTCAGCGCTTTACCTACTCGGACCTCCACTGGCTTACCCCTTCAGACTAGTGGACCCTTGACGAACTCGAGAGACCCCTGAACAGACTCAATGGGCCGCCCCTGGACATGCTCGAAAGGCTCATGGACAGGTTTTTGGGCCCCTAACTACTAACTAGGCTCAATGAGCTATGCTCGTTTTTTTAGGACATGCTCGAGACCTGTCTGTCTCCCTCACGAGACAGACAGGTAGGCCCTGGGCTAGCTTCGAAAATCGTTAATTAATTAATTGTGTCGGAGGACCCGTGGCCTTAGCGTGCACTAGAGTGACCCCTCGCCTGGTTTGAGAGCTTCGCTGTGGGTTTTGGAAGCCGTTTACCTAATCCAAACGGTATCTGAGCCAATCTCGGTGGGACCCTTGCGACCCGTAAGGAGGAGAGAGGGGGGCAATAACCCCTCCCTCTGGCTGCGCTACTGTCTATTACCCCCCTCCCCCAATAGATCTGCGCCTGGTAGCAGGCCGTCAGCCGTCAGTGAAAATTTGTTGACCGGGAGAGTGCGGGCCGTCAGCTGCCAGCCACTGTAAGTCCGTTTTTTTAGGGAGAGGGAGGGCATCATGGCTGCACGACCTTTGGATTTTCCTCTGGCCAATATCCTATCAATGTCCAAATTCTGATGCAATTACATGATGAAACCCAATCAGGTAAGAGACCTGACCTGACATCAAGTTGAAGTTGAGAGTAGAATTCATAGGTGGATGTTACTTATTATATGACCGTCCATGCTAGTTGCTACTGCCTTGAAAACTTACCTATATCAAATAAAAGAGCAAAGAGGTAAGTCCGATCACCGATGTGCTTGAAAGTAGGAAAGTACTAGGTATCACGGCAATTTGAAAACGTAGACAGCATAGCCGTATCACTAAACGGTATATACCTACTAGTGGTGCAAGATTCGGAAATTTTACATATGTCCGATCCAATGTCCGATCTAATATGACAATGCTGACCGAAAAGTGTCCGATGAAACCAAAGGTCTGAAAAATTCCATTTTTTAGAACATCCTATAAATGGCAATTGGTATTTTTGATTTATTGCATGACCACATTTACCATCACATCATCTTTATCTCAATTTCCCATTTAAATGAATCAATCAAACCAAACTGTCAGAAAACATCAGAGGATCATCAAATGAACTTCACCTCTAAGGTGAACGGACCTGATGAAAATAATGAGGAAAATGCTGAACTGTGATGTAATGTCTTGACCGAAAATTGTCCAAAATATGTCAGGCTCGGTAAGCCTGTCTGACCGAGGTCCGAATCAGAATGGGACTATTTTTGGACGTCCAAAAATTTGGACTCTGACTTACATCTCTATTTTCTAGTATAAACCGTAGGCACCTTTAAGGGACACTGCCACCTTCCAAAAAGTTATCAAATGTACACCATTTGTGGTGCAAAATAGAAGTAAATTGCTTCTGAACACGATTATGACATTCGTTTCTCACAAAAAAGTGCTCAATTTCATAAAAAAATACGTTTTAGTATTTGGGCTTGATGACGTCATATGAAGGAATTTGGGGAAATAAGAGAAACCTTACCGCTGCCATATGTATGACTAGTGTATGGCCTATGTATGGCCAAATGTAAAAAAGGTCGACTATTCATCAACATTTAGTTAAAGAGTGACGACGTTTCATCGGAACCCTGGTTCCCCAATTCAAAATTACACTGCGGGACTGGGGATTTTACAGATGTCAAAAATCAAACTCAAATTTATTTGTGATTCGACCTCGGTGTTTTTTAAACTTATTACTATACATAATTTAAATGCCAAGCAGCCAAAATGGCTATCTCAACTCAAATATAATGTTAAGGTGGCAGTGTCCCTTTAAGCATTAGCCGAAACGAGACGGTCAACATTTCACAATAGTATCACCTGCGCCACCAATGTCGACATAAATTCATATTCTGAATTCAGGATATAACCGCACCCGAAATGGCGAGAGCGACGATGACTAAACAGCGCCACCGATACCATCGTGCTTGTATCTGCGTGTATGGTCTTTTGATTAAATATATATAATTCAGGCACGTAGCCAGGATTTTATCAGGGGGGTGAGCTGGCTGCTGGTCAGCACCCTGTTATATATATATATATATATATATATATATATATATATATATTATATATATATATATGTGTGTGATGGTTAAAACAGAAAACTCTTTGGTATACAAAATAAATTGGTACTTAACACGAGACAGACAGGCTAGGCCAACCCGGAACACACGGAGGTCATGCGGCACAGTCTAACTGCCGCTTATATTAACAACGTATCAGGACGCCAGGGCGTTGCACTCTAATTTTTCTTTCTCACTCACATCCTTCAACCATCTGACAATTATCGGAAATGGACATCATTAGCAGCCTAAAGTCATGCCCATGTTGGGAGCCTACAAGAGCAATTTGCGCGGAAACAACACAAAGGGCCCTCCGTTGGTGGCAAATTTGTTACCGGGTACGGTGAGCTTATACCTGAAAGGGGAAGAGCTCGCGTCACCCTGCTCTCAATTAGCCTTCCCCCTTACGTTTTCCCCGCTTGTATCCTGGTATTGTCCCTAACAGTCTTACCCATCCATCTCTCTACCGCAAGGAGTGGAATGGCTAGTTGAAGAGAGGGGACCGGCTCTTCCCTTTTCAGGTATACCTACTCACCGTCCCGGTAACAAATTTGCCACCACGGAGGGCCCTTTGTGCTGTTTCCGACAATTGCTCTTGGTAGGCTTCCAAATGGCATGACATTAGCTGAAATGATGTTATTTCCGATAATTGTCATATGGTTGAAGGATGTGAGTGGGAAGAAAATTAGAGCGCAACGCCCTGGCGTCAGTGATACGTTTTATATAGCTGGCAGTTAGACTGTGGCCGGCATGCACCCTCAGTGATGTTCCGGGTTGCCTACCTGTCTGTCTCGTGTTAGTACCGTTTGCCTGTGATCCACTATCGTATGGCTAGCCATCAGTGTACGCAAATGATATTTGACACCCAGCCGAATTTATTGATCCTGGATAAGGAGGACCACGAACGATTTCGACGCGATTATCATTGTGTGTTTTTTGTTTTTGCAATTTGTCTCATGTCCTTGTCATTGCATTTCAAATGTGACCTTTTGCCGTATTTCTGACGCAGATTTATGTACAAATCGAAACGTCAAAATGAGTCTGCTTCTTATTTAAAATCGGCAATGGTGTGGCAAATATATATATATATATATATATAGTATATATATATATATATATATATATACTATATATATATACCTATATATAATATTCTTCTGAATATTGACAGCCGTAAAATAATGATTGATGCTTTCTTTTCAACAGTGATTCTATGCGGTCATAAGCTTCTTGTCAGCATTGCAAAAAGAGTGTTAAAATGGTGCCTATATTTAGGACGTAACGTTTCCCGGTACAACCAGCCATCTTCAGACAACATAAGCACCAGCATGTTTAACCACATAATAAAAACAGTCTATGATACATTCGCGGTCGGTTCGTTCAAACAATAAATAATCTACGCTTTTTGCATGTGCGCCACCATTACATTTCATTTCGATAATCGATATACATGACACGACACACGAGCACTTAATATACAGTCACTTCTGTTAACGGTGAACGCCTATTATATCGTCGATAATAGGCAAACGCTTATTACCTTACGCTTGCAGTCAATGGCGCCACCTCAGATAACAACCATGTTCCTCGCGTTCATCTGTCTATTTGATGGCGGGGATTCTCTTTCTCTGATAAACATCGCTTCTAGTACTTGTAATTTCCTTACGGTTTATGGCAGTTTGCCAGCGATGGGAGTATTGTCAACAAGGGAGAGAGCGGGTCAAGTCAGAGTTGTGGGTTGAATCTCGTATGTTGTTTTTTGGTGGCGCCAGCCCTGTAAGTAGCATTAGGTCAATCGTCGCCGATAGTGATGTGGCTTGTTAGCCTATGTAGGTTCGAGTTTGAGCGGCGCGCCGCAGGTCACCGACGTACAGTTATACTCGTTTATACTACATTGTTGGCTTTCAAAAACAACGGAGCTTTCTTTTTGGGACAGGTTGTTGTTCATGATTAGGTTCTTTGAAGTCCTGGGGCTTTTATAATAGACTATCAGCTTGATACTGTTCTGGGGGTCAGTTGGTATACAGTTTCTGTCTATGATGTCATGTACAGCCTTTTCGTCGGCCTTATAGGCTGTGGTCATTCTGTTTTTGTAGTAGAGTTGATGTCAGCGGTCGGTTTGCTCTATCACCCTCTGTGATGATCTTTAAAGTATTGGCTGGGAGCTGTTTTTTTTATTGGTTTATCAATTTCGGTTAGGCTGAAGCTGTTGCTGACTAAAGATGTGTCGCGATCCTATCAAAAATTCCTGATGTACCCAGGGGCCCAGGTTGAACAGTGGTCAGTGCCCGGTGTATATATGCACTGAACTACACTTCTTGGTACTTATCTGAATGACCACAGAGATTGACCACAGCCCTATAAAAGGCCCGACGAAAAGGCTGTACATGACATCATAGGACAGAAACTGTATACCAACTGACCCCCAGAAACCATTTATCAAGCTGAAGTCTATTATAAAAGCCCCTAGGACTTCAGGACCTAAATCATGGAACAACAAACCTGTCCAAAGGAAAGCTCCGTTTTGAAAAGCCAACAATGCTAGTATACGAGTTTATAACTGTACCGTCGCGGTTGACTGCGCGCGCCGCTCAAACTCGACCCTACATTAGGCCTACACAACCACATCACTATCGCGACGATTGACTATGCACTTACAGGCTGGCGCACCAAAACAACATACGAAGATCAACCCACAAACTCTTGACTTGACCCGCCTCTCTCCTTGTTGACAATACCTCCAATCCTAGGCAACTTGCCATAACGTAAGGAAATTTACACAGTACTAGAAGCGGTTGTTTATCAGAGAAAGAGATCCCGCCATCAATAGACAGATGAACCTGCGAGGAAACATGGGTTGTTATTCTGAGAGGGCGGTGCGCCATTGACTGCAAGCGTAACGGTTAATAGGCGTTGCCTGTTATCGACGATTATAATAAGGCGTTCACCGTTAACAGAAGTGACTGTATATAAGTGGCTCGTGTTGTCGTGTCATGTATAATCGATCTATGCGTAAATGGAAATGTAATGTGGCGCACATTGTAAAAAAGCTCGTAGATTATTAATTGTTTGAACGAAACGGGACCGCGAATGTATCATAGACTGTTTTATTATGTTTTAAACATGCTGGTGCTTGTTGTCTGAAGATGCTGGTTTGTACCGGCGAAACGTTACGTCCTAATATAGGCACCATTTTAAACTCTTTTTGCAATGCTGACAAGAAGCTTATCCGACGCATAGAATCACTGGAAAAAGAAAAGCAATCAATCATTTTTACGCTGTCATATTCAACGAAAAATAGTGTGAAAGAGAACCTGCTCCCTGGCGTTTACAAATTGTTCAAATATGGACCGAGCAGTACATGCAAAGTGATCTGACAGTGAGCTTCAGAAAATGTCTCCTTGAAGAAGAAAACAGATGTAAGAAGCAGCAGTTACAGGAATCAAACAGCAACTAGAGGAAGCTTATGCCTCTTTTGACAATCTGAACGCCCGTGATGAGCTGAAAGAAGAGACTAGAACTAAGTTAAGCGAACTCAAAGAGATCTATGATGATACAGTTAAAACCAGAGTGCTGAAAAAACTTTCGTCACTTTACGGTGGCTCAGTACATTTTCCTGAATCCTGTGACAATTTTGTGAATCTGTCATCTCATGTCCTCACGCCAGACCAGAAAGATCTGCTGAACTTAGGCCTTAAATGCAATTTTTACCCTAGAGGCAACCAGCAGGAGAAGAAAGCTGAGCTTGAGTTACTGTACCAGCAGATTTGTGAACAACACAAGACAGGAAAGATCCAAGTAAACCCAGACGGGGGGTGGGGGCAAAAAAAAAAAGCTTCAGGTTGGGTTATCGGAAAGCACATAAACAGAGAGGTAAGCACCAGAAGCCGCTCGTTACTCCAAAGGTCTACGTGAAGCTGCAAAAGAACTGAAGAATAATCAAATGACCTGCATCAATTCGCAGAGTCTGATAAGTCCGCTATTTTCCGTACTCTTAGACAGATCGGATATTTGAAAGTAAAGTTAATGCGATACTTCAAGATGCATCAAAGTTTGAAAAACTAACTAGAAATTCCACTGAGAAGCAGAAAAAAGACCTGAATGATGTAATCGATGTCGTTAACGCAGAGAACGGTGGCGTTAAGTTCCAAAAACTGAGAGGTGAGTTTAGCCCAGGTTACTTTTATGGAAACCCAAAGACACACAAGGAAGGTACCCCTATTCGACCAATCATCTCGCAGATTCCCACGCCAGCTTACATGTACTAAACAGCTGACTCGATTATTTCACCTTAACATACGCGAAAACCTTATTCCCTAAGATGTCCCTGAGGAGTTCATAGAAAGTAAATCAAACAAATACGGGGAGGGCATGGCACCTGGCCTCTCTTGATGCATCTTCACTATTTACCAATTCCTGTTGATGAGACGATTGACAATACTTGCTCACAAACGTGTACTCTCATGCA
The DNA here is from genome assembly GCA_014673585.1 of Semibalanus balanoides. Lineage (NCBI taxonomy): Eukaryota > Metazoa > Arthropoda > Thecostraca > Balanomorpha > Balanidae > Semibalanus > Semibalanus balanoides. Next base: position 435,444 of record VOPJ01011766.1, on the reverse strand, counting down.
TCTATCCCGGCGCCACGTGTACCTAGAGCCTTATACTCAAAGCGTCTCCTTGAAGATATGCACAAAGGACACTCCTTCCAATGCCCAGAAGGCAACCTTTACCGTCAGACGCGATGGGGTGGCTATGGGTTCCCCGCTTGGGTGTTATAATGCGGAAGTTATTGGCAGCATAATAGAACGTTCTGACCTTAGAGAGACCTAGAAACGAAACCCTTCAGCCTACTGGCCGGTACATTGACGACATTTTCGTTGATATTGTTGACGAGGAACAACTCATGTGTCTCAATCCGAACTTGAAACAAATCAATTCTCAAATTCACAGTCGAAATGTTCTGTAAAGCAACGCGGAAATTTCCAATTCCTTGATGTAGCAGTTGAATGCTTCCAAATTCTACATTTGTGACCTCAGTTTACAGGACCCACAAGATACGGAAAATGTCTCACGGGCCAAAAGCGAGAGCCAGATAAGTACAAAGAAGTGTAGTTCGGTGCATATATAGGGCACCGGGCACTGACACACTGTTCAACCTGGGCCCTCGTACATCAGGATTTGATAGGATCCACACAATCTTAGTCAGCACAGCTCAGCCTACCGAAAAATTGATAAACAGAATAAAAAAACAGCTCCACAAATACTTTAGATATCATCAACAGAGGTGATAGAGCAAAGCCGACCGCTGACATCAAACTCTACTCAAAAACAGAATGAACCACAGCCCTATAAGGCCGAAAAAGGCTTGTACATGACATCATAGACAGAAACTGTATGCCAACTGACCCCCAGAACAGTAATCAGCTGATTAGTCTATATAAAAGCCCCAGGACTTCAGCCTAATCATGAAACAACAACCTGTCAAAGAAAGCTCCGTTTTGAGCCAACAATGTAGTAGATTACGAGTATAACTGTACCCGTCGGTGACTGCGCGCGCCTGCTCAAGACTCGACCTACATAGGCTTACACCACCATAAAATTACATCACTATCAGCGACGATTGACTATGCAACTTACAGGCTGGCCGCACCAAAACTAAACATACGAGATCAACCCACAACCTCTGACTTGACCCGCTCTCTCACTTGTTGACAATAACCTCCATCCTGGCAACTTGCCATAACGTAAGTAAATTACAAGTACTAGAAGCGATGTTTATCAGAGAAAGAGATCCTGTCATAAATAGACAGATGAACATGCGAGTATCAATGTTTTTATCTGTTGTGCGCCATTGACTGCAAGGTATAGGTAATGAAGGCGTTTGCCTATTATCGTACGATATAATAGGCGTTCGCCGTTAACAGAAGTGACTGTCATATTAAGTGCTCGGTGCGTGTCGATGTCATGTATATCGAGTTATCGTTTAATGAAAATGTAATGTGGCGCACATGTAAAAGCGTATTTTATTATTATTGTTTGACGAACCGACCCGCGAATGTTATCAATAGACTGTTTGTATTATGTTTAAAAATACTGGTGCTTATTGTGCTGAAGATGCTGGTTGTACCGGCGGGAACCGTTACGTCAGCCTAATATAGGCACCATTTTAAACTCTTTTTTGCAATGCTGACAAGAAGCTTATCCGAACGCATAGATCACTGGAAAAGAAAGCATCAATCACTTTTACGCTGTCATATTCAACGAAAATTGTGTGAATTTAGAGAACCCTGCTCCCTGCAAGTTTACAAATATATATATATATATATATAAATATATATATATATATATATATTATACTAGATATATAAATATATAAATAGTCTGTATATATATATATATATAGATAATATATATTAATATATTGTATGATATATATATCATATATATAATATAGTATACTCCCTCGTCTCCAAATTCACTTTACCCTAGCAGTTACCCTCGCCAGCGCTGCTGATTCACTATCGATGGGCAGCCCCAGCGTCTCTCCCAGCATGTGATGCCACCCCGGAGAGCAGACAGCACGGGGAGCGGGGGCGCTGCCCCGCGACAGATTGCTGATAATCCGTCCCGCCGGTGGCGGGGGCGGCGGCGGGGGCGGGGGCGGCGGGGGCGGCAGGGGCGGCGGGGGCAGCCTGCTCATTAGGCAGTCGTGTCGTGACCATCGGTGCCGCCGCTTCACGCCTCGTTTGTCTTACTCGCGGCAGGGTGGCCGCCGCGCCCAGCGCTGACGCACACCGACAGACGGAGACGGAGACGGAGACGGAGACGGAGACGGAGACGGAGACGGAGACGGAGACGGAGACGGAGACGGAGACGGGCAGGATATTTTGTTGTTAAAGCTTATCACACATCTTGACACTAGCATATGAATGAGGCTTAGGACAACCTCAATGCTGTCACATGCCTACTGATATTAGTGACAAATCAAAAGCTGGTCACATGTCACAGCCTGTTGAAAACAGTCAACCGACCCATTGTTAAGCCCTGTGACGCACGGTGACAGGTATGCCCTTATAACAGCAGCACGTCACAATAGTCCCGGCAGCGTACGCAAAATTAGCCCATCGCTGTCGTCGACAAATGCGGCTCTTCAGCACATGTGGACTCTTTGTCTCCTTCTATGAAATGCAACCGCTCTTGGGCATAGGCGTAGGAGCCGGGGGCAGGGGGGGGCAACTGCCCCCATTATTTTCGAATTTTTACCTTACTCCTATGGACGTTGCATGGAAATAATCGACTTCAAAATGCCTTCGCCCCCCAACTACAAATGATTTCCAACGCCCCTGCTCTTGGGTAATTTTGCAGACAATTTGATTGATTGTCGAGGCTGATAATTGCTAATTTCTGTTGTTTATGGTGTCATGGTTTCACGTATGATTGTTACGTACCCAGTATGTGTTTCCACAGGGAGAGCAGACGAACAACATTTTTCTCTCTCATTTTATATGGATAAGCAAGCGTATTATTTTGAGGTGACATTTAAACAACGTCATTTTCAATGCCCAATGCCATTGTTTAGGTATACCTATCAACGTTTTTACTTTGGTTGGCAGATTGACCATACCAGTGTGCATGGGCGTCGACAGCGGGTGGACGGGGGGTCGCGTCCCCACCCAACCACGGCGAACAGGGCTGCATCACCCCTTAACTTTTCGGATGTTAACATTACGCCTATGGGCGTTGCATGGAAAGAATCGACCACAGAATGTCTACGCCCCCCCTCCCAACACTCGGTTTGTGGCGACCCCCTGCATGCGCTTTGTTGTACGTTTTTTTCATCATGCTGACAAGTTGAAATATACCTGCACACAGCGGTCATGAGACATTACTATGGGGAGAATCTAATGGCTGGAAATTGGAATAGGAAATATTAAGCGTTGTGGCACAACATGCATCAGGCGCCCGTTTTGGGAGATATCTTTTGGCTAGGGTAACTGCTCAGCTATGCGGTACAGCATGTATCAGGCGCCAGCCTTGAGAGACATCTTATAACCGTTTTCAACGAATGGATTTATTATTTTGCGAAATGTTTTAAAACATTTTAAATGTTTTTTAAAAATGCTTTAAGTCGTAGCCGTCTTCGATGGCTAATTTGTGAGAAATTTTAACCCTCGCCCTACGGTCCCGTAGGGCGAGGGTTAAAACATTTTTTCGCAAATTAGTCCATCGTGAAAGCGGCTGCTACGCAAACATTTTAAAACATTTTAAAATGTTTTAAAACATTTCGCGCAAAATAATCCATCGTGAAAACAGCTATTGGCTAGAATAGGAACTGCTGAGCTATGCGGTACAGCATGTATCAGGCGCCAGCCTTGAGAGACATCTATTGGCTAGAATAGGAACTGCTGAGCTATACGGTACAGCATGTATCAGGCGCCAGCCTTGAGAGACATCTATTGGCTGGAATAGGAACTGCTGAGCTATGCGGTACAGCATGTATCATTGTATCAGGCACCCGCTTCGAGCGACATCTATTGGCCAGACATAAAAGACAAAGACATAAAAGAGAAGTGCAGTAAAGAGCTTCTGGGGTCCATCTGAGGTTGCACCCCCTCTCTCCACCACTCTCGCCCCTTCAAATCGCCTTACTCTACCTGCCTAATAGAAGCCTAGTATCACGAGTGCTTATAAACTAATCCCTTCTCTCTAAAGTATTAATGTAATATAATTATGAAGGAAGCAAGTGTCACTGGTAACCAGGCCTTCTCCATGCGCTGATTACGAAAATGTGCCAATATAGGTTGGTATTTTTTACGAGTTACACGTCTTGTAACATTCCAGCAACAGACTTCGGGGTGTTTCAATTTCCCACAAAATCGGTATACATGGCCTTTATTCCAAAAATGTACCTTTGCAGAATGACATTCTTTGCTGTTTGCGAGATATAGGTTGTAATTTTCCAGCAGCTGATTACGGGATATCTCGATTTGCCCCAAGATTGATATTCAGGGCCTCTGTGGTGCACTTATTCCGACAATGTACGTATCTCTACATGGTGGTATTTTGTGCTGTTTACCAGATACACTCTTTGTAACATTTCATCAGCAGATTGCGGGGTGTCTTATTTTGCTCCCAAATCGGTATGTAGGGTCTTCTTGTTACCGGTGACTCCGTAAATTTACCTCAACAAAGTGGTATTTTTGTTGTTTGCGTATTACACACCTTTTATCATTCCAGCAGCAGATTGCAGAAAGTATCGATTTTCACCAAAATTAGTATACAGCAGAGTTGGACATGGCTGAACTTTTCCTTAGCCTAGCCGCCCCAAAGCCATGACATCACAGCCACAGCCAGTCACAGTCTTTCCAATGTCAATAGCTGGCCGCTGGCCAGCCGAGAGGATTTCTGTAAATTCATATAATTTTTTTATTTTCAGTCTACTGTTATATCAACATGCCAAGGCTTTTTTAACAATGTTGGCTTGATAAGATTGATGCAAAAAAGAAAATAAAAAATCCCCAGGTAGACTAAGCAGCCACAGCCGTAGCCATAGCCATGATCTAGAGATTTCCCAGTCCGGCCCACCCCATTAGCCATGGGGTTCGGCTGGCCATGGGGATAGCCGCCCCATGTAGACCTCTAGTGTACAGAACATAATCGATGCGCTAGTTTCAAAAATGTATGTAGTATGTACTTCTATTGGGTAGTATGTTTTGTTGTTTACGAGATATACGCCTTGTAACATTCCAGCAGCAGATTGCGGGGTGTCATGGTTGGCCCCAAAATTGGTATACATGGCCTCCTTGATACATTGATGCCCTGATTTTGAAATGTACCTCTATAGGATCAAGGGTGGTATTGCTATGTTTCCGACTTACACGCCTTGTAACATTCCAGCAGCAGATTGCGGGTTGTCTCGATTTGCTCCCCCCCCTCCCCCATTAGTATACTCTTCGATGCGCTGATTCTAAAAATGTACTTCTGTAGGATGGTATAGGATGTTATTTGTTGTTGTTTGCATGTTTTACGACTTGTAACATTCCAGCAGCAGATTGTTAAGTGTTTTAACCCTCGCCTGGGTGTGGGGGTTGGATGCCACCCCTCGTTTTTCGGAAATAACTCGCTAGTTATTCACCGATTGCGATGAAACTTCAGTACCCTACTTTTGAACGATTGTACGCATACTCTGAAAATTGTGAACTTCCACCTCCATGACCCGTGACCTGTGACCTGTTTCTCAGGGTCATGTCAGGCGCAAATGGCGTCCCGTTGTATCGATCCTTGTAACTTGTGCAGTTTCCAGGTGTTTTGTGTTCAGGACCACATGCATAGGTGTCTCCAAGTGAAAGTTGTGGTTTTCACAGACAATGTGATAATTATGCTAGCTAGGATAGGAATTGCTGAGCTATGTGGTAACTGGTTCTAGTACAGCATGCATCAGGCGTTCGCCGAGTGAAGGCGCTTGGCCATGTTCTTTGCTGCGACATGTGGATCGTGAAGACAGCCTGTTGACAAGTCAGCGGTAGGAGGATGTGCACCTTTGAGGAAGGCGTGACGTCATACTCCAGGACGTTGAACTGTACTGCGTCGCAATGCATATGCCATTGTGACGTCAGTAGTAGCCAGCCGTGTCGATTTGGGAAAACGATTGGGGTGGGGGCCGAACAGGGACGGATCCAAGGGAAGCCTATCAGCGTCATGGCTTTACCGAAACACCGAAATGGGCTGAAAACTAACACATTTTAAAGAAATTCTAGGCAACTTGTACAAAGAAGGATATTTTGTAGTCAATTAATAATGAAAAAGAAAATACAAAAAAAACTTTCATGAGTTTTGGACTTCTATCGGATGGCCTCTAAAATGACGTTTTTGGCCGGAATGCATACTTTCATGAAGGGGCCGAAGCCCTTACTTGGCACCCTTAACTGCTTAGTAAACATTTGCATGTTAACTACCATTGACTGGGGGGGGGGGAAGATATCTCTTCTACTTATTTTCGCAATAGCATTCAAAAACCATTAGCGACGTCAACCTGAAAACTGTGGGTACTTCCCCTACACCGACTTAACGTCTTCTGTGCGTAAGTGAAGCAATTTTGTTGAGAAAAAGACATAACGAATTTAGTGATGTCACTACTCACGAGTTTTAACCTCACTAATATGAGGACAGGTGGTAAAATGACTATCACTATCCAATTATAGGTGTAAAATAATCCATTGAATATGTGTTGCATGACTTTCGTAGATTCTTTGCGCTTAGTTACCCTTAGTGACCTGACCTTGACCTTTTGCAAAAATTATCACTTTTGCTCATGCGAGATATGTATTTTACTTTTAAGAGCATTTTGGGTGCTAATGGTTGCAATCGAAGAATTTGGATGGAAAGTATGGCCCCTACACTCAAATAGCTCGATTTGGACCTCTGACCTGGCCGTGAGCTGATATTTGACCACAATTAAAAACCAAAACATTGAGCATGATTTAAGCGCTTCTTATTGAGTGCTTTTGAATGCCTTCTCGCGCGACTCGCTGCGCGCATTGGTGCGATAGATAACCAGAGACCGATGCCCCACAGGGCTGCGCGTTCGTCAGCGGGACGACCAGTAGACGGTTTAAGTAACCAGACACAGCATCAGTCTGCACAATTGAACTGTACGCCATCTACCAGGTTTTAAAGTACATTCGTCGTCACAATCACAACAATTGTGTTATAGTCACCGACTCATCCAGGTCAGTGATGGGACTCCGTAGAAAGTTGATTGCCTCATCGCTAGTCTTACAGATTTTAGAACTGCTGACCATCATCCACGCGAATGGTGGAGCGTTGAGGGCAACGAAAAAAGCCGACGAAGCTGCCAAAGCTGCCTCGCGCTCCTCACGTATTCGTTCGCTCAAGCTAGAGGCCGACGATCTGAAGCCAGCTATAGGCCACATTATACTCGCAAAATACTCGCAAATAGGTGGGATATAGAGTCAGACTGCGCTCTGAGACGCCTTCGCCCGAATATCGGCAGGTGGGAGTCCAGTAGCAGGCGAAACAGGATTGAGGAAGTAGCGCTAACTAGTCTCCGCATCGGTCACTTTTACGCCACTCACAGCGTAAAAGTGACCTAACCAACTCTGAGCCACCTGTGTACAGCTACTGCAACGCTCCACTGAGTGTGAAACACGTTTTATCTCCGAGTGACATCTGCGAGCAGTTGAGAGTAATAAAATTGCGTTTCTTCCCCAACTCATCGCTTGCTGACGTACTGGGGACAATGCAACGGTCAGCATCGGACAAGTTCTTTCTTACCTGCAGAAGATCCGTTTTAACATATTGTACGACCCTCAGGTTTGGCTGCGCTAAACAAGCGTAGACGGTAAGGGCGCTTGATAGCCTCAATGTGCTTAAGCGCCCCCCCCCCCACCCCAAACAACTCCCGTCAATAGCGTTATAAATGTACGTCATTGCATTGACTGGCAATGCCTCTATTGCGGTTTCGTCAGCATTTCATGCGAGGACAAACATAATCCTCTACATTGCTAGGGTTGTTTGAACACGCTCAGACTCTTTGGAAGTAAAAAACGGTCTCGTGTAGCACCGTCATTTTCATGTCTACCGGGCGTGTTATTGATTCTTTGCACACCTCTTTTTACACGGGAGGATTCTGAGTTACGGTTCTATACATACAGCCGTTACCTGAGGACTGAGGTAGAACTGACGTATAAGTCAGGTCAAGTGAACCCCCTAATAAAGTCCAAGCTAGACGACAATAGGAGGTAAGACGGCCACCCCTCTATAAACAACTACTAAAGCTACGACGCGCAAAACGGTGTCCCACGATTATATTTCCATCCAAGATTTATAATGTACGTTTCTAGCACCGTCACTTTACTGTCTAAAAGCTCTCGTCATGACTCATGTTCATGGAAACGAGGGGAAATTTCAAGCGCATCACTCAGCTATGGACTACTTACAATTCAATTGCCCAAACTCAAATCTGCGATAAAATACGGCTTTCAAATAAATGCCTCCAGATCAAAAGAGACGGAAGCAACTAAAAACTTCCAATAGGAGAGAAGCATTGCTTCACCGATATTCCGTACGGCTTCGTCGTATGACGTGACGAAGGTGGTATTGGGTAGTCCACACCCTACAGTTCGTAGAACTAAATGATTTATCCGAAGCTTGGTTTTCCTTGAATCACTGCGAATGAAACCTGGGTGTTTCAGATATTTAATCTGAGGCCAGAGACAAGGTCGGATCCAGAAAGAAAAACATCCGGTTTGGGAAGCAAATATAAACAGTTATCACAAATATATAATAAATTCACCGGATTTCGTCCTTTTATACATGAAGAGGTGATTTATAACAAACGTTTCTCGGTAAAAGCTACTTAGTTTTTTAATAGGAAACGTCATTTTTTGCCAATTCCAGGCAGTGTGGGGAAAAGTGGGAGGCTTGGCCACTTTGCCCCTTCGCCTCTTGGATCCGCCAGCGTCCAAAAAACATTGAAGGCCGAGGGTATTTTTTTTGGGGGGGCGAAGGAACCATTGGGGGAGAGTGGCCCCCCGAAAGTATATAAATCGACATCTATGGTAGCAGCTCATAGCCCGAGGCTCAATGCACAGTTATCGAGGACTCTCACGAAAAATGATACGGCCCTTGACATTCACATGAGTTGAGTGTTCGACGTTCACATTAATAATAAAGCACAGCGACTTGTGCTTAAATGTCTTTCGAACGGCAAAGGATAAACCAAGCTTATTCAATAAATGTGATATTTATAAAGATACCCTTAGTTTCATAGCTTCATAGCTTAGTTACCCTTAGTTTCATAGCCCTTTATCTATTATAACATGAATCTAACGAATGAAAATACATATTTCAGTGGCCATGACCTGACCGTTATCTGAAAACATCTTCTGACCCTCGTCTCGCTTAAATCAGGACACGTAATTTAATTCTAAGAGCTTCGTATTTCACAACGCTCACTCAAAGCCCTCGTTTCTGAGATTTGACTATAACATAGCTCTGTAACAAAAACTCTGGGCGGGTCGGAAAGAACATGTGCTGTTGAGAGTAAAATGGATGACTTCTGGTGTAATAAATCATCCTTCGGGTTCTGAGCTCTCGTATCCTATTCAAAACATCATCAGGCAGGCATTGTAAAAATCTTTTTGCAAGATTTAGCTTTGACTCGCCATCTAACCGGTTTTCTTGAAGTAAATCATGCTCCTTTGCATAATTAATTAAAACTGCTTTCATACTTTGCCTCTAGTGAATGGGTACTTTGGCTGTACATCACCACTGCATGTATGTATGTGTATATGTACATACATACATACATACGTCACCATGATTTCATAAACGTTAAATGTTTCCTTCCAATTCTTTCCAACTAATTTAATGTTGCAAATTACGCAAATATATAAATACAAAAACACTGCAAGAAACACAGGAAAACCAAATTCGGTTCACCATAGGCGACAGATACGTAAGGAACGAACAATTATCTAGTCTGCTTTTTCTGGGATGCATATCTCACAATACACAAGCAGTGTGGTGGCCGGGGGCGGTGTCCCCTACGGCGGCGGGAGCGCGCGGGAGGCACGCTGCGGACGCGGACGTACAGAGAGCTGTTGTCTGGGCGGCGGGCCGGGGCGGCGGGCCGGGGCGGCCGTAGCCGGGGCGGCGGGCCTGGGCGGCCGCAGCCGGCGCGGCGGGCCGGTCGGGGAGACACAATCTGGGGCGTGCCGGGATGACGCGACTCCCCAGTGGCTGACGGGACAGACTCGGCGGCCGACCACAATTGATGTTGAACGATTGCCACGCGGGAGACTGACGGCTGCGCGGCCTTAATAGCCGTGCCAGCGATACTGCCGCGTCAATATTAGTGCATCAGGCTGATTTTATGGGGTATGTGATTAGCGTAAGCGTTCTCATGGGCTGTGCGCCAGCCTAATCGATCTTGATGCAGCTGGGTGTTTGTGGTACGCGCGCGCGCGTGTGTGTGTGTGTGTGTGTGTGTGTGTGTGTGTGTGCGCGCGCAAATATGTAATTGTGCTAAAACATTGCAGTATCATTTTCGTGTATAATAGATTTAATGTAACTCAACGATGGAAGTACATTAGGGAAATGCAAAACATAAAATGAACACTGATGAATGTCATCGTCTGTTACAGGGCCTACACGTGTGCGCACCAATGTACTGATACGAAGCATGGGACCGATCTCAGAGCAAAGCATGGTGAGCAATGCTGACGACCGATATTCCTCAAAGTAGGGGAACGATAATTCCTGACTTTGGGCATAAATTCTAGCAAACTTTAAGTAATTCGTTTTCAATACGAGACATTAAAGGGAGTGTGCCTACTCACTTTGGTCATGTGGTGTTGTTGAACACTGGTCTGCAGAACATATTTTTATTAATCATGTCATGTACTTCGTTTCTCCAGATTCAATATAGTTGCTGAGATATTCCAAATTCGCAAAGATCCTTCTGGCAGAACAGAATTATCAATATTCGCCAGAGAGCTTTCGCTACTAGAAGCATTGCCCTTGAATTACAACGCTAGCATATATTGTTAGCGTTGGCCAATAGAAAACAACTCGTGAGCACTGATAGCAGCTGCCGAACAGAGCCTCGATAACTATTTTACATTGTTCGTATGGGTTTGTTTATTTTCTTTGATGCGCCATTATAGGTATCATCTTCGTTACTCTGTTTATAGTGGCGATCGTTTATGAGTTTTGAAACAAAACAAATGCAAAAGAGAATATAAGTAATAATTAAACTAAAGGGGCTCCAGACGCAATTTGTATCGTGACCAATGATCAAAACCAATAGCTTCTTATCGTAAGAAAAATATTTTTGACATTTCATTAGAGTAGGCACACTCTCTTTAAGAGTTTTAGAAACTAAAAAGGGAAGATACATAATAGACCGCATGTACCTAAATACCTAGATATTTAGGTTATACGGGCGACAGCAGGGGCTTAAGAGTTCATGCAAATAGTATAGGTACGCATGTTAGGTTCTTGCCCGGCAGACAAAAGTTCTGCTTCACCCGAATGATCGGACAAACGATTACCTATCTACCGTTAGTCAAAGTCCATTGGGCACACTGCAATTACGGACCATCTTCGCCATCGGAAGCGGCGATCAGCGACGGTAATGCTGGAAAGCCAGGTCAGATCAGCGGCAATGCTGGAAAGGCAGACCAGATCAGCAGAATGCGTGATTCGGAGGTCGGGTTAAATGACAAGATCCAACACTGTTTACTTTAAGGTAATTTATTTGCTCACTTGTTGATCAATTACCGAAAGAAAACGTGTCTCCTACCCTAAACGTATATTCACACATACTCATTCTTACTTTATCAATAATTAATGTTCGAAAGTTCCTACATGGTGTTACAAAACATCATGTTTTGCACCCTGACCACATGTATCAAAACGTTTATCCCCATGTCCACCACCAGGAATACTCGATGGACTGCTACTTCCGGCAAATGTGGCGGGACCAGCGACTGACCTTCAACAGCTCGATCGACCAGCTCAGCCTCAGTATCAAGATGCTGGAGGGTATCTGGAAACCGGACACTTACTTCCTGAACGGCCGGGGCAGCTACGTGCACACCATCACCAAGCCTAATAAGCTGATCCGTCTCAGCAGCAACGGCAACATCCTGTACTCGATGCGGTGAGGGGCTCAGCTACTTCAGTCTAGTTCTCTCCAGTTCGTAAACTAGTTCCTCGTTCTCCTCCTGTCGTTCCGACCCCGCTGTTGCTTGGATCAGAGCTTCCTCCGCAGGGGCGGCGCCACGAATTTTTGCAAGGGCAAGTTTAAATTTAGGGGGCCTCCATTTGAGAAGGGGACTCCATATTTTGCAGACATGGGCCGTGGCCCAAAAATAGGATCCAAGATCCCCAAGATCCCACGACAAACTCACCTTTCAGGATCCAGGATCCATAGGATCATACGATTATTTTTCTCCGGGATCCAAGATTCATAGGATTCCACGAAAAATAATTGTCCAGAATCCAAGATCCACAGGATCCCACGACAAAGTGATCCTGCAGGATCCAGGGTCCAACAAGATCCCAGATCTAGGATCCGAGGGATCCTGGATACGTGTTTTGGAAACCTTATCACATGTATGATCATTACATGTAAATATTACACTATTGACATTGAGTGTGGGAGTTTTTAATCATGAAATTCATGCATTCATGATTCATGCATGCATTCATGATATTTTAGCACCTTAAAAAGTGAAATATGCTGAACAAGATCCACAAGATCCCACGACAAACTGATTTTCAGGATTCAGGATCCACAGGATTCAGGATCCACAAGATTCAGGATCCACAGTATTCAGGATCCACATGATTCAGGATCCACAGTATTCAGGATCCACAGGATTCAGGATCCACAGGATTCAGGATCCACAGGATTCAGGATCCACAGGATTCAGGATCCCACGTTTTTCTTCTTCACCAGGATCCAAGATCCATAGGATCCAATTACAAATTATTTTACAGGATTCAAGATCCACAGGATCCCACGACAAAATAATTCTGCAGGATCCAGGATCCAACAAGATCCTGGATCTTGGATTCTAAGGATCCTGGATCTTTGATCTTTTTGGATTTTAGTACATGTCTGATATTTTTAGAAGGGGCCTTTAACCTCCATAGAGCTCCTCTCCCCTCCCCTCTTTGTTTTAGAGGGCCCTTTATGGACTTTAGAGGCATCTCTGACCTCCATAGGACCCCCACCGGCTTTAAGGAGCCTTTCCGACCTCCAAAAGATCCCTCTGGACTCCAGAGACCCACCTCAGACCTCCATATATCACCATTTGATCTCGCCCTCTAGCTTTCTGATGGATCCTCTGGCTCTGACCTCCATTGGACCCCTAACTTACAGGTTCTCCTGTGACCTCCGCGAGATGGGCCTCTTTGAAGCATAAAGGGATCTCCTTAAATGACAGGGGGCAAAAGATATGTTTCCCCTGCCGACAACAGGGGCGACTGCCTCCCCTGCCCCTCCCCCTGCTCCCCGGTGGCGCCGCCACAGCTCCTCCGAACCTCAAAAACGGCCACAGTTTTAATCGGTCATCGGAAGCGCATCTCTCTGGACTTTGCATCATCGGACCGTTTAACGCTTCGCTGGGCTTATCGGTGCCTTTTTGCTGCTGAGCTTTTCAAACGCCGCTTAGTAGTTCGGAGTCAGCGCTAAGAGAAACTATTTTGCCTCAGAAGTCGGGGCATTATCCGTCATTGGTCTTTAAATAGAATCACTGTATTTTGTTGGAAGATTTCTGAGCTTGGAATCAAGTAAACAGATCACCACAAGAAGTTGGGCATCGGAAGCCGCGAAGTTCGAGGTTTTTTGACATGCTTGTGTTTAAATGACTTGTAAAGGCAGTAATGTTCCTCACTTTCCGAGCTGATCACTTGCTATACTGACATGATGCTGGTGATGTTCCTCACTTTCCGAGCTGATCACTTGCTATACTGACATGATGCTGGTGTTTCAGGCTGACCGTTAAGGCCAAGTGCCCGATGCTTCTGCAGCACTTTCCGATGGATAAGCAGACGTGCCCACTTGTCATCGGAAGCTGTGAGTCATCGCTTTTTAGTCGGAAGCGGGAGACACTAATGAAGGGAAGTGTGACACCTTAGCTTTTTTATCAAGAAATGAGCGGTGATAGCGGTAGAGATTTGTGCTCCTACTCATTTTTGTTAGACATAAAGACATACAAGAAAAGTGCAGCAAAGAGCCTCCCGGGCCCATCCGAGGCTGCACATCCCCCACCCCTCCATCAGTCTGTACCCTTCAAATCACCTTACCCTGTGTGCCTAAAAGAAGCCTTATTCCACGAGTATATATGAACTAATCCCTTATCTATGAAGTTTTTATCTAATTGTAATTGTAAAGGAAGCCAAAGCCACTGTATCAGTGAAATTCCCTGATATCATATTCTAATGTCAGGATACCCTTCAACTGAAAATAAATAAAAAATACGCTGAAAAATGACTGTCGCAGCCTAATCCTGCTTTGTTTCATAATGAGTTGATGCTGATTACCTCTATATCGATTTCCCCTTTAGTTATTTTTATAAATTTGGTCAGAATGTTCATCTACGCTAAGCAGAGGTTGTTGCGCGAGCCCTGTTCACACCATCTGACTGGGCAATTCCAGGTATACGGCAGAATTAAATAGACAAAGTTTTACGTCCACCAACGACTGGGGCGGTCCAGCCGGCTTGCTGGCTTCATCTGACCTTGAACGCGGCCTCTGCCACCGGCCGCAGGTCATCCCCGCCAGGAGCAAAAAGCGAGCGCTGAAGCGACTCGACCCCACCTTGTCAGGGGAGGGGGTCAGACCTAAGGCCCAGCGCTCTCCAGACTGAGCTACACTGGCGGACTATTAAACTCAAACATTCACATTTAATATCCCGAATGTATGGTCATTTTTATGTGCATACTGCATACACAGGACTAGTTCAGGTCGCCATTGCATAGCTTTTGGCTGCAGACCATAATTATCCTGAAAATATACCATTAAAGCCTTTAAAGAAAAAGTGCCACTCCCGGAGGATTTCCAAAAAGCAGCTTAAATGATTGGTGGGAATTAACGATCATGCATACTCTTGCTAAAATTTGCCCTTAAGCAATGTATTGACATTTTTTCTGACTCCAAAACGTTGGTCCCAGCTGTGCTCAGCACTAAATTCCATATGACTGCTCTCATCCTGTTTTGCGGAACTGTGCCGTGTCGAAGTAGCGCGCCCAAAGCCGAGGCGTACGAATTCGCCGAGACTTAACCTTGAAAACTATATCTGTGTTGTAAGGTAACGTCACTTTACTTGTACGGAACAAAGTCGAGCCATTGCCGTTCTTGCTGTTGTACTATGAAAGAAGCTAAGATTGTTGACAATATAACTAACTGAATACGCATTTTAATTGTAAAGTTCACTGACAGAATGATGATGTTGAGTTTGCAATATTTAAAAAAAAAATAGTCCGCAAAGAAGTGATCAACAATAATAAGGCGACTCCAATTTTACGAATTTGCCAACCATTGAAGGTGTTTTTATTTATAATGGGTAGAGTTTCAGGAACCAGATTTCGCAGGTGAAATCGGACACACTTAATCTACCGATACACACAAACAAAACTCTATATTGGCCTGCGATGTGGCATCATCCCTTTTAATTTATCTTCCCGGTAGCTTGCAAAGTAAAAGGCAACAATGTCACGACGAATAAAACCCTTCCTCTGAACCGTTTAACAATCAATAAGTTACAGTTGTAGGCTGCTGTAGCGAAATATATCATCCAGTCACCCAATGGCTATGCATTATATCTAGTCACCCTATGTATATATCATCCAGTTAGCTTATTTGTTTTGTTTTGCCTCTGCCGCGCCGTTGCAGACGCGTACAGCAGTCGTGACCTGATCTACGAATGGGAGAACGTCAGCCTGGCTCGCGGAATCTACCTATCGCAGTTCGACCTGCTCTCCTACCCGTACCGGAACGCCACCGTCCAACGGAAAGGTGCACCAACAAGAGACGAGGAACCACACCAGTGTCGAAAGATATGTATCCATTGGTTACCATCAGAAGGACGCGGAATCACACCAATGTTGAAAGAGATGGATCCATTAGTTACCATCAGAAGGACGCGGAACCATACCAGTGTCGGAAGAGATGTATTCATTGGTTATTTCACGTGAAGAATCCTCATAGGTAATGTAAGGATTATTTTATAAAATACAAACTGCGGGGATGGGAAATGTACAAGTTGAAGCATGAAACGACCAAGGAGCGTCCCGAGTAAAAACAAACAGTATTAAATTCAACAAAAAATTATCTTAACCATGTCTGATATTGTTATTTGTATAAACAAGCAAGGAATAAGGAAAAACAAGCTACCGGCATTTTTAACCCATTCAATTTGAAATAAATAGAATACAATTTCGTATCTGACATAAATATAATACCAATTAAGTATCTGGCATCAATATAATTCAACTAAAAATATCTGACATGCTCTAGATCATTTTCACTTACATAATATTAGTAATAACAATGCCATCCGTCCTGGCCCAAATAAAAACTAAATGAATTGGAGCAATTGTATCGAATGAATCTATTGGACGTGGGTCAACGCTACTCGCGAGGCATGAACCATGACACGGTTGACGTCAGGGCCAGGCGGGATCATCAAATAATACCTGGCTTTGCAATGAGTAGCGAGATTAACGACGCTGCTATTGCCATATTCTCAGCTACACCAAACATGCTCTGATTTCATTTCCTGCACCGTCATCTCACTGTGCTGCCCTCCCTTCGCAGGGAGTCGACAGAAGGAGGAGTACTCAATCCTGCAGGTCAACTTCAACCTGCAGCGTCACACGGGCTACTTCATGATCAACGTGTACCTGCCGTGCACGCTGATCGTGGTGCTCTCCTGGGTGTCCTTCTGGATCAACCGCGAGGCCACCGCCGACCGCGTCAATCTAGGCAAGAGTCAGCACATGCAGGCAGCTACGCAAGGGAAATGTGGCGAGGCGATTTTCAGACTGTGCCGGTCAACTGCAGACGTGCAAGGGTGATTAGTATTGGTGGTATGAGATCAGGCCACTCGTAGTCATGAGTTAATTGCGAGGATTCGTGGAGGTGTTCTAACATGGTAGCTATGTGGATAATGCATATATGTATGCCGCTTTCCGATTTACCTTTGGCAAATGTATGTGGGATATTTGGTACGGAAAGACATCTAGCACTAAGTCTCGGTCTTGAGGTCTACTATGAACGTGTGAAACACAACCATTAACGAACCGTCTATCCAGCGGTCTGGTGACGGACATTTCCCCCACTGTTTCAACAGTTTCGCTGTATTTGCTCTTAGCAAACTGTGGTCGTTATGTCTTTCTCGACGCGACAGACCCAGTTAAGGTTTTGTCCGCCGCCGATATAGATATCTGTTACTGTGGCGTTTCTCGCTGCCTCCTTCCCAGTGTCACAAAGCAATGGTCAACAAAGCGGGAGAAGACGCCGGTCAGGGCCTATCCGGCACTGAACGCGGGAGCTGAGAAGGAAAACGCTCCATCTGTTTGATTGTCTAGGAAGGAATGTTGATATAAACGTATAGTTGTATTTCCTTCTCTCTTTAAAATTTATTTGTGATGTTATGACAATTGGGGTTTAAAGGCCTTAATCATTAATTCCTGATATGTTAGAAACGTGAATATGTTGTGACGTGAAAGTTGTGTTTGATTTCCGTCAGGCATCACGGCGGTGCTGACACTGTCAACCATCAGTATCGACTCGCGAACCTCGCTTCCCAAGGTCTCGTACGCCACTGCCATGGACTGGTTCCTGTTGGCCAGCTTCGGCTTTGTCGTCGCCACGCTGCTCGAGTTCGCCGGAGTTCACTTCTTTACCAAGGTGAGAGAAAAACGCTCATCAGCTGGCTGCTGTGTTCTGTCGACCGGACACTCAGCGTTAGCATGTTTCCAGTTGTAGAAGGGATATTTTTAGGTCTTTTGCCTGTATTAGCGCTTTATTTATAAGCTATTTTCACTTTTACTGGGACTTTTATAGGTATTGGGTCTATTTTAGATATCTGCCAGGCTATCAGTGCTTTACGTTCAGTTTGGATCCCTTAATGACTATTTTACTATTACTGGTGCTTGCCAACACCTTTTATTTATGTGTTTGATCCTGCTGCCTTTACTATACACTAAACATTTTTTTAATATTAATGGACCACACATGCATAATGCAGTGTGCACTGCTCACTCATGTAATTTGTCAATGTTTTAATCTACTGCTGCATAAGTTGAACCGTAAGTAGGCGGTTGTTTGTGAATGTTTGTTCCATAAATACAAACACAAACTGCTGCCAGACCACCACGCAAAGGCAGGGTTCAGTATGCGAAGCACTTTTTTAATGCCTTCCAGTGAACCATACACTTCTATGGATTTCAGACCGCGTGAGAACCCGTTTTTGGGCAATATTTTGTTAAGAAATGGTCGAAACCGTTTCAAATTTTCGCACAGTCTATTTCAGCCCAGGCGCCGATTTCTGTCCGTATAGCCTGTTAACAAAAATATAAACGTATGGTACTTGCCATTGACTCGTAACGTTAAATCTGCTCGGTAGACCCATTCCCACAGTAGAGGATACCGTGACGTAGTTTGTGACCTCAAAAGCACGTGCTGTCTTATCATCATCATCGTCGGTAGTCACGTGCTGTTGAGGTCACAGCTCACAACCTACGTCACGGTAGCCTCTCCTGTGGGGTCACTGGGATTTGGTTTACCGAACAGATCGCAACGTTACGTGTCAATTGCAAGTATCATAAGTTTCGATTTTTGGTTAACAGACTATACGGACAGAAATTGGCGCCTGAGCTGAAATAGCCTGTGCGAAAATTTGATTCGATTCGGCCATTCCTTAACAAATTATCGCCCAAAAACGGGGTCTCACGCGGTCTGAAATCCATAGTAGTCTCAATCCCCTGGCCTTGAGGTGAATGTTATTGAAGTTATCGGTCGGCGTATTTCGTCTCATCTGTCCAACAACCGTCAGTACAGTACCAATCTGGCCAACAGTCAAGTGTTTATCTCCTTCGAAGGAAGACGACCGCAAATACGCCGCTTCGGAAGGCACTACTTGGCCACAATAGCCCCACCCAGGTTCCAGTGCTTACTCTGAGAGAGGCGACCAGTAAAATGACAACTGAGTTTTCTTTCTCCTTGCACATTGTGTTTGCACTTGATTGAATAATTAATGAGTTCTTAGTATGTCTAACCAAGCTGTTGCAGCTACTTTGATAAGTGCTGACAAAGTTCCCGTTTTAAAACAAAATTTAAGTATGCTAAAACCATGATTATCCTTATACAACTGCACTGGTCCGAGATAAGTATATTACGCTTGGAAATTCGCAGCAGCGGCCTCGAATGTAAACAAAGTAGACCAACCAATATGTATAAATTAAATTGTCTCCTGATAAGTCTGATATCGGTGCTTAGCTTGCATTTGGAAGAGCACTGATATAAAATTTGACGCCCTATACATTCTCATCGCCACTTGATTAGAGCACCTCGAGTCAGGGATCGCATTTGCGATCACAAAATGCGCTTTTAGAGAGTCAGCGAGTGTGGACGGCATTGTTTTACCCTGAGCATCGGGGACACCAAAAAAAAGCTGAAAAGACAGCTTGCGATCAATCCTTGGCCCACTTACTCGACATCTGCACACCCGTGTATGATGGATCCGAGAGTAGCTTCTTCCCAGGAAAAAAACAGACATACTGGTGCTTCCTGAACGACCAATTTCCCTACGAAAACAGGAACTTATATTTTAACGATGTTTTCGCTGGTACCTCAAGCTTCAGTAGCTCTCCTCTAAAGTATCTCCATATCGCACAGCCGCTACCAAGCGTGTCTCTTCTACCCTGACTGCCACCACGAAACTTATATTACAGTGCTTCTGCTGCCAAGCATGTTTAGTAGCAGCAGAAGGACTGCATTATTGCGATCGGGCAAGTTCATTGTAGAGGTGTACTCTGATATAAATTTTCACTCCAGAAACGCGAGTTACACTCTGCCATGGAGTCAGACTATC
The DNA here is from genome assembly GCA_014673585.1 of Semibalanus balanoides. Taxonomy (NCBI): domain Eukaryota; kingdom Metazoa; phylum Arthropoda; class Thecostraca; order Balanomorpha; family Balanidae; genus Semibalanus; species Semibalanus balanoides. The sequence continues at coordinate 415,440 of VOPJ01011766.1, read as the reverse complement.
GTGTAAAATGACACACTTTTCCTTGCGTTTTACAACCCGGCTGCTCCCGGAGCGAGGGCACTACGACCCTCTTAACGGGAAAGGCTACTCTCGGATTTCTCAAACACGGGTACACAGACGTCGAGTAAGCGGGCCAAGAATTGTTCGCCCCGTCTTTTCAGCGATTATTTCGTGCACCTGATAGGTACTCTTGGTGAAACAACACTGTCTACAATCGCTGATTTTCTTTTTAAAAAAATGTGACTGAAAATCCGATCCGTGACTCGCGGTACCCTGATCAAGTTGCGATGAAAATGTAAAGTGAGCCGAATTTTCTTTTAGTGTAGGGGAGATCTATTTGTCAGTACCTGATACAGATTTAATGGAGTGGCCAGTAGTGATTTATCCTCTGCTGGATGAGTACATTTCGAAGCTGTAGCTGATCTCGGAATAACTTGCACTGGTTCGACTAGGCGGGAAGTGGCGAGTTTCCTGTGCTGGACGAGTCCAATACGAAGCCGGAGGAAAGGTCGCAGGAGGACGAGGAGTGGGAGGATGAGGAACTGCTGGAGGAGGAACTGTCTCCAGAACAGGAGCAAGAGCTCAACTCCGGCAACGTGTGGAGACATCGGACAGCGACGTACGGCGGCTCTCGAGACCTTCACCAGGTGCGTGAAACTGAATGAAAGAGCACTGACCGAGTGAATGATTATGCTCGCATAGGTTTATTTTTATCGTCATTATTGCAATATTTCTTGCGTATTTATATGTTGTTATCATTATCATTAGCCGTTTTCACGATGGCTTACTTTGCGCGAAATGTTTTAAAACATTTTAAAATGTTTTAAAATGTTCCTTAACATGTTTTAGTAGCAGCCGTTTTCATGATGGACTGATTTTGCGAGAATGTTTTAACCCTCGCCTAATGGTCCCGTATGGCGAAGTTAATACATTTTTTTTCTCGCAAATTAGTCATCGTTAAGACGGCTACAACTTAAACCATTTTGAAACATTTTAAATGTTTTACAACATTTCGCGCAAAAATGTCCATCGTGTTAACGGCTAAGCTTATAATAATAATAATAATAATAATCATAATAATAATATAATAATAATAATAATATAATAATAATAATAAAATAATAATAATAAATAATAAATAATAATAATAATAAATAATATGAATAATTATAATAAAATAATAATTATTCATTATTATTATTACTATTATATTATTATTATTATTATTCTTATTATTATTATTATTATTATTATATTATTATTATTTATTATTATTATATTATTATTATTATTATTATTATTCATTATTATATTTATTATTATTAATTATTATTAATTATTATTATTATTATTATTATTATTATTATTATTATTATTATTATTATTATTATTATTATTATTATTATTATTATTATTATCATAATTAGCATTGTCATTGTGTATAGCAGCATAGGTATTGCTTTAGTGTTCATCGTAAATAGTGAATTTCGAGATAATGGTTCTATTTTTACTGTTTTGGCTTAATCAGATTTTTTATAGCGTAAGTACTGTTTGTGTTTAAAACATAATGACTGTGACGCTTTCAGAGATTAATACAAGTCTGTTGCAATGCAAATCTCATACAAACTATGCTAATCATGCATCGGCTCTAGGCAGCCCACTAGGAGCAAAATAAAATAATAATCTTGCGTGCACCTTCTGCAATGAGTCCATCCATCAGAATTTGCGGAAATACCTGCAGCTGTCACCCTATTATTACCATGCTAATCTTCTATCATACCAGATAAGCGTGGATTATGACTGTCGTGGAATACACAATGAACAACACGAAAATAACAACATTGCCCTCCTGCACAAACGCATTTAAGCTTAAGTAACAGTGCTAATTGTTAAGATTATAGCTTATACTAAATAATAAGTCAATGTTTTTCAAAGTACCGGAGGCCAGATGGAGGCCTTACTTACCGCAGGCCAGATGGCCGCGAGTTAAGCTTCGTTGTCCTTAAATATAATAATTCATTGACTTAAGCATCTTATGTCACATATTGGACCACTTCGTGATTTATATATCTATTATCTGCCCCATCTGCAACGCCACGCAGCAATGACTCGCCTTTCTTGAGAAGGCGTGGGGTCTTGAGAGCTTAAATCCTCGACCACTCTCACAGCAAACACATGTGTCAAACGTATTATGGAGCTGACATTTAGTGGACGCTGTTTAGTGGATGATAATTCGCGGCGGCTAGGGATTATTTCTGTTATTGTAAAGCCAGCTGTGGCTTTAATAGCGCATCGCAGTCCGCAGACTAGGGCATATATTTGGTATTATGCAGGCTCTACAATGTGTTATGCACATCTCTGGCAATAACTTAAAAAAATACTTGAGCCGTGGCGCATTTTCACTTATTTTAAAAAGTATGGGAATAAAAACAAAGCATTGACAAAGGACAAGGAAGTTGACATGAAAAAGTAACTTGTTTGGGAAAAACTTTAGAGCTAGCAATTGTTAACCCTCGCCTACGGGGAGGGCCTGAGCGGCCCCCCTTAGAGGTTTTTTCTTAAATAACTTCTTTTAAACGCATGGCCGCACGTTATTTCTGAAATTTTTTAGTAGCTGTGTTTACAACAATTTTACGTATCCGTAAAATTTGCATCAATATTAGTCGATAAGTTTTGAAAGATAATGACGTGTTGATGACGTCATGTTCGCTAAAAAAACGCAAATATTGTATCAAATGCATAGGAGAAACTAGAGTATTTTGCAGCAAAGAAAAAAACAAAAATCATTAATGACGTCAATTGTTATTGTCTTTTCAAATGAAATTTTCGAAATTCATCTATTTTGTTTTTTGACCCCAAAAAAGTGCAAAAAAATGATTTTTTGCCGAATTCCCCACAAATTCGAAATTTTCAAAGATTAACTAAAAGGCCGAATATATGTGAAGATAACGATGTTGACGATATCCAAAACAAATTGCAAAAGTAATATTCTCAATTTTGACTGAGTGACTGGCTTCCTTATGTGAAATAAATTATGACGTCGATTTTAAATTTAACATGTTTTACGTTTGTTTGACCAGATGTGATCAATTAATACTTGTTTGTAATCAGGAGAAAAAAACTGGTCTGGAAACATGCGTTTTTATTACATTTAAACAGCTTTCTAATTTTAGGTTTTCTGACGGTTTTCCCGGACGTGATCGAGGTCCAGGTTTGCTATGTTAATCGCCCCATAGCAATTTTCGTCTCTGGTTGAACGACTTTCGTTCCGGGGAGTTATTAACTAATCCAGACATAAAAAAATCGAATACTTTCAGATAGCAATTCAACGCCAACATTTGACTGCTAACAAATATGTTATATTTATTAACTTTAACAGTTTACGACGGACAGAACAAAACCGCTATTTGGACGTGGTCAATTTTAGGTTATTTCACTTGACCTGGAAGTCACCCGATGACCTGAAAACCAAAAATGATAACATTAGATTTCTTACATAACAGACAACATGCTGGTTTTTTACCGGCGGTTGCTCTATCTTGCTTGGTTGGAAGTTAGCAGGGGGGGGCCTGTCAGGCCCTCCCCCGTACGGCGAAGGTGAGAAACGGTCCCCGTAAGGCGAGGGTTAAACCTCCTCATACGTGAGCATCGGTCATCTCTGAAAACAAACACCGCACATCGTTCTCTAACCAATGCAAAGTGATTGTAGTTGAGCAGTGAGCGCATTCGTTTTTAAAGCACTTTGAGCAAGTAAGAACTAAGTTTACGAGCCTAAAGCTTAACAGTATCAAATCAGAGTTTTTACATTGCCTTAGTCTACGTTAGGGTGGTTTGGTCGATTTGCTGGTTTTCGTGATGATGATATGACCCTGCCGCCCCTAGTAGCACGCATTGCTTTCACGACGTCGTGAAAACGTTCTCGCGACGTATTTATGTCGTATGAACGTTGTCATGCCATGACGTCAACGTTGCCATGACGTTGTGACAACGTTATGTGCTACTAGGGCGTTGGCCGGTGTCCCGGCAGCGTAGTAACGAGCTGTCGAGAACGTCTCGTGGCCGATCGGTACATGTGGGCCAATGTCCCGACCTGGGCTGATAGGTCTGTCCCAGTGTCCCGGCGGGGCTGATAGCCTGCCCAATGACCCAGCTGGGCTTCAATGGCATTGCCCAATGTCCGGCTGGGCTGATATGTCTGTCCAAGTCCCGAGCTGGGCTAATAGGTCTGTCAATGTCCGAGTGGGCTGATTAGCTGTCCAATGTCCCGAGCTCTTGATAGGCTGTCCAAATGTCACCGGAGCTGGCTGATATTGGTCTGCCAGTGTCCCGGCTTGGGCTGATAGGCCTGCCCAATGTCCCAAGCTGGCTGATAGGTCGTGTCCAATGTCCGAGCTCGTCTGATATGTCTGCCCAGTGTCCCGTCTGGGCTGATAGGCCTGCCCCTATGTTCCCGGCTTGGGGCTGATGGGCCTATCAATTGTCCCGAGCTGGGCTGATGGCCTATCCAATGTCCCGACCTGGGCTGATAGGTCTGTCCAGTGTCCCGAGCTGGGCTGATAGGTCTGTCCAATGTCCCGAGCTGGGCTGATAGGCCTGTCCAATGTCCCTGAGCTGGGCTGATAGGTCTGCCCAATGTCCCGGCTGGGCTGATAGGCCTGTCCAATGTCCCGAGCTGGGCTGATAAGCCTGCCCAATGTCCCGAGATGGGCTGATAGGCCTATCCAATGTCTCTAGCTGGGCTGATAGGTCATGTCCAATGTCCCGAGCTGGGCTGATAGGCCTGTCCAATGTCCGGAGCTGGGCTGATATGTCTGCCCAGTGTCCCGGCTGGGCTCATAGGCATGCCCAATGTCCCGGCTGGGCTGATATGTCTGTCCAATGTCCCGAGCTGGGCTGATAGGTCTGTCCAATGTCCCGAGCTGGGCTGATGGGCCTACCCAATGTCCCGGCTGGGCTGATATGTCTGCCCAGTGTCCCGAGCTGGGCTGATAGGCCTGTCCTAATGTCCTGAGTGGTGCAGATAGAAACGATGAAGATCACCTGTAGGTTCTTTGCAGCCCATCAATAGTTTTTCATCTAACACGGCGCTCTTCTAAACATTTCCGAAGATTTGAGTCTTCCTTCAATGTAAAAAGCATTTAGCGCATGCATAATACACCTTTTATAGGGCTCTGGGATGTTATCTAAGAAGCCAATGCTGTTCTAAACAAGTTTGTACTTTGAATATAAAACATATTCAATGATGGGATTAACTGATGCATTAAGGACGGAATAAAATGTTTAAAATGATTAAAAAACGTATAACATAATGCCATCAACTTCAAGGAAGGTATGCATATTTTTTGTCTGAGTAAATAAAATATGATATAAGCGTGTGAATTCCAAATAAACTATGCTTTCTAGCCTTCGGTGACTTCGTATGAAAGCGTCCGTAATGTGTAGTTTGCTCTATCTAAGCAGCCTTCTGCAGTTAACATGTCATTGTTAGGCTACACTTAGATAGGTACGTACAACTTGGTTGAGTCGGATGCATTTTGTAGCTCTTGTTCTGCTTTATTTACAAAACCACAGATAACTGTAGTAGCTACGTTTTATCTATGTTACTACAGTTATATGTATATGGCAAAACATATACACAAATATACGTCATACGTTCGACGATATATCTAACATTCACTGCGTCCTTAGTCGATGTCTCGCTGCGTCCTTAGTCGATGTCTCGCATGATGCCGCCCTCTCCACACTAGCAGTTCGCGAGCTGCCACCAGGCGGCACTGGTGCTCACTGCTCAGGAGCTCGTCAGCTCACCACTGATGCCCGTGCTAATGCAGTGGATGGCACTGATTCTGGCTGGCTTTGTTCCGCGGGTATCGGACTTTGCATGGAGATTGCATGGCACGGAAGACTACAGCCACACCTGTCAGTTTCTACGAGTATGTAGCGCCGTCCCGTCCCTCATCTTTTCCCCTCGGCCTCTCTTGTCTGACGGGCGCGTGATAATCCCCGTGTATGTCTGACAGGCGAGAGGCAGGCAGCACGTGCAGCCCATCCCTTCCATCGCGGCTACCGACAGGGGAGGAGCCGGTACCAATAAGCACGGCTTCAGTCTGTGGCAGCCGCAGTCGGGAGAGCAGAGGAGAGGCTTATTAACCTCTACTGCTGCATTATTCATGCTCGGAGAGCAGCGTCTTATTAGCCGTTCGCAGATGTGTGGCTGGAAGTTTTCTATGCGATTTGTAAGAGTTGCCAGACATGTGCGAGTTACCAGACATTTGCGAAGGTAGAAAATACAATCCTAGATCCACAAGATCTCACGACAAACTGATCTTACAGGATCCAGGAGTTACAGGATCTCATGATTGTTGTGGTCTCCGGGATCCAAGATCCATAGGATCCCACGACAAATAATTGTCCAGGATCAAAGATATACGGGATCCCACAACAAAATGGATTCTACAGGATCCAAGGATCTAACAAGGTTGTAGATCCTTGGATCCTATGGATCCTGGATCCCGGATATCTTTTTAGATCTTGGCACATGTCTGATATTTACATCGGTAACTTATATCCTTTAAAGAATGTGCACACGCTGGTACCTGGTGATTGTCTGACAAATTACAGTGCCTATGTATAGCGTAAGCCAGGCGAGGCCACATTACCACAACCGAATGTTGTAAAATGTAGAGGAGCAGCCTGATCAATGAGCGTGAAATGCACGGCAGGCAGTCACATATCACACTAATTATCACACAAACTATTACATTAATTACAACGAAAAAAAAATACATATTTTCCCTGTCAGTTCCCACCCGACGTACACGACACACTGGGATGTTCCATGTGCCTGGTGGTAAGGCAAATTCGGTGCACATTAGTTTTGTATCGCTATTACCAGCCACCTGCAACATACTTATTCAGGATACCACTGAGACATATTTATTTTTATCCTCATTTACATTTATGTCGCATGTTTTTAAGTTTGCAAACAATGAAGGCATTCATTGATATCCATGGTTGCGCAGTGGTGCTGACTAGTCACTTGTCCTATTTTATGCGTTTTGTAGCGGGATATATTTACATATTTACTTCCTTTAGCATCATCATCATCATGTTTTAAATATGAGCGTGTGAATGCAGGAGCGACGAACGTGCGTCCTTGTGTGCCGGTTGTAGGTATGACTACAGCTGTCAGTGGGCTCCGGCCTATGGCTGCTCTGAGACTGATAACCAAACAAATAATACAATAATGATGAGCCGCAATCAATAGGCTTCCTGCACTGAGTGGCTCCCATCCTGTGGTTCTAGTCTACTTATTCTCCTTATATTGCCGCTGCAGTTAGGTACCTGATATCAAAGTACGAAATATAATAGGTACCTATAGGCCGCTTGTTTTATAGATTGTCGCAAATTACCTGATGGTACATCAACAAAAATGTTATTCCTAATAACATAATTTATATCGACAATATAATTAAATGCGCTTGGATCTTTTCCACTAGTATCGCATTTCATACTTCATTTACTATCATTCTTTGAGTCTTTCTCTGAACTCAAGCATGAATAGTAAAACAGGTTTCTTTTTCCATTTTCCAATGTGGCATCTTTTCTTGCTGTTGACTATTTCTCACCCGACGCGTTAACGCAATTTCCATTTGCTGTATTGGCACCTGCGCTCTGTTATCTGGTTTTCCTGCGGACAATCGTTCACTCTGTGCTTGCCCGGCGGTCGTGCAACTACTCACCAGCCTGCATCTCATCAACCGACGGCCAGAATGAGCACGCACTGATTTGTTTTCTCGTTCTCCCCTCCCCTACCTCTGTCTCTCCCCCTCCCTCCCTCTACCTCTGCCCTCTTCCCTTCCCTCTCCCTTTGCCCTTTCCCTCTCCTTCTCGCCATCTCCCTGACCCTCTTTCCCTCTCTCTCTTTCTCTCTCTTTACATATATTTCCCTCTCTCTCTCTCTCTTTCCCTCTCTTTTCCTCCCTTTTCCTCTCTATCTCCCTTTCTTTCCCTATATTTTCCTCCCCTTCCCTCCCCTTCCCTCTCCCTTCCTCCTCCCCTCCCCTCCCCTCCCCTTCCCTCCCCTTCCCGTTCCCTTTCCCGCCCCTTCCTACCCCTCCCTCCCCTTCCCATCCCCTCCCTCCCCTTCCATCTCTTTCCCTCTCCTTCTGTGGTTATATTTGGAAACAGAAAAACACAACCGGCCCAGTGTCGCACCTTCCGACAGACTGCCAAGCGTCCGCCGTGACGGAGCGATGCCGCCGCCTGTGGACAGGCGACGCAATCTGCGTGAGAGCAGCCGCAGCGGGCTTCTCCCACGTTATGCGTTTGGCATGCGTTTATGGTCCATAAACGCAATTGACCCCCGACGCGCTAGCGACGTGCACCGCACCGCACCGTATGTACACGCTCACCACACCTTCCCCTCTCCTCTCTTTCTCTTCCTCTTTCTTCTCCCTTTGTTGCCTCTCATTCCTTCTTCCTCCCTCTTTCTACCTGTGTTTCCCCTCACCTCCCTCTGCGCTCTCCGCCGGCAGGGGATGCTCGATAACCACATCTCCGTAGTGGGCGGCCTGCCCCCGTCTCCGTCATCACCGCCACCGCCGTCGGTCCGCTCCGACCCCTGCTGGTACCAGGGCCTGCACTGCATTATCGGCAGCGAACTCTACCGCCGGAAGCGGCGCTTGGCCGGCTCCGGGATCAACTCGGTCAGCCGGATAGACCGAGCGTCTCGCGTGCTGTTTCCACTGCTGTTCGGCTGTCTCAGTCTGTTCTACTGGAATCTCTACTGGTCGCAGCCGCCGCCCAACTCCTGGGAGATGACGTAACGTTGTTGTCGAGACGATGATGTTACAAATGGGGACGGGGTCGTGTGCCAGGTGGTGGTTGGAAACGGAGTTGCAGGGAAGAACCAACGGTAGGCACGAGTTGTTAGGGAAATTACTGAAAATGACATGGTGAGGGGCTAATATGAGATAGTTGTGCTTGACTGATTGCGCAGTACTGGTTTGAAGTAACTTACAGTGTCTGACCGATTGTTCGGTGTTATGCAAGGATTATGCAATTGCGATGTTTGTGTAATGCAAGTGTATCATATATTTGTGTTTGCTAATATTGTTTGTTGATACCGTTCGTGCTGTCCAGGTTTTATACGTGACAGCGCTACTGTGTACTTGTAATCAGTGAACAGATGCAATTCCTATCCTAAATATACGTAGTACACTTCATTTGAATTGTTCGTCGCTTGTCATTGGAAAGGTTAAGAAGCAATTCCAGTTTTGTTAGTCGGGCCATCGATGTGGTTTGGCGCAGGAGCAGTGCGTTGAAGCCATGCTTATTGCTTAATGTTTTAACAGAGTAGCATTGATGTTTTAACAGTGTCATTCTGAGTAAAGTACCTATCGTGAACGGTTTTGGATGAAATTCAACACGGTATTGTATCTACAGGTGAAATAGCTCGGTCGTAATGCAGCAAATTTTGAGACCTCATTGAAACCGAATACTTGTATTTCAGTAGTCGATGTGTTTATATTTGTCAAAATATATTTAGTTGCTCAATCTCAATCGTTGCTCAATCGTGACGACTTTTAGAACGTCAAACTCGGATTTCGTATAGTGTCATAGTGTTTGGATAGCATCAGTACCTCATCATTTTTTGAAAGGATGAACCACTACCACAACAACGTAACAGCGTCGTAAACATCAACTGTGAACATGGTGACTTGCACACTGCGCTGGTACTGTCTTTAAGTCGTTCACACACTAATAACCTGAATGCTGCAGAATTGTCGCCAAGTTTATACTGGTACTATGCAATATACATCCTTCTTGAGACGTGGCTAACGCACTATCAATACATTATTTCGTATATCACGCCAAAGCTGAGGATTGCAAAGATGATAAAATAAATAATATTTGATACACTGATACAAATTTGACTCCCTTTTAACCTTTCTCGCCACTTAATCAGGGTACCGCGAGTCACGGATCGGATTTTCAGTCGCAATATATTTTTTAAAGTCAGCCAGTGTAGACGGCGCTGTTTTACCCCGAGCATCGGGTACACGAAATAATCGCTGAAAAGACGGGTCGCGATCAATCCTTTGCCCGCTTACTCGGCGTCTGCGTACCTGTGTTTGAGGGATCCGGAGTAGCTTAACCCTTTTGAAGGTCGTAGTACTCTCGCTCCGGGAGAAGTCGGGTTGTAAAACGCAAGGAAAAGTGGGACTTTCTGACACGGTAGTCTGACTCCATGGCAAAGAGTAACTCGTGTTTCTGAAGGAAGAAATCCTATCAGTGCAAGCGTTCAATGATTTACCGCTTTCCAGTATTTTGATGATACAAATCCGAATATAGGTAAGCAGAAAATATAAACTGCATTGTTTAAAAACAAAATAAGTTGTAATTGCCACTTTATGACTAAAACTTTATCCGGATCTGCGAAAATTCCTCTTCAGACGCCTGATAACAGAAACATCTCAGGAGCAGACACCTGATACCAGCCTGATACCAACCTAATACTAATACCAGCCTGATAGCAGCCTGATACCAGCCTGATACCAGCCTGATACCAGCCTGATACCAGTCTGATACCATCCTGATACCAGCCTGATACCAGCCTGATACCAGCCTGATACCAGCCTGATACCAGCCTGATACGAGCCTGATACCAGCATCAGGAGCCTGACACGAGCGTAATCCTCTCACTGTGACTGAGATACGAGTACCAGTAGATAACATTCAGCAGCAGAAACACACTCGGGAACAGGCCGCGACTGATCCTGTCGATGCGCGACACAGAGTTGAACTGGGTGTGCATCGAGCCGTCGAACGGCCGGCAGCGGCGGCGGCGGGGGCGGGGGCGGCGCGGCGGCGGCGGGCGGCGGGAGCGGCTGGTCGGCAGCGAGGTGGTGGAGCGGGCCCGCAGACGGTCGGCGGCGGCGGCGGCAGACAGCGTCGGGGGCATGTCCGGCAGGTGCACAGCCTCCAGCAGCAGGGTGCCGTTCGGCAGCAGGTCGGTAGATGAGGCCAGCTCGCTGATACTGCTCGCGAAAAACGACAGCTGAAGCGGAACAGATCAGCACAATCAGACACCAAAACCATGTATTTGTTTTTCAGGAAACACAATCACATGTATGCTCACTTAATGCAAGTGGCATTGTCAATACTAGCAAGAGTACCAGCAAGACTGTAACGACTCAATTGCTTAACCCGCGCCAGGCCGGTGCCTCGGCGCCACCTCCTCGGGCCGGGGGAGCGGTGTTTTCGACACCCCCCCTTCTAACTCGGCTCCGCTAATAGGACTTAGACATAAACCAAAAATACCGTTCGAGAGCCCCGTGAAAAGGGAATTCGGAAACTATTTTTCGGTGAACAATTTCCTCAGGCAATATTTAGGTCAACAGAGGTCATCAAGGATCCAGATTTCCCAGATTTAGGACATAGCTCCAAATAACCCCAATTATCTCGGAAACTATGATAGCTAGGAGAAGATTACAAAGCAAAAAGATGGCGATTTAAAATTTTCAATCGCAAGTAAGGCCCTCAAATTTGAGCTCAGATCAATAGTTTAGGGTCAGAGGCATCAAATGTCAAAAAATGCCCGTTCTTTGGTTAAAATATGTTTTTCCTGAATAGCATTTTTCCTAAAAAGACAAGGATTAATTGAATTTAAAACTATCGGTTTGCTCTCGTCAAAACGCTTTGGGAATATACATGAGACCCGTAAGGTCAACCTCAAAAGTTTGGACCTCAGGTCAAGGTCATTTGGTGACCCAGAAAGGTCATGTTGCATATGGGGCGACGCGGACAGGAACGATACAAATACAGTGGTCATCGGCCCCGTCTCTATATTCATTATATCAGACTTTATTAGCCAATCATGTACTGATGACCTCAGATGACCTCAGATGAACTTGTAGAGATTTTTAGAAACAATCGCACCCAGGCATCCAAATGAGCTAAAATACATGATCCCTGAAAAGAATCAGCCTGACCAATGCATATTTTCCAAGAAATAAGGAAGCATCTGGTTTATTTTTTCCCCGTTCACTTATAATGGGAGATCAGGAAATTGACCTGAACTTTAGGTCATCGATATCGAAATTCCGAGATTAACAACTTTAGGTAGTCATGCTCTTTTGAAACACTTAAAGTAGAAACGATCCGCCAAAACTGTGGCTTTGGCGAACCGCAACTTTTTTGGAGGTGGGGTCACATGACCTGCCTGGTGACCTGACCCTGACATGACCTATTTTCAAAAACTTTTTTTGAAAGCTGTATAAAGATGAACGAACAAGGTACTGAAAATTTTGGAGGCGCTACGCGCCGCCGTTTTCCCGATATCCAGGAAAACCTGAGGGAGGGTGTCTAAACACCCCCCCCGGCGCGGGTTAATCAACTCAAAGTCTGACATCAACATCCGAAGAACTGACTCGCCTCTCGACTCAAGCGCTTTTTTAAAAAAAAAAACTACTCGATCTTGATCTCAAGTGCTGTTTAACAAGTTTGATCTGGCTCTGCTTAAAAAAATATATTGATCTACTCAATTGAAGACTTATGTCTTCACCCAGTTAAAATTATTACTTAATGTTTTACCCGGGGGAGGGTAGATCATTAGCCAAAACGCATTTTATATTGACTCATGTCTGACTCACAGCCGAATAAATTAATCGTTTCTTGACTCAAGTGCTGTTTCAAACACATTGAATCGTTTGATTATGGTTGTTCTGAGCGCACGGCCTACCTCAGTTCTGTTCCTCGGTAGCATATCACTGTCTTCTGACGTTCTTTCCTCCTCTTCCTCTTTGTCCTCCTCCTCTGTTGATGACTCTGGCTGGGGAAAATATACCTCTCCGTAGCCGTACTTAGTGTAGAAATGAACGAAAGCAAACTGAAAAATAAAGCTAAGTCAGTGACTTCTCGAATGCTTACAAAATGGATGACAGACATTTTTTATTTGAACCTGTGCGTATTACCTGAGGCTTTATGACCCTTTCGTAGTGAAAGGAATTCAACGATTGTCTGTAATTCATGTTACTGTTGCATTGTTTGCTACAACATGACAGCTGTATACACTTGTGCTACCCCATCACTTTCGCTAACATGCAATCATCTTCACGTCTGTTACCGAGACGTGTAAATAAACCCTTCAAATAGGCGGTAGCCTCACCTCAATGATGGTGGCGAATATGAAGCCGTATGAGAGCCAAAGGAACAGGTCGAGCGCAGTTGTGTAGGGCACCTTGGGCAGGTCCGTCCGCGCCTCCTGACCCAGGAACGTCATGGTGAGAACCGTCGTTACGCCTGCCGGTGGAAGTAGTGACTGCACAATCAGCTCAGGCCATTGTCAGTACAGCCACGATTATTCCTAAAATGGCCGGTCGGTCTCGGCGGTCGCACCAGCGTTAGTCAATCATCGCCAGCAGGATATTGTTTGCAGATCATAAGTTATTGAGCTGGCTAAGTTTGTTGTTAATTATATTAACTGGCTGTGTCACCTAGTGCTTCTGTTATTGTAATCCTTGCGATAATTGCCAATAATATGATTTGTCTGATGATAGATGACTAAACTTTCCATAAGCATGAACCACATTGATCTGAACAAACGGGTTTTCGATTATCAGCATCTCGACAGGGGCGGATCCAGGGTGGGGCAACGGGGCTGGCAGCCCCCCTTCAATGGAAATTGGCGCCCCTGCGCCAAAGACGCAGGACCACTAGTTATGCGCCGAAGGCTCAATCTGAGCGGTGCAGACGCCCCCAAGCCCATGGAGGGCGACCTCAAACCCATGGAATGCTCCCCAAACCAATAGTGAGCGCCCCACCCCCTCCCAAACCCATGGAGGGCGCCCCCAAACCCATGGAGGGCAGCCCCAAACCCATGGAGGGCACCCCAAACCCATGGAGGGCACCCCAAACTCATGGAGGGCACCCCAGACCCATGGAGGGCACCCCAAACCCATGTAGGGTGCCCCAAAAACTATGGAGGGTGCCCCAATTCCGGGAAATGCACCGATTTTTTACACGGCACCCCTCAGGTGCCAAAAAGGCGCCCCGGGCCTGGAGCCCCCCCCTTGATTAAACTCCTGGATCTGCCACTGCATCTCGACTTATAGTTATTAATCTGATCAATAATTATTTCAAAGATTGGATTTTGATTGAAAGCCTCCTCAAGCAAACGACGAATAAAGGGTTGTTTAATGAGCACAGTTGTATGTGTTGTGACCAAATTCTGTCCGCAATGATCATTATTTTGTACATTATTAAAAGCTTTACACTTAAACAAAATGCTCTGAAGAAAAAGTATTTTAACAAATTTTATATTTATCTTTGATGCATCATGGTATAATTATATAACTCTACACAACAATATCCAATTCATTGCGAAAAATTCCTGCTGTAAGATTAGGTATCCCATTCAGTAGGAACACATTCAGCTGCTCCATAACGAGTGCCTGAAAGCAGCCCAATGCAGTTCGTATGAAGATATGTTTCTGTGGAAGTCTGCCCTACGTTTCCATTTTCATTCTACTAATATCATTTACCAATGCTAAACTAATGGCATCAAATACACAGACAATAGAACACACTCCGATGTAGATTCTGTCAAAAGTCGCTATAGTCAATTCAAGCACCGAGTGATATTCTTTCGAAGTTTGCCGAAGAGTCTACTTAATACGGAGTGAGATTCTGTCGAAAGTGGCTATTATAATCTACAGCGCACATACCGAGTGAGATTCTGTCGGAGGTGGCCTCGCGATTCAGCCAGAAGGAGACCCAAGAGAGAACCACGAGCAGTACGCAGGGCCCGTACACCTGGATCATGAAGTTGCCCATGTGTCGCTGCAGGTGAAAATTGGCGCGCAGCATCGAGAAGTTGCCTGCAACGGCCAGTGAAGTGGGTTAGGATGATAATGGAGGCTGGCTCAGTTCATGCATATTTAAATACAGCTATTTTCTCGTTGATTTGTATTTGCCCAGAGCGGGAAATTATGAAAGCGATGTTGAAACAATATTGAAATCAGACTGTGTGTTGACGATATTAGCGTTCCAGATGGGAGAATGGACTATGCATGTGGTGACTGCCCAGCTTCATGCTCGTTTGCACAAATGAATCGCCATTGTTTGCGTGTGTTAGTGCTGTTTAGGCACTCTCCTAAGGCGTCACTATGTCTACTTGCATATCTCTATGGGTGAATACACTACTTGTAGGCACTCTACTCAGACAAAGAAGCAGCAGCACTCACCTTGTTTGCGAGAGAATATGAAGTCGTGCGTTGGCGCCTTGATGAGGTCAAACTGCGACAGCTTCATGTCGCCCGAGATGACGACGCTGCGTGCCGAGTTCCACTCGTACGTCACGTCCTCCTCCGAGTAGGCGACTGGCGCAACAGGCAGCTCGTCAACACCAGCCTGTGTCCTCTGAGTCGACGATACAATCAGTGTAACCCAGACACTCAGTCAGCGGCGGTCAGCGGCGTCAGTTAATGAAAATGATTGGGGGGCCCTAATGTTAACTTTATGGATTTGAACTCCATTTTTACCATGCAACGCCATAGGCCTAATGATAAAATTTTACATCATTGGGTCCCGCCCCCCCCCCATAGTATACAAATTGACACCGTTGGCTGCGGTGACGGTAGGTACTGCTGGACTGTACTGACACATATATAACTCTAAGTGAAATATTAAAACGTCAACACACATACAGGCATGCAAATGTTCGAACAGTTGATATGGACAGACGAAGGTGCGAACCGCAACCGAACTTTTAAAGACCTACTATCTCGATCTCAATCGGCTCGAATCGAGCCATTATCAAAGAGTTTGTGGACACATAGGTGTGCTAGCACGAATACATTAGTTTCCATATGTGGTATGAACCGTCAAGTTGTGAATGTGATCACTTGACTACGAGCGTGTCCTCTGTTGCGAAATCCTGATACGAGCAATACATCCAGTGCGAAAGGTCCTGTAAATAACAAAACAACGGCTGCGAATGGAAACGTGTGAATAGCAATGTTAACATGCTGAGCTCTTGGCAACAAACTGGAAGTACTCACAGCTTCCCAGTATGAGTGGGCAGTGCTGGATGTCCATTGGAAAGTTGTGCAGGTCCATAGGACAGGTAGCCGTGATCGTAAGTCTGAGAAGGCGAAATGGGAAGTGAGACTCAATGATAGTAGCACAGGCGACCAAAATTGCGCCCCCATTTATTATAGCACATTATATTATAGATGCTTAACATGTGTGAATCTCATAGTCATTTCCTGCTTTGACACTATTAGCTTATCCTTTCCATTGTTCTGCAGTCCGCATGGGTGTAACTTTGTATGTGGTTGGTGTGGAAAGCTTCACACCAATTTGAAAGTTGGTGTAGCACACCAACTTAATTGAATTGATGCAATTGTGATGATCCGAGGGGCTTTTGGGGGCTGTGAGTACATTAAAGGGAATATAGCACCTTTAACATTAGTTTTTAACTGAGATAGCCAGATTGTCGGGTGTGCTGAGAAACCCCCAAATCCGAAATTTTTTCCATCCAAAGCGACCTAGTGCTGAGTTTCAACGCAAAAACGTTGGTCATATGTGGTCATATTTCAACGTCACAATCCCGTGACGTTTCGCATACGTCAATCAGTGTTACTTCCACTGTGATTGCCACCGCACTTCGCTTTTGAACCGTCGCTCCAGTATTTCAGTTACCTTAGCGTCCGCCCCGACCGGCCACCGACGGTCGGTCGGCGCTCGGCACACTAGTGGTTCACGTATGCGTGGCCCCACGGTTCCCCTACCCGGCGCGAAAGCGTAGCGCGGTCGACCCAGGCCAGTCGCGTTTCAACGCCCTACCGGTGCACCCATCGTGCGGTGCCGCACAGAATCTGTCACTGGGCGGGCGCAAAGTTTTGCCGTTCGATGCTCTTGTGACGACACAACTCGCTTTGGTGACGCAAGATTGGGGTGTGACGTCACAATGTAAACATATTACTTCATTATTTCAATTATAACAAATTCTGACTTTTTGCAAAAATTGAATGCCAGGAGACGAATCAAGGGCATTCTTCCTCCATGGCATTCTACACATACTTTTTTCCCAAGGTTGCTATATTCCCTTTAAAGACTGTCTGTTTTCTATATAACATTCATTTTTTTGCACCGCATTTAAAAGAAGAAATGAACGAAATCGAAAAGTCGAAAGAAAAAGTAATGATATGACACTAATGACAATCCACACCAACTTTGAAAACACTTCTACACCCATGGCAGTACGTACGCAATAAAGTTAAAATAGGCAGGATTTATATTTCAAAATGATGCAGCTAAAACGAAACAAATGAAGCCTGATTTAGCTACCTCAGTTTACGTGGGCATCGAATCACAATAGTCGATGCGTTCACCCATAAGAGTTCCAATCAACCATCTCCTACCAAAAGCATTTCAATTTATTTTCAGCAACATTTCATTCAATTCCTCTAACATGTGGAGCATGAGTGGCACTAATTTGATCAGCTCTCATCCATTTATGTATACCTAAATAAAGCCATTGAGCTCATTAAGCATAATCAGATTCTCCAATGATAACCGCCTGAATTGAGAGCTCAAGGTCTAACGGTGCCAGCCAGCCAGCCGGCCGATAATTCGGTGGCGCTTTTCGGCTGATCTGCTGGGCGTGACCGCGTGCCGTTGCCCGCCACCACTGCAGATGTGATGATGAGCCGCTGACTCGCGCCATCTCCCTCCAATGGAGGCTGATCAGGGCCGCCGTGTGCGGGCGGGGGCGGGGGAGGGGAGCTGTGTCAGCCCTCCCCTGCATCCTCCAGACCCCGCGAGAAAGCCGCCGGAGAGAAATCTAATTTGTCGCCGGCCGGTCTGCGGCCTGTCGTCGCGGCGTCAAATCGAGTTGAGCCGCCGCCGAGACTCATCAGTTCTCGGCGGTCGCCGCACGGCTATTATATACTCGTAAATTGATGTCGATTCAGCGGCGTCTGCGTGACGCGCTGACTTGGAGAGAGGCGTTCAGAGTAGCTGGGGGCTCTACGGTTTTCTCGAGCGCGCGGAACATTGACTTGTTGATTCGTCGCACAGCCGTCGGTGATTCAAATGGCTTTCTACGAGCTAGTGGGTGACGAATTTTTGGTGAGAGATGTGATAGAGTTGTTACGGCACTAAATTGTTAAGCTGCTTGAAAATAAACGATGGAACGCTTATAAATAGTATATGTTTGCTTATGACATGCTTCTAAATTGTACGATATATTTCTCGAGCTTTTAAAATCGACAAATATCACATACAGTGTACAAACTCGACGATGAATCCCGATCAATTCGTCTCCGTATACCTGGAAGAATAGAGAACGCGGCCATCTTGGTAGAGCCGGACGAACTTGTTGGGCACAGTGATTGTGTGCAGATGACTCTCCCTGCCGTTGTAGAAGTACGTGTCGGGCTTCCAGATCTTCCCCAGCATGGAGATACTCAGCGAGAGGACTTGTTTCTCGCCACGAAACGCTAGTCTCCGATCGACCCAGGTCTGGCGGAAGTAACAATCCAGAGAGTATGTCTGAAAACGCAGCGGCCGATTTGTTACAAGATCTGCCTACTTAGCGTCGACCGGAAGCCGATTGTTATAGGCAACGTTCAAATAATGGATAGTTAATGGAAATCGGCCAATGAACATCTGAATTACTGCAGGGCTTGTCGAAAGCGTAGTGTCCTGAACGGGTAGACGGTCCCGCAAGTATTTCCAGTACTGCGGCACAGTCTAACAATCTGCTCGTAATGTTAGGGTGCTGGCTTCAGAACATCGTGGCTTACAGCACTACGAATTTTGTTTACCAGCCGACCTCTTCAGTTGACATCTAGCAACTGTGTCTGCTAACTTGTGTGGTAAATTGCGAGCTAAAAAAATAACGTTATTCTGATCATTCCATTCCAGACCACACGAGCTCATCCACCAGCAATCTGCGATCACTAATCATCCGAAATGATTGTGCTGTTTGGGTCTGGTTTTCTGCTCGACTGGCCACCAGCAGGTCACAGAAACTGTCACAGTGCGGCGTCTGTTATCGGACGACAGCCGGGTGTGGTGACGTGCTGTGACCTCTCTGAGAAAGCATGTCACGTACTTTGGTGTCCTCGTACGGTCAGCAGGATATAGCTCTGTCGGTTGTCAGTCTGCACACCACGGACAATGCAGACTTGCGGCAGCAGTATCTTTATACCGGGCGTATGGTGCAGTGACTTGGTTCTGTTACTTGACATGACAACATAATCCAAATAAGGTCAATAGCTAATTATCGAAATAAATATGATTGTCTCGATCTTTATCAACAGCTACCAACTACTAAATAAGCGCAAGGATATGAATACAGTATGGTCATCTGCACATGAAAGGTTACCTTATTTTTGAGATATTACTATTTTGAATTTACAATTTTAATATAATGCATGCATGAAGTGAAGAGGATATTTTCACTTCAACCTGGATTACTGAATAAATTGTGGTGTCTCATCGATATTTTTCCAATAAGGGAATAGTTCCAAACATGCTATAGATAGCACCAAATGGTATCTGTATGGCTCTGATCAGCATTACAGAAGCTAAGCCCACGGAGCTGGTACCAGGCGCAGAGGGCTTCGATGATGATTTGGGCTGAAGTGTCTGCCGGTTTTCAGGCCGACCATGATATGCCTGGTATTCGGTAAGCTTCCGTTCCAGGAACACGCCATAATTTACGATGAAAATACAATGCATTAAACCGCGCCCCTCTGAGACAACTTCGCCTTGGTGAAGGACCCTCACACACACTAACTCGAAAACTAAAGGGGTTCGAAAGGCGCAGACACAAATATTTGAAAGCAGTTGACAAGTACACTCTAAGTTAGTTCAGGCATTGTTTCATTCAGGTCAATATTGAGGTCACTAGAGGTCATCAAAGGTCAAATTTTCCAAGTAAGTATGATATTGCATAAGTCTTTGTTCCAGAAACCCCCAACATCTTGGGAATTATGATAAAGCTAGGAACAAAGGGGAAAGTATAAATATCTTATAAAATGTATTCGCCATAGGTGGGCTTAAATTTTAGCTCAGATTATTAGTTCAGGCTCCAGAGGTCACCAAAGATCACGGTGACATTTGCTTTCACTTTTTTTCGTGAATTACTTTGCATTGGTTGAAAATAAATTAACCATTCAAACACCATCGTGTTTTTCTCGTCAATACACTCTAATCATTTTAATCGTGATCGGCTAAGGTTAAATTCAAAATTTGACCTCATGGCAAGGTCATTTGGTGATCCAGGAAGATGGGGCAATCCATCTCGCATATGGGGCGATCCATCATATGGGGCGTCATATCATCATACAATCCATCTTGCATATGGGGCGATCCATCTCGACGAGACATTCGTATTGATATCTACCATTCGCAAGGTTCTGTCTTTATTTCATCACGAATTATTGTAAAAAAAATGCTGGTTACCCCAGATGACCTCAGATGACCTTGAATAGGTAACTGAGTAGCATTGCACTTGGGTCATCAAGAAAGAGCAAAAATAGCATGATTCTGAAATAATTAAGCTAATCTAGTGTATATTATCGGAAAAGGAAGCACTGCTGCTAAACCGTCTACTCCGCTGGACGATCTATGTGTGCGTGTCACACGTACACATAGATCGTCCAGCAGAGCGGACGGGTTAGCACTAGTGCTTCCTTTTCACCCTCACTACTAGGTCTGTACCTAGTAGATACAGACTAAATTTGTTTTGTTCTTACATTTTACGTCATAGGATTCTTTAGCGCCACATATCAAATTTGCTAGCTGTGCCACCTACCAGCGCCACCTCATATTCGCTTGCTGCGTCACCTGGCGTGTTCAACGTACTTGTAGTTGAAGTTCCGCTTAACAGATGGCGTTTCGTAATTATATTTTTTGCGTTATTTTGTAAACGCAGACATCATCTTAGCTTGTAAGAGGACAAATTGATGTTTGGAAATAAGGGCGAACATAAATACACACGTAGATGTTGTCATGCGATCTGAAAAAAGCTTAGATCAAATATGCTTATTGTTAAACTACGTAAGGAATTTTGAATGTGATACAATATTAAGGTAAAAAATTATGGATGAACAGACAGAACTACAGAAGAAAAAAAATCGAAAGTTAATTTATATTTGCCATTGACATATAATGGGAGGTCACGATAAATTGACCTGACCTTGAGTTTATAATAATATAAACATCAGAACATATGAACTGTCGGTGACTGATGACTTTATTAATCATGTAAGTTTAAAAAATCTCTCGGAAAACGTCTATGACTTTGGCGCATACATACAAAACATTTTGGAGATAAGGTCACTTAACATGATCTGGTGAATTGATTTGAGAGGACCTAAGGTCAAAATTTCTACGCAATGTGGATAATTTATGCCCAAACAGCTGTACCATATTTGGCGGCGCTGCGCGAAGCTGCTTTTCCCCATTGCTGAAAACACTCAGAGGTGGGGGTCAAAATAACCCTCACCAGAGCGAAGATTAAATACACAATGACGTACATGTGCCTTGCTTGTCTGTGCACGCAGTGTGCACTGAACTTAGGCTACACCGCGATTTTGTCGTGCGCTGCTCTGGTCACTATACCAGGCACCATATGGTAACATCTATTTTTTGCCATTCATCTTATCGAAGTTATATTCTTCGCTGTTTTTCCAATACAAAATGCGAGCAGTCTGCATCAGCTCCCTAGGGCAGCATACACTATGGTGAAACGACAAACTTGGTAATAAAGACTCTGGAATAACGGGAAATGGGACCGCAGCCAATCCATATTCCTCCTGACCTGCACCACCAGGGCATAGACTGCCACTGGTGCCATAGTTTATTTGTATGACGACCATGACAAAATCTCAGACGGTAATACGGAACGTCCTTTTCTTGTGCGGGCTATTACCTGCTGACATTCTTAAGGCGATTTGGTAACAACCCAACAAGGCCACATCAACATGTCCATCCTCAACAACATTGCTGTAGGTCATGTGCCATTGAGTTATGAAATCTGAAAGCCGGTCACTTGTATCTCGAGTGACCGACTCATGGCTGCTTAGCCAATACAACACGTGACTGTTCAGTGTGCACTTAAACATCGATATAGTTTTGGTATTTGGGGATAAGATTAAAATAATAAAACAAGGAATATTTAAAGTCCATGTGCTTGCAACTTGGTCGATAGCGCAATAGATGGTGCAGTTAATGCTTGTTCGGTAGACCGTGACCATCACTCTGGTACCACTAACGATTCAGAGTCGTCCGGCAGTAGGTGAGCCACTGCCGTGCTGTTCGGCAGTTATTTCTGCACTGATGTGAGGACCAGAAATGGGGGCTGCAGACGAGGCGCCATCAGCAGGCGGAGGTGGTTTTTGTTCCCACCTGGCCGAGCCATCCATCAGTCTGGGTCCCCCTCCCGCTCCCACCGTCTCCCTCTCTCCCTCTCCCGCCCTCCCACATTCAGCTCCTCTCGTGACGCGTCGGTCGGTTGGCGGGGAAGACCCCAGACTCGTGTGTTGTCAGTGACTTTGAAGCTCAGCTTGGATACCAGCCACCAATAGCATTGGCCTGCCGCTGATATGCTCCCCCTGTCGACGTCTGGTCCGACCACCGACCACCGACCACCGGGGGGAGGGGGGGGGTCAGCCCTTCCCCGTTCATCGCCAGAGAAGCGTCTTGACCCGTGCTGCACCATGGGACAACCATGGCTCCTTCCCGTCTCCCCCAGAGGACTGCCTGGACTCCCGTCCCCATCGAACCGCATCTTGACCCCTTCCACCACCACTGGACCTGTATCTAGGAAGGTAGAACCACGTTTTAGCGACCTATCATACTTAAAGGAAACAGTTCACCTTTATCAAAACGCGGAAAAGCTCAGAAATGATTAAGAGAAGCTAGAAATTATTTATCATGTCACTAGAAAGTCATAAAAATATATATTTACGCGGAAAAAAAACAAATTAAAATGTCAGTTACTTGGTTCTAATTCTTACTTTTTTCCTCAGAATAATGCGAAATCAGATTGCTAAAAACCATGCTATGTCATCAAAACGTCATCGATTTTGGGGGGATCGTGGCGCATACAAGACAGTACTTAATTGCCTAAGTACTTGTTGAAGACGCGAGGAAATACAACGCTTTTAGAACCATCACAATACTTGCTTTAATTAGGTACTCGTCCCCATAAGTAAAATAATTTGCACCTTTCCGTGGCTATCAAATGTTTTTGTTTGTTTCTCACAAGATCGTTGCGTTGCGGAGATTAGACTCATTAATTCCAAGTCAAATCACGTGCTTATTCTGCACCGTTAATTGTGTTTATCCACGGAGACGTTGCCGTGATTTATGTATGAACGTCGAAAGTTTTGTTTAGTTGCGTTAAATATTTCAACTTAGCGTATATCATGTATTCATTTACGAAAATTTTCAGTGTATTCTTTTCCATAATCAGTTGAGTGAAACGGGAGTCATTCCTGAAACCCATGCACGTAAGCAAGCAAGCAAGATGAAGACGGATTTCGGCCCATCTGTAAGACTAGGTACGTCTGAATAATTTTGCTAAGAATGTTGATAAGAATAACGTTTTACAGACGATTTAAGCAACAAAATCACGATAAATGTTAAATACCTCTCAAAGTATATTCTTGCAATCCAGGGGATGAGGTACTGAAACAATATGCTCTTATCCAGTCCAGCACTATATGTTTCTATCAAACACTTTCCAAAGTCTTACGTCATCCGTACGTCATAATCATGCGTCAAATCTGCCAAAATCAGCCAATCAGCGATTGGAGTTACCGAGCATTTCCGTCCCCGACTTTTAGGACTGAATATCAATTAATCAAGGGGTTTCTAGGAATATGTAAAAGCGTCACCAGTTATTTTCGAGTATGCGCAACAACTTGGCTATCTCAGCTCAAACCCCATGTTTAAGGTGAACTGTTACCTTTAAGGAGACATCATAAGTCAGTCAAAAACATAGACATTGCTTTCAAATTCAATTTGAACATCGTCCATAATTGGTTCTCCAATACAGTTTCTGTTTCTGGGATATATTTGAAAAAGGTTTTGTAATGTAACAATAATTGTTTTGGAAAAAATTCAATAAAAACAAATTTACAAACATGTTATTGAAAAAGCAGAACATGTCTTGGAGAACCAAGCATGGACGGTTCCCAAACCAAATTTCAAAGCAATATATATATATACATGTATATATATATACATATATATTGGTCGCTAAAACGTGGTTCTACCATTCTAGATACGCCCACCGGACCTCGCCGCGTCTTGACCCCCTCCCCCCCCCCAGCCGATCGGCTGACGCCGGCTGCCGGCGGTGGGCCGCTCCTTCCGGTCGGGCGAGGATCACTGCCCCTCGGACCGGAAACCGCCGGCGGAACGGCCACGATCGAGTTTGACGGCTGCGCTGCCGGGAAGAAGCCCACCACCGCCCGGCTACTCTATCAGGATGCGTTGAAAGGAAATGAATCGTACGCACGTCCGAATAAACAACGCGAAAACATCGCCACAGGGAGAATCAGCCAACGAGCTAAGCTTGTGATTGTTTCCTGGGTTATGAGTGTTACGTTCACGAGGATGAAGCCATAGGGTCTTACCAGATCGCTTTCGGAGATCGGTCCCATGCTCTTGACCTTCATATCGATCTCAACCACAGTCGGAGAGCCTGGAAAGGAGAACATTGAAGACGAAAATTAATTGATATTGCTTATCGACTATCTTGCAGTAGAATACAATTGTTTTTATCATAATAATTGTGCATTACTGTAAAACCGGGCTCACAAAAGATAAGTACACCAGTAAGACGCCTTAAACAGCGAAGGACGAGCGAGCCCGAATAAACCCGCGTCACTTTCGTATCCGTCCAACAGAGGTTCGTTTTGTGCGAAGCATGCATTTCAATTGTTTTCGCCATGTGTTGTTTTGCAGTTGCAAATCGATCCGAACTAAATCGATACTTTGAACTAAATAAGTATTGCAGCGTTCATTTAGACTTGCAAGCATAGGCTTCATGTTTGAGAGCAAAAACACATTTTGGGTGGGTATTGGATGGATTTGACTGCGCTGACTGCGTGAGCTGCAGCCTGGAAAATTTGTATTGTTTAGCACTCCTCGGGTTTTACGCTATGGCGGTGTAATGAAGGAAAAATTATAACACCGGCAATGTATGTTACAGTACGTATAAGAAATCAGTGTAGATGCAAACAAACTAAGTGTTGATGCAAACGTACTGGTGGCCATGTAGATCATACGTACTAGTACAGTGTTAAACGTCCTAGACGGATGCAATCTGTACTGACCGGTCAGTATAGTTGCATACATACGGGCTGTCCAGTACGTTTTTGGCATCAAACTAGTACAGAATGCAAACGTACTGAAATTTCAAAATAGGAAATATCTCTGAATGCTTGGTATGAACAAACCATTCCTTATAGAAATACAGACAAACTGATCGCATGTCATTACTTTTGCAGCTCAGGCTGTGATGGCATTTTACTCTGAGCAGGAGAGCCCGTTCTTTACACACTTGCAGCGTTTGGTGCAGGCTTAGAAAACAGGTACACTTAAAAAGATTGCGCCTTTGCCAAGCGGACTGAGCCCTTGCGCACCGCCTCAGTGACATCTCATACAGGGACTTCTCGAATTGTGATGTTGCTTGACATTGCAAGGGTCGATTTCTGATTCCGGGATTAGCGGCCCTTTAAAAACGTCCGCGCGTCACACCCAGCTTGAATGAGTCGCGCATCCACATTTTCAGAAACGAAAAAAACAGAGTCATGTTGATTGTTGTCATTACTTGTGTTTGTTATTACATAGCTGTTTACACGAAATGAATTATTTTGCGCGAAATGTTTAAACATTTTAAAATGTTGTAAAAATGTTTAAGTAGTAGCCGTTTTCCACGATGAACTTATTTGGCGAACAAAAAAAAATCTCGCCCCACGGGACCGTAGGGCAAGGGTTAAAACATTTTTTTCGCAAATTAGGCCATCGTGAAATCGGCCCTAAGTACTAAAACATTTTAAACTTGTAAAATGTTTTAACATTTCGCGCAAAATATCCATCGGTGAAAAACGGATAATATGTATTTTTGTGTTTGATGGGTGATCCAGCCTCTTGGTTTGAGGGGAGTTTTGTCGACCGGGACTGGGAAAGGCGCGTTGTTCTTCGTGGATCGCATGATGTGGTGCGTTGTTTTTTATCGGACTGGAGCAGGCGAGGAGGATCGTTTATGACGTGGTATTTATTAGCAAGCGGGTAGTGCGCGTAGGAAGAGATGTCGTTTTGTAAGAACAAATCATTTAAATCGGTCGCTGGGGTAGTCCCTATATCCTTAAACTATTGAATGTATTCAACCTTTGATGGCCACGGGCTTGGACACAGCGGGGGGACGCCTACAATGTCGTCTAGTCCTGCCATGTTTATTAATACGAATTTTGTCCTAGTAACTAGCACGAAACAATACTGTTGAAAGCCTGCCCCCTACCCCGCCATTTGTGAGCTTGGTGCAAACCCCTAACTTGATTAACGACACGACCACCCGTTGAGAATAAAACATGTCTTTCAAAAAAGGTTGGCGGGTTTACTGACTACAGAGTAAAGGGGGAAATATCGAAAAATTACCGTCTATGAAAAAATTAATTTAAAATATCAGCAGGCTTATATAAAGGTGTATAAAACTTAGACCAATCAAACAATTTTTCGATGTAGGTTAAGGAATAATTAAAAAACGAGTAAAAAAATTAAAACGGATTTTTTTTTTTTTTTCAATATGTCCCTTGATACTCATGATGCAGGATGCCTTCGTCATTACTACGGACATTTCAGACGCGTAAGTCTTTCCACAGTCCTTTCACATTTCACAGTTTTCACATCAATTGAGTAACCAAAGGACATACATAAAAATCGCATTTTACTCGGTACTCATTCCTTTACCTTCCATCGAAATGATTGATTGTCAAGTTTTAAAGTACGCTTTTATAAGCCTGTGACATTTCCCAGTTAGTTTTTAATGTCATAAGACGTTCATTTTCGATAATCGTCCTTTACTACTTCTCTGATACGAGTAAAGACGACTTTTTTGAAATCAGCATATTGTTTGTATTCTGAGAGTGCAGTCGAAGCAGTAATATTGCGTATCTAGTTCCATCAATGATTATGTGGTTGCCCATAAGTTACAATGGCGGTAGCGAGCGGAGCATGGATAAGCTTTTAACAGTTTTTGTTTTCCGTGCTGGTAACTAGGACAAAATTATATTAAAAAACATGGCAAGGACCAGAATGAAATTGGGTAGTCCTGTCCCCCGTGTGTTCAATCCGTGGCATCAAAAGGTGGAATACATTCAAAGTTCAAGGATAGTATGCACCCAGACCGTTTAACAACGATTTGGTTCTAGCAAACTAACCATCCTCTTCATACGCGCACTACTCCGCTTGCTAATAAATACCACGTCATTAACGCTCCTCCTCGCCTGCTCCAGTCTGATATCAACGATAAAAAACAACGCACATCTTGCATTCACGAAAACAACTTCGCCTTTCCCAATCCGGTCGACAGAATCCCCTCCCCTCAAACTTAGAAGTTGGATCACCTCAACATAAAAATACATATTAGCCGTTTTCAGAATATTTTTTTTTGGCGCGAACTGTTTTAAAACATTTTAAAATGTTTTATTTTTTTTATTATTAGCCGTTTTCGAAACGATGGACTAATTTGCGAAAAATGTTTGACGCTCGCCCTACGGTCCAGTAGGGCAAGTGTTAAAACACTTTTTTTCTCGCAATTATGTCTATCGTGAAAACGCTACTTCTAAAACATTTTTAAAAACATTTTAAAATGTTTTAAACATTTCGCGCAAAATAATCCATCGTGAAACGGCTATTGAATAACAAACCAAGTAGTGACATAACAACCACTGTAACCCTTTTTTCTTTTTGACATGTTGAATGTCGCTCATCAAGGCCATCTAAAAACGCACGACGTTTTAAGAGGGCCGGAAATCAGATCGACCCTTGCAATGTCAAGCAACATCAGCAGTCGAGAAAGTCCCTGATGAGATGTCACTGAGGGAGCGGCAAGGGCTCAGTCGGCGGTGGCAAAGTTTTTTTTAAAGTGTAAAAAAGCACCTCTTCTAAGCCTGCACAAACGCTGCAGTGTGTAAAGAATCGGGGTCCTCCTGCTCAAGCAAATTCCAATCACAGCCTGAACTGCAAAAATAAATGACATGTGATCAATTTGTCTGATTTCTATAAAAAAAATGTTTGTAACATACGATATTTTCATTCAGAGATATTTCCTATTTTGCAAATTTCAGTAACGTTTGGCAACGTAGCTAGTATTGATGCAAACGTACTGGACCAGCCCAGTATGTTATGCATTCTAATACTGACCGGTCAGTTACAGATGCATCCGTCCTACGGACGTTTACAACTGTACTAGTACGTATGCATCTACACTGACTCCACCAGGACGTTTGCATCAACACTAGTTTGTTGCATCTACACTGATTTCTTATACCGTACTGTAACATGTATATTACAGGCGGGTTTTAGCATTTACATTAGCAGCGAAATATTGCATTAAGACCTACATTTTCACATGCATTTTAGAGTCAGCACATTGGCTGCAGCCTGCACATTGATGTTTATTTTATCGTTTCACGTTCCATAGGTGCCAAGCACTGATTTGAATCGTGGCAACGTCATAAACCATGAATTGGCGCTTGTATAGCCAGTAGTAACTTTGCACGTGCCACGCGCCGCTGATCGACGCACAGTGCATACTCCGGGTGGATCGTTTCTCTACACATCTGTGTTCAACCCGTGTCCTTGCGACTTTTGGGTGTCGAGATATAGGTCCGGCATTGCAACGATATTTTGTAGATAATTTTGTGGATGGAACAGGGGTGCACAAGCGCACGTGCAGTGTGACCCAGAGTTTGACCTGCGCAGCATTGCCGCCAGTAGTGTGGTTTCAACCTACAAACCAAATTTCAGCTTAAAGGGAAATAATCACCTTTTATTTTTGTTAGCAGCAATTTCTTAGGTTTCTGTTATGTCATAACAATAATTTAATTTAAATTTAAGAATTTAAAACAAAAAATGTTGTAAGTTTTTACAAATTAAAAGCAAATACACATGCTTCTTTCGAAACACACAAGCAGTGCTTTCCCATCACTTTTCAAAGCTCGCCATATTTGGCGCAGGTGTTTCAAATTTGTTCAGTGCTGGACAATGTCCCTTAAACAAATCGCCGACACTAAATTAAGCACAGTTAGGACGTTGTGAAAACGAACAATGCATTTTTGATGTCTTTCAAGTTTCTTTATTATTTGTTATTTTGGGGGAATCAATGACTCTTTTTTATTATATATAAAGCATAGTGTTATATACAAACAGTAACAAAACCATAAAAACTCCTAATCTAGAAAATAAATGAAGCAATTTTTACAAATTTAGGGGTCACAGCCGCTAAAGGACCGCCATATTAGACGCACATATAACTACTAATTTGGTTACGTGTTCATTGAATAGCTGTTATATATAGAGGATCTACGGGCATATGATCACAACAAGCAGAACGCAAAATATATTCTATATTCCATTACGAAACAAAAAAGTTGCTGAGATCTAAAAACAAATCCAACACGTTTTTGGAACATTCCTAAAGAGCGCAGGAAAAAAATTCAGGCATGGTCTAACTATTTAAGAGACGAAAGCGGAAAGCTGACCTCAGATGGATGCTGAAAAGGCAAGCTCCTCAGCAAGCGTCGCCTGCAATTCACTCAATCCGACCGTGAAATGTTCTCCCCACTGCGCCAGTATATCATATCAGACACACTCCCGCGATTCACCGTTACGGAGGGCGCAGTGCGGGCAGCAATGCTGGCACTGAGTCCCAATAAAGCTTGTGGACCAGACAACTTTAGTGCCAAAATCATTCTCGAATGCGCTGATCAGCTAGTCATCCCATTAACAAAAATATGTAAGAAATCCGTGAAATCAGGCGTATTTCCAGACCTTTGGAAAAGAGGCAAACATCAATTCCGTTGTTGAAAAAAAGTGACAAAAAAGAAATACATTAAATTACAGATCGATCAGTCTCATTTCCTGTTTGGCAAAATTACTGGAAAAAATAGTTTATGTCAAGATATATAGACACGTTTTCCAGCATTATGCCGCGGAACAGCACGGCTTCATTCCGCAGAAAATCGTGCTCAGCAATCTGGCTGTGTATCTGTGCTCGCGTGGGAGCCATGCGGGAGGATATGCAGACGGACGCTAATTATAATACAGACCTTTTCCAGGCGGCTTTTAGAGTGTCAACCACACGCTTCTGGCTCACAAATTGGAAAATCGTATCATCTAAAGAACTCAGCACAAACATGGTTTTCGTCTCGTAATCTCTCCGGCAGGCGTCAGAGGAGTTGTTGTGAATGGCAAAACCTCAGAATGGATCGTCAGAATTCGCGGTGTACCCGAAGGCTCACTTTTGGCCCCTTTGGCCATTTGCCCTATACATCAATGACCTACCAGGAATCCCTGACCTCGGATTGTTCTGCTCTATGCAGTCGATCAAAAATTGTACCGGCAAAATTGTAACCCCATCTTGATGCACGCTAGCTGCGGGAAGATCTCGGTCGTTCTCCAGGGGTGGGTGCAATCGAATGGGGTTTGACTCTAAATCCCTTAAAATGCAAGGCCTTCAACAATGACTTCTCCGGCGCAAAAACCTGTCCAGAAACAACGTACACAATAGGTAATACTGTCCTTGAATCCGTCAGCAGCATTCGCGACCTTTGGTATCATTTTGGACTCCAAAATTGACCTTTTCGACCACCGTAACACGCTGTCAATCAATGCGAACAGGGCCCTTGGACTCCTGATCCGATCTTTTTAAAAACAGGATCCAAAGGGAGCCAAATTCAACTCAAAATCCCTTTTTAAAACTGCCTAACTACGCAAATGTACGTTCGATTTTAGAATATCGGCACAGTTGTCTGGGCAGGGGCAAGCCCAAATCCCACACCGGTCGCGTCGATCGGGTACAGGCATAAAATTCCTCATGCTGGTTAAAACTAATCACTCCAAACAGATTCATGTGAATCACTCGCATATCTCTCTTTATCTCGCTCACTTTGGCGTTCCCTTTTCTTTCACTCCAGAAGGACTCAACATGATTTGCTATTTTTAAAAGGACTTTTCACAGGCAAAATCAACTCTGCGGAACTCTTAGGAAGTTTTCTCTGCATGTCCCTGCCCGATCGACGCGTACACAGATCGCGTACACAGATACAGATCGACGCGTTCCTGTCTTTGCCGAGAGTTTTGCCCGCATCAATGTGGTCCTCTCAGGAATAGTATGCCGTGTGACCAAAGAAACCAACCTGTTCTTGGCCAAGATCAAATGCGACTTTTTCACTCTTGCTTACAGGGGCCACGTCGTCAAATTATATATACGACATTGCTCCACTACCTGGCCATCGTAGGTGCACAGATCCATGAAGCGTTTTTACTGTCACCATTCTTCATTGCAAATTACTCGTGCTCTTTAACCTGTTTTATATTTGTATTTATATGCATTTGTATTTGCATTTACATGTATTTGTATGATCATGTTTATTTTATGTATCTTTATATTTTTATTTGTACGTGTATGTATTTATCCCTTATTTTGTACTATTTTACATCTACCTGAACGTCACCTGTTGTTGGTTGTATCAGCCCGTTGGTGATATGAATCAATAAACATACTCATACCGACAGAGGACCCCTTCAGGCTGGACCCCCAAGCTGATAGCGGGCCCCTTCAGACGCCCTCATGCCGACTGTGGGTCCCTTAGGCCGACCAAAGGCCACCTTTAGCTAGTCGCGGGCTCACTCAGGTGTCCAGAGGAGACCTTATGCTTTTTTGGGTCCCTTAGGCCTACTGATGACCCCCCTCAGGCCGACTGAGGACCCCTGAAGCTGAAATTAGGGCCCTTCAGCCTTCAAAGGGCCCTATCGGGTTCGAAAGGGCCCTCAAGCTATCGAGTACCCCTCAGGCCACCAGAGAAGCCCCTCACTCCAAACATAGACCCTCAATCGAAAGAGACCATATTCCAAACAGAGAGCTCCTTCAGACCAAAAGACGTCCCCTCAGACCGATAGACGGTACCTCAGGCCGATCAAGGGCCCCCTCCGGCCTACTGAGAGCCCCATCAGAGCGACCGATGGTCCCTCAGACCGACAGAGGGCCCCCTCAAGTCGTCAGAGGGCCCCCGCAAACCAACAGAGGACCCCTGCAAACCGACAGAGGCCTACAGAACACCCCATCAGATTGGCAGAGGGCCCCCTCAGACCGACAAAGGGCCCCTCAGACCGATAGAGGGTCCTCAGACCGTAAGAGGGACCCTCATTCCGACGAGGGCCCCCTCAGGCCGACGAGAGGCCCCTCAGGCCGACCGAGGGCCCCCTCAGGCCAATCGAGGCCCCCCGCCGCGACTGAGGGCTCCCCTCAGACCAACAGAGCGGTTTTTGTGTCGCGGAAGGCGTTTGTGCGTGGGCGCCCTGACAACAATCCAAAACACTGGGGCCTTCGGCCCCAGGGGGCCCTCGCTCGGCCGCCAGAGGGGCCCGCCAGGCCTCCAGGGGGGGGCCATGGCCCCTTTGGCCCCCCCTTGGCTACGCCACTGGGGATATTTCCCGATTTAGCCTGACTTAATTCAAATTACTTTTTCTTCTTAAAATTTGTTGTGCTCGAACGATGCACAATTGACCGTATTTGCATGTTATGGGACTCATTTCACTTGATATGTGGGCCTTCATGCAAGAAAACTGACCTGAAGTCTATTATTGTGTGATTGTGTGCGTGCAGTTGAGAAAATGCTTATGCATGACATTCATTTCGATGCATCAGTACTGGATACAGGCAATGTCTGAGCCCAAAACTTATTCATGGTTGGAT
Organism: Semibalanus balanoides; assembly: GCA_014673585.1. NCBI lineage: Eukaryota > Metazoa > Arthropoda > Thecostraca > Balanomorpha > Balanidae > Semibalanus > Semibalanus balanoides. The sequence goes on along the minus strand of VOPJ01011766.1, from coordinate 382,427 downwards.
AGCCAGTTTCATTGGCAAAACAGCAACGTGCATGTATAACAATTATATTACCTTTTACTACCCTTTTGCCTTCGATTAAAGAATGGTTCACTCGGCAACACAAAAAAATATGTATTTTTGGAAAAACATAGACAAACAACAATGTTCTTTACGATGATATACTACAATTCCTGTCCCATTCGACTCCCCACATATTTCTGTACATGACCCATTACGATTTGGTTGCTTATTCTTGCTTCTGGAGGACTTATAACCCGCAAATGAATGGGGACATTTTTCTTTGCATTCTGGTCTGGAGATGTATGCCTACTTACTGTGTCTGATGTGGATAATGGTTAAATGTGCGACAAAATATAACGCGTATTTTGAATAAAAAGTTATAACCACAAAAAATGACTGGGATCTCAGCCGAACGTCATTGACTGGGGGTGAGAAGCTTTTATCGCCCTGGTTATCTTCCGAACCAATAGTCGCAGCGAGACGTTCTTGGCGGCATTCGAAAGCTCTCATTAAGACAAATATAAAGAACACCAAAAATGTATAATTGAGGTCATATCTCAGGTCACGGCAAGGTCAAAGGTCAAAATCGACGTATTTAAGTGAATGGGCCATACTCTCCTTCCAAAGCCTTTGCTGGTGACCACGTTTACCCAAAGTGCTCTCAAAGGTATAATGCACATCCCACATAAGTGTGATAGTCATTTTACCTCCTGACTTTATTTACGTAAAGTAAGTGTCAACATTAGGTCAAGGTCTGGTCACATCAGGTCAAATAATAATTATATATATATATATATGTTACAGGCAATGTGTAGAATCAGGCATTCTATACAATCCCTAGGGATTATATAGAATGCCTAGACGATCAGGCATTCTATAGACCCTAGGGATTCTTATTAGAATGCCTAGACGATCAGGCATCTATAGAATCCCTAGATTATAGAATTGCCTGACCGGCAGGCATTCTATAGGAATGCCTGGATATGTGCGTTTTTGATACAAGTGTATATGTTTAAACGAGATATAATATTAATGTTGTCTTGAAGCGCCTGTTCACAAGGAGGAGCAGGCCTGTTTCATAAATAAAACTGCAGTCCATGCTTGCTTCAAAACGTTTCCATCAAAAGAAGGTGAAATATCTCAGTCACTTTGCTTCAAGGGCGTATTTAGGGGGGGTCACCACACCATTGCCCCCCTCCATCCCTTGGGCGCGCAAAAGGCGCCTCCATGGACGAAGGCGCCCTCATGCACCGAAAGGCCCTTCGGTTTCATGAATGCGCCTCACATTCAGCGAAGGGCGCCGAAAGGCGCCCATCGCTGAATGTGAGGCGCGCTCCGGCTGAATATGAAGCGCGTTTTACTGAATGTAAGGCGCGCTTCGGTACACCTGCAGGTGCCCTCCCACATAGCTTCAAAGCGCCCTCCCAAATGCTTCCAGAGGCGCCCTTCCACATAGCTCCAAAGTCGACCTCCAATACACCTCTTACAATTTGCTTTCAAAGCTTTCAATCACATACTTTCAATGGCGGCCTTTGATTAACTTTTGAAGGCGCCCTGAAACACTTATCCTCTAAAGGCGACCTCCCATATGCATCCCAAGGTGCTATCCGATACAAATATGAAGACGCCCTCCAACACACCTCCCAAAGCGCCCTCCCCATGCACCTTTGAAAACGCTCTCACAAATTATACACTGCAGGCTCCAAGGCGCCTCCAATGCGTCTCCGATGGCGCCCTCCCACAACCTTTCAAAGGCGGACCTCGAAAAACACTTTTGGGAGGTGGTTCTCCGATTACATATACGAGAAGCGTATGAAGCGCCGCTCCGATACCATCTATGAAGACGCCTCCCAATACCTCCAAGGCCCCACCGATACGATTCACTGCTGAAGGCACCTTCTCACAGTAGTCCAAAAGTGCCCCAGATACATATCTCCGAGGCCCGAGTGCGCCCTCCCTACATACCTCCAAAGGCGTCATTCGCTGAGTGAGAGGCCTCTGGTCTCACAGAGGGTGTCTCTCGAGCTTTTTTGGAGGGCGCCGTCGGAGAAATATCGTAGGGCGCCTTTGGAGATATTTGGGAGGGTGCCTTCAGAGTTACATCGGACTCGGAGAGCGCCTTTGATGGCATGGGGAGGGCGAGCTTTTAAGTTGTATCGGAGGTTACCTTCGGAGCTATGTGGGATGGCGCCTTCAGAGATGCATCGGAGGGGCCATTGGAGGTATGTGGTAGCTGGGAGGGCGCCCTCGGAAATGTATTGAAGCCTACCACCGCTCAGCAAATTTTTTCGCTGACGGCGCCCTCATGTGTGGGTTTGTCGCCCCTTGAGGGCTTGCCCCCCCTTGGTGAATGTCTAAATACGCCACTGACTATGCTAGTGATAAATAAAATGTTTATTGTCAGTTATAATTATCGTCTTGGGGATTGCCGGAAAGCTCCATTGAATAGAGCGCAAGTGCGTTTTTTCCCTTTGAAAGCCCGCCTTCTGTATTGGTGGTAAGCGGGCAGGGGCCTTCAAGTGCTTGTGTAAGAAAAGTTACACCGGAAGGTGCAGGTGTAATAAGGTCAAAAGAAAGTGTACTGGTAGGTGTCAAAAAGGCAGTAATTGTGCAAACAAGTAGAGAACGCTCATCTAATCAGAGCACATCGTTCCGTCCATATACCATAGATCAGCTACTTAACCTTAACCTTGGAGGTATGTGGTAGCTGGGAGGGCGCCCTCGGAAATTTATCGAAGCCTACCACCGCTCAGCAANNAACGACTAGCTAAAATGTTAGCCTCTTAAAGTTAAATTTATGAAGGGGAGTGGGCCCTGGGGCCAGCCTAGGAAAGCCTTTGCTAGACACTTAATGGGAGTCATGTTCCCTTTTTTCAAATTCATATATGCAATTGCAAAAATTGTGTCATGCCGCGAAGGCCGAAGCGGCGCAAATGTTTTCAAGTTTTCCACTGTGAATAGCTGGATTTCGACTGCTGTAATGACAATTTTGTACAATACCGTTATAAATAAATGTTGCTAAAACAGCGAAAGTGCATTTTGGAAAGCAAAATTTTTAACTTTTTTTATCTCGACTTTAGGGGGGGACATGGCTTTTGCCCACAGTCTTTTACGCTTGGGAGGGCAAATTGGCCCATTTGCCCTCCCTAATGATCCGCCTCTGTGTGTGGTTTGGCGCCCCTTGAGGGCTTGCCCCCCTTGGTGAATGTCTAAATACGCCACTGACTATGCTAGTGATAAATAGATGTCCATGTCAGTTATATTCTTCGTTTTTTGGATGCCTGAAAAGCTCACATTGAATAGAGCGCAAGTTCGTTTTTTTTCCTTTGAAAGCCCGCCTTCTGTATGGTGGTAGCGGGCAAGGGCTCTCCAAGTGCTTATGTAAGAAAAGTTACACCGGAAGGTGCAGGTGTAATAAGGTCAAAAGAAAGTGTACTAGTAGGTGTACAAAGGCAGTCATTGTAAACAAAGTAGAGAAACGCTCATCTAATCAGAGCACATCATTCCGTCCATATACGTGTTTTGTTGGAGCTGAGTTTTGTATAATTGCTGGAATTAAGGCTTCAAAATATGTGATATGTATTTGTCTTTCAACGTGAAATCCATGGTCGTAAAAGAGTTCGTGCCAGCAAGTATGTTTAACTTAATACAATAATAGTGATGTCCCCACTCAAGTTATATATTTGATGAAGATGGAGCGATAAGGATTACATAATGAACAGCGATCGCTATTTTACCGGATTACGAGAAAAACATTAGCGCATTCTAACATAGATAGCTACTACAATACAGGGGGCGCCTGGCATGGTAGCAGCAAGAGGCAGTTCCGGCAAGTATTCTATATTATGCATGTGAAATAATCTACATTTACGACTCCATCGGATACATTTGTTGGATAACTTATTAAATTCAAATACGGTGGGGTTGACGAGACTGAAAAGGTGGCACAAGTAATGAGGATATTGGTAACCTTGAACTCAAACATATAACTGGTTGCTGATAATAAATGCTCCGAGTATGGTTGTCAATATATTGCGCGACCTTTCATGCAAAGATATACGAATAAATGAAGGTAGAATGCAGATGTTGCGGGTACCACGAAATATACTGTCCTGGATACCAGCATTCGTGGCCAATGACAATCAATACAGTATCCATGCAAGTACAAAGTCCAAGTTCATTGTACCGATATTCGATATATCACCGCTTAGCTGTGAGTATGGGCGGAATCCAGACGGCGACGCGGAACCTAAGCCCCCTCCCCAATTACCTCCAAATCGCACAATTTTTAATGCATTCCTGAGATTGTAGGGCAATACTGACAGCTTTTACGAAGAAGAGTTTGTTTAAAATCAGGACTGACACATAACAAGCGAAATCAGACGTGTTTTAGAACTGAGCGAGACTTTTTGGGATTTTACCCCCACCACTGACCCAACACCAAGTTCTGGATCCACCAGTGGGGGCATTGCATTGGTAGGGATCGTACTTCTTTCATTATGTTCTCTGAGCCGCCTCTTCTGCTACGTTTAGTATACATTGATTGTGAATACATGGTTAAAATGACTAAACAAGCGGCGGGTATGGGCGCATAATAAAATCAACTGACAAGCAAACATATGCAGCTGTACCACTATACAGACAGACATACGCACAGTTATTATCGCATGTCGCCATGAAACCCACTGATGAAGTTATAGTTTGTCCAAATGTAATAAGTATGGAAAAATGTTTAGGCATTTATAAGATGCCTACGTTTCTTGTTAGGCATTTCTATAGAATGCCTGATCGGGCTTAGGCATTCTATAGATTGCCTGACTGGTCAGGCATTCTATAGGATTGCTAGGTATTCTATTGATGCCTGACCAGTCAGGCATTCTATAGAATCCCTAGGGATTCTATAGAATGCCTGATTCTACACATTGCCTGTAACATATATACACTTTGTGCTTATTTTCGTCCAGAATTTTCCACTCACACCCCAGCTCCAAAGCCATCCCGGGACCCTGTCCGACGTTCGTATATGTGACTGATAAGAGTCTTGTTTAGTCTATATATTTGTAAGTTATAATAAGCATAAGCTCTATATCATTGTGCGAATGCTATCTGGACTCGAGTCACTGTGCCTGGCTTCAAACGTTGTCTCGCTCATCTTATCACTGTTGATAAAGGACCTGGCCAGCCGATGATGCCGTGGAGCTAAAAATAATTGTTTTATTGCAACATTTGACAGATATCTCTTTGAGTCACATATCTACAGAAAGTAAAACTTCGGTGGCATATTTTGAGCATATTGTATTTGATTTGCTTCGGAGCGCCTTCTAAATGTGCTGCAGTGCTCATGGTAACATTGCTATTCAGTTGGATAAATAAATTCATATAAGATAAAAATAAATTCATATTACACAACTTTATTTATCTCAGTGCCTAACAGGTCAAGGTCATGACGCAAAAAGTAGGTCACGAGGTCACGATTTTTACAAATAAAAAATCGATAGTCAAAGATTTCCAAAATATCATTTGACTTATTCCGATCTAATCAAAAAAGTTTATCAAAATCACTTATATATTCTCGAAGTTGTGGGTCGTGTAAGTCAGGACTGCGCAGTGACCTTTAAAAATTTCGGAAGGTCCTAACCCAGCCAGCAATTTGGTTGGGTACAGATTGGGACAGCTTGGGAAGAGCTATGGAAATCCCACCTTCTTCCAACCGGGTTGGGCCATGTTGGGCTTTCCCAGGGCATTTTCCGGATTCAGAATTTTAAAGTGATTGGGGTGAAGTTGGGATTTCCCCAACCTGTCTCTGAATCCTCATTCAGTGGGCTATGATTGGGAAAATCCGCCACAAATCCCAACCTTGGGAACGGCCTTGGGATTTCCATTGTTTTCCCAATCGCCAGAAATGGAGTTGCGTGGGAAAACCGTAGAGATCCAGACCTCCACGATCGCGGCTTTATACCTATGGCAGGGACGCACTCGGCGATTTCGTAAGGATTATATGGACTTGACCAAAATAACGTGGTCCTGACTTCAGTCCTGTCGAGACATCAATTCTGAAATTTGTAATATATTTAAAAGGGACCGAGGGGGATGCACTGAAAGAAGGAGCCTCCCCAGTCCGGTCTCTCGGCGATGCGCAATCATTCTCCCAAGTTTTGCCATGATGAGGCCCTGGTGGGTCGTAGCGATCCTGTAGTGACATCATATAATCGCATAAGACCGTTGTATTTGTATACGCTTATGATTATGTAATCGCTTAAGACCGTTACACTGTAGGCGTCTGCGACACACACCATGCGTTTTCTGCCGAAGGAGCAGTGCCCTGTTCACGCCAGATGTTGTTCGGCAGTGCCATACCGGCGCGTGTCATGTCTTTTGTTATTTATCGACGTTTATTTCGGTCTTATCAGCCTCGCGACCATTTATTACAACTTTTTCGTACCACGCTGCTCATGTGTCCGCTCGTCATGTCTATTGCTCCATCACTCTCATCGTTTATCATCTTTGTTCTCTCTAACTACCTTCGTTTTGTGCATTCATTTATGATATGGGTGTTTTGATTCAAATATACGATCATCCAGATCCCAATTAATTTTCCCGGTTGCCGGTCATTGACCGATGGTGGCTGCTGGCCGCCGAGCAGGTGGCGGCCTCAAACCGTCCCCGGGAGCGGTGGCCGTCGCCACGGCGTGGGCCCTCCTCGCAGCTTCATCCTGCGGGGAAGGTCCTGTCTATGGGGCGGTTGCCCGGTCGACGTTCCATATTGACCCACTTCACACATTCTCCTTCCTTCCATGACTGCGTGATGGTGCAAACGGGCCGAAGCAGTCTAAAATAAAACGATTTCTTAACATCTACCAACTATGGCAGTTCCCTGTTCCTGAACACTGGTGACGTTTGGTTACGTCATTTGGTGAAATATCCGTGCCTATCGCACCAATGCCAATGACGATTTATTCCCGGACCGGCCGGGCGGGGCAGGATGGGATATCCCGATTGGGATGGCACGTTTTCAATGTGTGTTTGCCATTCGTGGCTCGGGAAACGTGTGGGACTTCCCAAGCGGCCGTACGGGCAAAGTCGGGAATTCCATACCGCTTCAGCCCGTGCAAAGTGTCTAATTTCCCTAACCGATCCCGATCCGATCCCGACCGGGGTGGCTGAGTGGAAGTCCGGAAATCCCGTTTGGGATTGGACCGGGATTGCTGGCTGGGAACTTGATAAATATTTTTGGGGGAGTTTTTCGGTCACCATCAATGAATTCCTCGCCCTTGAAACCCCAAATACATCATTTTTCGAAAAAGTTAAAAATGCTCAGACGCAAAATTTTGCAAAAATGTATTTTTTAAAGCCCCCTAAATAAAATTATACAGTTCGAATCAAACTTTTTATATTTTTTATACGAAAAAAATCAATGGAGCTCAAAACATCATCAGACGATTTTTTCAATTTCAGCGCCCAACAGGTCAAGGTCACGGCGCCAAAAGTAGGTCACGTTGACTAATCCTGATTCAAACATTTTTTTTAAATCGTTTCCTTATTCTCGGAGTTATGAATTGTAAGCTAGTCAGGCCTGCGCAGTGACATCGGGAAACTTGGGAAGGTGGTTTCTTGATAGATATATTTTGGGAGCTTTTTGGTCACCACCAATGAATTCCCCACTCTTGAAACCCCCAATGCACGTTTTTTTTTCAGGAAAAAAAATCTAACGACACTCACTGGTTGTATTGCTGTAGTGTGGCTGTGGTGTAGTGTGTAGTGTTACTGTTGCTGTAGTCAGGGTCGGATCCAGAGGGGGGCAGCGGGGCTGGCAGCCCCCCCTCAATGGGAATTGGCGCCCCTGCGCTGAAGGTGCAGGGGCGCTAGTTTTGCGCCGAAGGCGCAATCTGGGCGCCGCAGCCGCCAACAAACCCATGGAGGGCGTCTCCAAACCCATGTAGGGCACCTTCAAACCCATGGAGGATGCCACCAAACCCATGGTTGGCGCCCCCAAACCCATGGAGGGTGCCCCCAAACCCATGGTGGCGACGCCCAAAAACCCATGTAGAGCGGCACCATAAAAACCATGGAGAGCGCCAATTGCCTGGAAAGTGCACCCATGCATAAAAAGTATTATGAATTTCAGAAACTTTCGGAAGGGCCGTCTCAATACTTGAAGCGTGCCCCTCGGAACGCCATTAGCATGCACACCAAACTTGCAGAGGGCGCCCAAATCATGAGAAGGGGTGTCATAGAGGATGCCCACAAACCCATGAAAGCCGCCCCTAATCCCAAGGAAGGCGCTCCCAATTCCAGGAAGGGAGTCCCGATGCCCAAAAAGACCCCATACCTCGGAAGGGCGTCCCGAAACTCGGAATTGCACCCTTACACACGAAAAGGTTCCACCCCAAATCAACAAGTTGCGCCCCCAAACCTCATTAAGGGGTGCCTTCAAAACCATGAGGGTGCCCTAAAATCAGAGCATTATAGAAAAGGTTTAGGTGGGTTTACAATTATGAGCCTATTTATGCACGAACACTGCAATTTTTCCACCAAAACTTGCCGCACCTCACGACCAATGGCCATGGCCACTTATTAATCAAGGGGGAAAGTCACCCTTCCACAGGACCATTTGGGGGTCATTTAATGCAAGTATGCCCCCCGCGCGTTCCTCCAGTGGCTGTAAAAAGCGATAGTTAGCCCGCGCCCTGCTGACTGCTGGGGGGCGGGGAGAAATTTGCCTCTCACGGATTTTCTAAATAACTTGAACAATAAACACTATATACAATATATCGAAGGGAAACTTTTAGTGCCTTATGCTGCATCAATTATACTTCATATCATATCTCTATTAAATCGATATAGGCAGGGCGGATCCAGGGGGCGAAAGGGGCCACGCCTCCCTAAGCCCCTGAAATTATTATTTCCCGCATCCCCCTAAAAAACGGTTAGACAAACGGTCGGCCACTGAAAATTTATAATAAAAATTGCCTTTGAAGCAGTCAAAATCCAGCTATCCACAGTCAAAACTGAAGAAAAAAATCACGCCGCTTCGCGGCAAGACACCAAGTTTCGCATTTGCTTATACAAATATCGAACATGGAAAAATGCATTGCATTATTGTCTGGTAGAGGTTCTCCCTGGCGGTAATTGCTGGCCCCCGGGAACCAATATCTTACAGCAACCAAGATGAGCAACCAGAAAAAGGGGTTACCTGAGGCTTTTGCTCCACTAACGGTCAGGGGTGGATTCCAGCCGCTGGTTTGGGGTCCAGACGGCAACTGGCGGATCCAGACTCTTTTCCGTGGGGCACCTTTTGTGGCAAAAAAGGTATCTCATTTTTGTATCCGTGGATTTGGGCTGGTCACCTTATTTTGGCATTGGAGATTAACAAATGAACTTTTTGAGAGAAAAAAACTTTTCTAAGAAAAAACACTTCTTGTTTTGTTTTTGTTTTTAATAAAAAACACACTTTCGGGGACAAAAATCACAAAAAATGCGATATTCCGTAGCATACACACATAAGTAAAAATAACGTTTATCTCATACCAACTCGCAGGGGCGTCATCGAAAATCCTTGAGGGGGTTGGCTGAAATGACGAAAGCAATTATATCCATTTTTATGCGTGTATTTAAGCCTTTACAGCAATTTTTAATGTGGATTTCCATATTATAATAGGTACTTAGTTAGCTTGGCGCCTCAAGCGATTTTTTTCCTGGTTCGCCTGATAAAACCTTGATCAAGGCCTTGTAGAAGAAGAGGCTTCAAAATATGCTATTCATTCGATTCAGCTTTAAAGGGAAATAATCACCTTTTTCCACAAAAATCGAGTTAACATTTGAAATCGACAGATGAGACCAAAATATAATGTAAATTCATCACGTTTTGCATAAAAACATTTCTACTAAGCGATATTTTAAGTTAAAGTTGATAAGCGTTCCACACTTTCAATGACCGGTACTTGCCGGCTGCTTGCAAGTACTTGTGGATATCATCACGCTGCGGGCTTTTCCCGTATTGCTTTCTTACGCAATGGAGTGGAAAATATAGTTTGAATCCTGCTTGTTTCGATAATATGACCGTCGATCCTATACATTTGATAGCCATTGAATAAACAAGGAAATCAAATTATCTATTTAACGTGGGACCCTATGGCGGCCAGGAGGTACAGGTTTTGAAAATGTTTCATACATTTTCAGTATTTAAAGTTATATTTAACTTTGTCTCTGGCTGTGAATAAGACTATGGTTTATATCATCATCGCAAAACCTTTTTTTCCCAAAATAACTCGACAAACAATTCATCATTGGGAATTCAATTTGAAAAAAATTAACTTTGAAACTAAACATAACTATTTTAGTGTCGGCGATTTGTTTGCAGGGTCATTGTCCAGCGTCACTGAACTCTATAGAGATGGAAGGCGCATTGGCCGAAATACTTGTCTAATGACGGCGGCCATGTTGGTGATCACAAGAAGCAGTCGGCGCCCTGTGTAAAAGGATAGGGCGGGCGCGCACCCAGGCATGACATTTTACAATATATTGACGAACTACTAGTCTAGAGTAATATGACTACCACCACAATGTTTCCAAATTGAATGCAGAATGATTCTAGGACTTTTTTTGCCACGAAAAAATATTTTTGCCTAGGAATTATTTTTAATTCAATTTGAACATTGTTGGTGGGTACCATTTTGCGTACACAGTAGTTCTCTCAATTTATATTGTTTGTAAAATGGACAGCCTGTGGTGCCCGCCCGCCTATCCTTTAACACAGGCCCGCCCGACTTGCTCTGTGAGTACCAGTCACGGGCCGCCTCATTAGACAACTCGGCCAATGGGGTCGCAGCGGCCATAGCTACCCTGTGTCAGCGTCGAACAAGTTTCGAAAACACCGGCGCCAGATATGGTGCGCTTCAATAGTGATGGTCAAACACTGCTCATGAGTTTTGAAAGAAGTATATGTACTTTATTTTAGTTGGTAAAAACTTACAAACATTGAATGAGGGATTAATTTTATTTTAATTCTTCAAATTTAAATTAAATCTTTACTATACCGTCACGGACTACGGAGGCCAAAGAAATTGGTGCTAACAAAAATGTAAAGGTGATTATTTCCCTTTAAAGGCGAAATAATCACCTTTTCCAACAACAATGACGGTGGCTTCGTTATGACGATGGCTAGCCATGGCTATCTACCGATGTGACGCCGCGAAGCGGCGTGAAATTTTAATCTTATGTAGTGAAAAACGACATTTTCATATTGGAACCAGACTCCAATTGGAGCCAAGCCTCAGGTGACCCTTTTCCTAGTTGCACAGCTCGGAATGATGCAAAATATTAAAATGAATGTAGTTTTAATACGCATTAGCCTCGTATAGTAAATCACGATGACCGGTGGCGGTTAACACTCAACAGCAATATCATAATTAATAATAGCTGTACGGCTGTAACCTATACATATGTACCAAACTATAACAACTGGTAATAGTTGCAATAATTTTTGAAGCTAGATTGTGAGGCAGCGACAAGACGCCACATAAATGCGTCCCGTGGATCTGGAGGAGCCTAGTAGGAGATCGAACTTGGGGAGCATGGTTCGTGGTCTTGGGTCCCACTATTAGCCTCTTCGGTCCAGCTAGTTGAATTTGGGCACCGCTGGAGCAGCTTTCGGGTGCCGATTTCCGCGTCATTTCGTTCTCGTCGCCTTTTTGGGAGCTCGGCAGACTAGCTAAGCATGTAGCCCGCTTGAAAGTTAATATTTTATGAAGGGAGTGGTCCCCGTGGCCAGTAATTACCGTTAGGGAGAGCTTTGGCAGACACTAAATGTAATTAGTTTTCCTATTTTCAAAATTTGTATAAGCAGTTGCTAAACTTATGTCATGCCGCGAAGCGACGCAATTTTTCCGTTTTTGGCTGTGGATAGCTGGATTTTGACTGCTGCATAGGCAATTTGTACGATAAATTTGCAATTTGTCCGACCATTTTTGGTTGCTTTTTGGGGGGAGCAAATCATAGTCTCAGGCCCTTTGGGGAGGCCATGGCCCCGTGGGCCCTCCCCTGGATCCACCCCCGCTCACGCTCTGGTTTCAATATTATAATTTCCTTTTCAAAGACCTAAAATCAAAATTTCCCTGCCGCTTCGCGGCGTCATATCAGTAACCATCGTCATAACGAACCAATCGTCATCGTATTCGGTTTCACGTACACCGATGAATGAATAACAGCTAAGCTTCTTATCCTGTACAAGCCCACCTTATCTCTTACACCGCTATATACTTTCTGGGGTTATCAGGCAAACACGTACAAATTTCGCGCTCTTTATTGACGCTAAATAACATTACATATAAATTAACATGAAAATCACATGTAAAATGCTGAAGGGGTTGAAATACACGCAGAAAGTAGGAGTACATCGTTTTCGTAATTTCGACTGACTCACCATTTACAAATTAACGGCGACGCACCTGTGTAGGTACAGTTGAAGATGGGCTGATGACGCTCTCCTTACCCACCTACCCCCGTCAACAACTTCCTCGCTGTCGGTCTGCTATCCCTTCACCCCGCTCGATAACATTTGGGAAATATTCCACTGGATTTGGCTCCTTTCCCAAAAACCAACGACTAGATACTCCCGTCTCCCATGCATCTATGGGTGTAGTACGTTGGGAATATTGACGTTGTATTGATGTCATGGCATTTATTTGGTGTAAAAATGATAAATGTTTGGAAAATCGTGCAACATTGAGTATTAATGCAAAGTTAAAAGGTCAGAAGAAAGGAAATGACATTGTCTTCAAAATGGCTATCTCATATTTACGTAACTTTTGGTTTTAACCCCCAAAACTCAACAAAATCGTTTTGGTTTCGGAAAAAAATACACGGCGCCCCCTCAGGTGCCAAAAGAGGCGCCCCCTAGGGCCTGCAGCCCCCCCCCCCTCAATGGAAATCCTGGATCCGCCACTGGCTGTAGTGTGCCCCAACTATGATATTTATTTATTTTGCTTTACAAGATGACAGTTGACGACCTGTTAAAGGGAATATAGCACCTTGGGAAAAGTATGTAGAATGATGGCGAAGAATGCCCTGATTACGGTCTGGCATTCATTGCGAAAATCAGAATTTGTTGTAATTTGACAAATAGTAATATGTTAACATGTGACGTCACAACAATATTGCGTCACCAAAGCGATTTGTAACGTCACAAGGAGGCATCGAACGGCAAAAATCGTTCCTTGAATCAGATGCGTAAAAACGTAAACAACTACGTTTGCTGGTTCCTGACTCGCAAATAATATTGGACGCGATTACAAATGTGTTATGTTGCACTAGGTTATTCTAGCATCTTTTGGTAATGTTTTTAAAGGAAATCCAACTCACAAATGACAATGATAGTTACTTAAAACTATATCCACACCAAGTTGAATTTGTCCAATGTGTATTTAAGCCCCATTTGAGTGAAATTCATTATAGCACTTGCATATGCTTCTATTGCGGAGAAATATTAAAGCTAACGGTAAGGACCACCCATCAACCAGTTGTGCCCTTTGAGGACCTTGTCTGTATTATTTTATATGAAATCCAATGAAAGTTCACAAATTATGGCCTATTCATGTTTTTGGGAAAAACCGAACTTCTCAAACAACACCAAACTGTCTTATATTTGTTGAATGATCGCATGAACATTGAAACAGCACCCATCAAACACATTTGTCAAACTCACATAGTATCTCATGGTGATTTTTAATGGAAAATCGGTTCACAATTGACAAAATCTGTATTAATAACAATCCACCAGGTGAATTTTCCCATTGGCATTGAGTGAAATACATAAGTTAGTACTGGAATATACTTCTATGCGGATAAATTGCAGCTACCGTTCGAGTACCCATCAACAGTTTGGCCCATTTCAAAGACCATTGTCTGCATTATTTTCAAATTGAAATCCAATGAAAACTGACAAAGAAAATTGACTTGATCAATTGTAAAATGAATGTCAATACCTTTCGGTGGCGGACGGGGCGGACGCAAGGTAACTGAAATACTGGGCGGACGGTTCAAAAGGCGAAGTCGGTGGGAATCACAGTGAGAACTACTGTATTTACGTATGCGAAACGTCACGAATATTGTCCTTTTCAAATAATGCCCAAATTGACCCAACGGCTTTGCGTTCAAAACTCAGAACTAGGTCGTTTTGGAAGGGAAAATACAGATTAGAGGTTTCTCAGTTGACACCCACAATCTGGCTATCTCAGTTAAAAACTAATGTTAAAGGTGGTATATTCCCTTTAAGGCTTACCAGATTTTTGTCGTCAAATTTGTGCATAGTGACGTCACTAAATTTGCTATATCTCATTTTTTTACGAAATCGCTTCATTGTTACACGGAATACGTAAAATTGATGTAAAAGAAGTTACCCTAAATTTGTGCGTCGATAGCGTAGTTCGTTGTGTCTGTCTGACCAAATGTCTCCAATTATCACAGAGAACGATGCGTATCAATATTATGTTTGTTCAAAAACACAAATAAACTGTGCTGTTCGATATTCATCCGTGACGAACATATAGGCTGATCAAACACATGTTTTTATTCATTGGTATATAGGTCGTTTTGATGGTTGGTCAAATTACCACTTTATATCGATTGGTATCGTACAACATAGAAGATAGGATAAGGATATCCATATGTGATTCCCTTCATGAAATTGGAATCTCATATGTGATTGGAACCGGGATAGAAATGGGTGGAAACAGGCCATTTTTTAAATGTAACGGGCTGGAACGGGTTTGGGACAGACCATATCCTTTTTTAGCACCCAAAAAGTGAAATGTGCTGAAACGGGTGAGGATAGGAGCCCTATCAACTCATTATGAATTCGGATTGGAACGGGTTTGGGTCTGGCTGAATGGGCTGGAATGGGATTGGGCTGAAAATATGTCCCATGAAGGGCTTAAGTGCAAGACAATAAATATTCTCACATTCCTCACCCCCACGCGATCTCCATCAAACTGAGCATGGGATCGTCGTTTGTGCCGAGCACCCCTTTTATCGTGGTTTGGGTTAGATTGCAGCTCTGAGATGGGACGGAACACTGGTGGTCAAAATTACCTCAGTGGTGCAAGCTCCCCACCTCCCCCAAGTAGTTTTTTCCCAAGTAGGTTTTCGCCGTGTTGCTGAGAGTAGTACTAAACCATGATAAGTATTTGTTACGTGTTGCATTCAGAAACACTGACAGAGGCAACAGTATAATAGTGTTTTCTTTTATATTCCAGATCACTTTCAAGATGCAAAAGCTGCCGAAGTCCATACAAGCGATCATCATATTCAATGTAAAGAAACTTGAAGTTGGAAGGCACTTCATTAAGTCTTATGATAATCTAGAACGCATCGTATTTGGTAATATCACCAACGTGACACTGTCGGAGAACTCGCTGACACGAAGAGCCCAGAGTCAACCACTCTCAGTGGTCATCGAAAATGTGACACATCTGGATCTGCATTCGAATGCCATAGCCGAATGGCAACATCCCCACGGCCAGATCAGCATTAAGAATGTGGAGTCGTGCAATATCGACTGGTCCGCTTTCTCGGGCAGTGCAGCAGTTGAAAATGTACTGTTCGAGAACATCCTGTCACTGGAAGTCAAAGGGGCAGCCTTTCAGGCTAACATCACACACCTGACACTTAAGAACGTCACTATCAATGCGTGTTTCTACAACACATTCGGCGGCCACATTGGAGCTTTGACGCTACAATCACTAGAGATCAAAGAAATGTGGACCGGCTGTGTGATGGCACGCGACTGGGACAGTCTGAACCTGATAGCATGCCGCCTCCGTCGTATCGTGGTCAGTACCTTTCAGGGAACAGTCGACAATGTGTCTATCGAATCAACACGCGTAGGCATCGTGGAACGCAAAGGATTCAACATGAGCGTGTCAACCTTATTCATAAACGCGAGCAAGTTTGAAGAACTGGCAGAAGATGCACTGAGCGTACTCGCTAGCGAATCTATCATATTGCAGCACTTTTATGTGACAGCTCTGCGAGCAAACGCCTTCCGCAGTCTTAGAACCAGCCGGCACGATAAGCTTTTCAACATCACTCAGCTTGTCGTCGGTCGCGCGTACGATGGCTCCTTTCGCTTCATCAGGGACACCAAAGTGATTCTCCAGGACCTCATTGTTCAGTGTTTGTGCGACTTGCGGGGGTTAGCACAACGGCTTGTGTTCGGACGCGAGATTGCACCACGAGACAAAATCCCAAAAGAAGAACTCGTGTTACTCGAGCCACTCCACAATAGCAGGTGCACGTTCGAGAACAGTACACTGACCATGTCCGAGTTTCGTCGGCAACAGTGCATCGAGGAGGAAAGTGTGACAGGCCGGCCCGTGTCTGCGGAAAAGGATGTCGACCCGTCTTCAGCTTCCGATGACACCAGCGGCAGACGGTCTGACGAGGAGCCTGGAAACGGCGTGATTTCATCATACGCTGCGATCGCTGCCGTGGTACTCCTGTTTGTGCTGATTGTGGTCGCTGTTGTCGTGATCAGACGACGAAGCAGAGCCGGCCGAGGGGCCCCAGAGCCGGCCGAGGGTTCTGTGCTAAGACTCTCCCAGGTGGTGTCAACCGCGCGGAAAACGATCTCCACGTCGGCCGGCCATCTAGTGCTGCCGCTGAAGAGGAGGACCACATGTACTGTGAGGTAACCCTTCCCACAGACCACTCGATAAACGAGAGGGCAGTCGTGTTTTCCAACAGCGCTGCCTGTGCAAAGGCACCTCACGAAGGTGCTGCTGTCATGGAGGCCGAAGAAGAACCGCTCTATGAGGAAATATCCAGCCCTCCAAGTGCAGTGTCCAGCAACCAGCCACCATTTTGTCTTGAGATGTCCAAGAACAAGTTGGCCGATAACAATTCGAAAGAAGTCCGCCGACCTGAAGTACCGGATCAGACGCTTCCCGTCTACTCCGTGGTAGTCAAAAACAAGGGCGCCACGAAAAACCAGCGAAAAGCTGTGCAGCCTGAGTATACGACGAGCCATCCCGCTGAGGATGCGTTTTACTCAGAGGTGGAGGCTATCGGAAATGTTCCTCTCTACGCCGAAGTGTCAGTGGATATCAAGGACGACGTTAGGCGTCAAATTGATGACGACCTGCTTGACAACCCTCTGTATGAATCAAAAGTGTTCTGACAGGTCAACAAAGTACGAATCGCTAGATAGTAGATGGGCAATATTTTACGTTACGTTGCTGTTCGACGTTATGTTAATATTCTCGTTGTGCAGACGACTGGTTGCGAAACAGCTCTTTCAGCTTTCTGTAGGAACGATCCTCGGTGTGGCGGAAAGAATGGATTACAAACGTGCTCTATTTAGAAATATGATTTCCAAAGGCCAATAATCATTTTTGAAGATTTGTCTCACTTGCACAAAATGAATGATGAACGAGTTGTTTGTCAAATGTTCGTGTGCACCTCCTTAACATCAATGCCGAGAATGCGTCCCTGCAAAATGATAAGACTCTCCAAAATATAAATTGACCGAAACAGATAGATAGAAAGCGAACAACCATACCTAGCATGTTACTAAAGTGGTAGTCACGAAGTCAGACCACTCGCGACGTGAGCAGAAAATACAAATATTGATACTGCGCTAGATGAAGCCTGCTAAAGACATAAAATCAGAGTGCTGAAGAGGCTGTGAGACGAGTATAATGGTGACTTGTCAAGTGTCTATGTGCACAACATGTCCACCAAAATAACCCCAGTCGAGTTCAACGTATGGTTTTATCGCATAAGGAAGCTCAGATTAATGGCGCACAAAGTTGTACGATGCAAATATCAGTCAGGGTGGGCTGTTGATATGATGAAACCCCAAGTTTCTGTTGTAGGTATAGTTGTAAGCAGTGACGAGCTAGTAGGTAGCGCATCAGCGGCTGTAGACATGATGATTATGAATAATGCTTTCTTTTATAAGTGCTCAAATAGGATAAGCTGTGTGTGTGTACATAGGTACTTTTTTAACCAGCGCTATGTTGACTGCAGTTCTGATCCGCTCGACTCCAATTATATTTGTAATTAGCATCGATGCGTCATCCGCTCGAGTTAATCATGCCCTATAATCATTTAATATGGAACGAATTAGTGCAAGTGCACGCGCAAGGCTAACAGCAGATATATTCGTTGTGATGCATGCTTTCAATCATGATGATAGATTCAAACCTGACAAAGCTGTGTCTTTTGAATGTTGGAATGACATGATGTGAACTACAACTTCTTGCCCAAACTGCGAAGAGTGGTACGGTACTTGACTTTATGGTAACAACTACAGCCTGGGACAGTGCGACATTTGCGAACAGACGACAGAAGAATGAAATTCGGGCATATGTCGAGTAGTAAGAGCATCTAACACAGAAAGGACACATAAACTAATCTATCAATATTTCGCTGTGTCAAATGTTTTCGTCCAACTAAGTCGGTCTTGCAACAAAGTCACCAGCTTTTGCTTAACTATACCAGTGGATGTGACATTCTTTTGAGAAATATGATGCTCTTGAAAGAGAAACAGCAATCATCATGAAATCCGATCGGTAGATAGTCGCCAGCACCCGCTGCGGGCTGCCCTCCGGCATGACCCGCGCACACCGCACCCTTACCCGCCACGGGGGCGCTCGACCTCTCACCGCCTGCGGCTATCTGACCCGACAGACCACTTCTGATGACCTTGACCGGTCATCTGGCTGGCAGCAGTCCAACACTGCACAGATGTTCTCTGCAGACATTGGTTTACTTCCCTGACCCTGCGTCCTGGACATTACCGACACGCTGTCTTTGGCTGACTTTGGCTGTCCCACCCTCTTCGGTTTCTGGTGCAGACCGCGAGCCTATTACTCACCAATTGCCCACCAGCAGCGGTCCGCACGCACCATCAGCAGACTGCCTCCTTCAAGACAGCTGATTCTTCAGCACAGACCGAATCATTTGCACTTACTTTGCCAAATTCCGACGCGACTAGCCGTGAAAGGCAGTTCTTCTACAGAGATGTTGCTCGACACGCTGACCATCTCGTCTGGATAAAACAAACCGTTCATTTAAATGTTTTAAGTTATCATATAGCATTTCACAGCAAGGCGTCAGCCTCCCTACCCTTTCGTCGAGACGAAATCGCGTCGCTGTGGAGTGTGGGGGCCATCTATACCTATGTCATCGGATGTATATAATTACGACATCGTTGTAGTAAATGAAGGCAAAACCTTAGCTACACGAAACTTTTAGGTTGACAACGTTAGAACAAGCAACACAAACTAAAGTAGATACAATATAAAGTTAAAATCTGAATAAATGGCATGTAAAGTAAATTAGTAATGTTTGCAACTACTCCTTCAGTTTCAGCACATAAAATACCTTTTTTGACTAGTTCCTGGACAATAAACAAGTGATCTCTGACGGAAATAAGGCACAGTGTGACATGTGCACTGGCGAATCCAGCCGTCAGCTTTGTTTGTTCTTTGTTTTGTTTTTTTGTTTTTGCAAAAAGGGTACTCCATTTTGTCTCCCGGATTTGGGCAGCTCACCTTATTTTGGTATTCGAGAAAGTCATTTTTAGCGGGGAAAAAACATAAAAACGCGATATTCCGAAGCATATATGCTACGAAATATAGGTACATATACAAATAATATTAACGTTTATCTCATACCAATTCGCAGGGGCGTCACCAACAATTTTCCAGTGGGTGTTGGCTGAAATGGCGAAAAAAAAGTTGTATGCGCGTATTTAATATTTTGCAGCATCTTTATATGGATTTGCATGTTATAACATACATTTAAGTTATTTAGCGCCGTGAAGCGGCGCGAAATTTTTACGGGTTTGCTTGATAAACCCCATAAATTTAGGCGCTGGGCCTCTGCCAGACACTGAATGAAATTAATTTGCAAAATTTGTATATGCGATTGCGAAACTTGTCGCAAAGCGGCGCGAAATTTTCGAGCGTTTGATTGTGGATAGCTGGATTTTGACTGCTACAAAGGCAATTTTTACGACAATTGTTATATTTCCCCGCAAAATTATAAACTTACATAGTTGTATATTAAGAATAGCTTTCACGCTCAGTGCAGGAGCGCGTGGGGGGCATACTTGTATTGAATTACCCCAGATTCCTGCGGGAGTGGGGCTTTGCTCCTGATGTGCCCTGAATCCACCAGTGGCGTTGGCGAACCCTTTCCCATGCGTTGAAAGCGCCACACAAAACGGATGAAAAGTCGCGTTACAACTTACAATAATGTAGAATGCAGTATGGCATGTATGGCATGGCCCATATCAACTTTTAGAAGCTGGAATTAGCAAATTGCCAAATCAAGAACCAGTGACATCAATTTGGAATCAGCCATACCAACTTGGAATATTTCTCAGGTCCAAGACCTATAATTGTTAAGTAAGTACGCCGCGTAGCGGCGCAAAAAAAGAAGAATATTATGCCCTGTGTAATGTGTATGCATTTTCATCAATGCGCCACATTAGCCGTTTTTACGATAGACTATTTTGCGCGAAATGTTTTAAAATATTTTAAAATGTTTTACAATAGCCGCTTTCACGATGGACTAATTTGCGAAAACATGTTTTAACCCTCGCCCTATGGGACCGCAGGGCGAGATTTAAAACATTTCTCGCAAATTAGTCCATCGTGAAGACGGCTACTACTAAAACATTTTAAAACATTTTAAAATGTTTTAAAACATTTTACGCAAAATTAGCCATCGTGAAAACGGCTAATGTTTTAGTTTGCAAGTTTTAGTATGCTTATCCAATCCTTAACTAGACAACTTTTGCATGCGATTTTTGTCTTGAAATGTCCCTCAGAATTTTGTAATATGCTGGTAAGAATATAGTATGTTACAAAATTGCGGTTCGGTGGTAATTAGCAAGATAATTATGCATAGGTAAGCTGTGACGCCAGATCTCCACCTGCTGAAACTTTTCAAACGATTCCAAAGCATTAATATCCCGGTATCCCGGACACGCTATTGGTCGCTCAACGGACTGACCCCCCCACCCCCACCCCCCACCCACCACCCCACCCCACCCACTCCAGACTCAAAGAGGAGACTCGCCCAGCAATAGCCAGCGAATTGTTTCTAGCGCATCATTGCGCCATGCGAAGGCAGACCTGTGATCCATGACGCTACCAGATTGAATAACTAGTATGGCGGTATGCTTAACTGAACGAATGGACTCTGGACGCATATGTTCTTTAGAAACGGCCAATTTTGCATCATAATTTTGTAATGTGCTCATTTTATGTTTCCATAACTCTTGAATAATTATAATATCGCCTAAATCATTAATGTATTTCTTGTAATATATCATATACTAAAACTTGCATACTTAAACATTTTAAAACATTTTAAAATGTTTTAAGACATTTTGCGCAAAATATTCCATCGTCAAAACGGCTATTGTTTTCTACATAATGGATAACTGAGATGACGACAAGTATGTTTTTGAATCAAACAATAATTATGTGTTATGCCTAGCATTACAAATACAATAGTGATTTACATGATTTTTTTAATGAATTTTGGAATATTAATCTTTTTATATAATGATTATCAAAGACATTTTAATATATTTAAATAATTTAACACATAATAGATTGTAATAAATTGTTGCTTATATAATATTTTTATACTTATCAATCATTATACAATATGATAATACTGATCAATTGAGTTATTTATAGCATATAAAATAATAAATGATGGAAGCAAAGTTACGACGGTACATGTCGTGCCTATCCGGGACCTATAGACAACTCATCAACAACAACTCATGGCGTCACAAACAACAACCATTTCCACGTCATGAAAGGAAATGGTTCACATTTGATTTTTCCCAAAACGTTATTTAATTAGAAATACACGTTATTTTTATATTGTCATAAATGGTCATGCCAAGCTGAGGGAAGATTACAGCTGATCACATGGAAGCAGCAGTAATCACAAAGTGTGCAATATTGTGTTGCGGGACAGATCAGATAAAGACAAATGAACATTATCTGCTGAAGTAAATATTAAAGTCAGCACATGTATTGGAAATTACTACGTTTAACTAGTTCCAACCAGCTCAAGCACAAAACGCGAACAACGTAAAAACGTCACGAAGGCTTGAACTTAACTCAAGACAGGTAAGCGATAAAAAGGTGTTCTACATTTTATATCATGCAGCGCGATGAACAGAAGACATTGTGAGCAAAAAATAAGAGAATAAAGTGAGAATTAATAACCGAAAGGCTTCGGTAAAACTAGAACAGCGAAGAAGCAAACCCCTTGTGCAAACATGCAGGGGCGGTTCTGGCGGTGACTACATGACGGACATCCGTCAGATAGCCCGGAAGCTGTGTCACAGATACGGTCACACCACGCCTGGCAAGCGCTGTGTGGTGTCCACTCTGACTCAGTCCGCCGACCCGCCTGATCTGACTGTGACCGTCCGTCTGATCTGACTGTCCGTCATCCCACCTGATCTGACTGTCCACCATCCCATCTGATCTGACTGTTCGTCCCCCCGCCTGATCTGACTGTCCGCCACCCCGCCTGATCCGACTGTCCGCCACCCCGCCTGATCTGACTGTCCACCACCCCGCCTGATCTGACTGTCCGTCACCCGCCTGATCTGACTGTCCGACACCCTGCCTGATCTGACTGTCCACCACCCCGCCTGGTCTGACTATCAGTCACCCCGACTGATCTGACTGTCCATCCCCCTGCCTGATCCGACTGTCCGCCACCCCGCCTAATCTGACTGTCTGCCACCCGCCTGATCTGACTGTCCGTCACCCCGCCTGATCTGACTGTCCGCCACCCCGCCTGATCTGACTGTCCATCATCCCGCCTAATCTGACTGTCTGCCACCCCGCCTGACCTGACTGTCCGTCACCCCGCCTGATCTGACTGTCCGTCACCCCGCCTGATCTGACTGTCCACCTGATCTGACTGTCTGATCTGAGCGGGGTGGTGGACAGTCAGACTGCCTGATCTGACTGTCCGTCACCCCGCCTGATCTGACTACATTCGTATTCGTTCGCAGGGTTGCAGCGTTACCGTGGGGAGGGTGACAGCCCCCCCGGACCCCCAGACTATCTCGTAGACAAAATTATATGATTATATAAGCATTTCGAAAATATTTTGATCAAATATATATATTTCACAAATTGATGTCTCTTGGTACGCATCGCAGTTTCGTACTTACTAAAAATACACACCGTCGCGTCGGAAAAGAAGGGGAAATGGGGACGCGTCCGCTGAACATTTTTGAATTTTAACATTTCGTCTATGAGCGTTGCATGAAAATAATTTACTTAAAAATACCTCCGCCCCTCCCCTCCTAACTTTCGGAAGGTGGCGACGCCCTGGCGCTTAGGCACGTCAAACGTTCGAAACAAAGCTCAGTTGGTTACCGGAAATTGTGCAATGGCATGACTGTGCACTGTGCAGTGTGCAAAGACCCAGCTCCACAGACTGAGCTCAGTTTGAAATCAGAGGCTATCCTATTGGAAGATTCGTGACCGAGCTATTTTATAAGAAACCAAGACATATTTTTGTTCTTATATCTACTTTCAACTGATAACTAGTTACATGCTACTTCTTCGCGCAGCAAAAAACAATATCCGATCTAGTTTTCATCTTGCGGGATATCACGGCTTCTTGACCTTGGGTATATTCACATTTTGTTTCATCAAATGCTTACATGCAAAGTTAACATTCTGAGCCACATCTTCCGCCCGTCCTTCCTCGACCTGATGGACTACTAGTCTCCACAAGACTCTCTCTCCGCCTTCCGTTGTTCCCGTGGGAGCCACCTCATCAGCGGTGCGTCCAATGGAGCTGCTCGCCGTCCAATAGAGCTGCTCGCCGTCACCAGCCCATCGGCCGCGCCGTCACCAGCCCATCGGCCGCGCTGTCACATAACCAGGAGCCCTCTCCGTCGGAACGGCGCCCGCGGCCGCGTCCCGCCGTCACCTCTAATCCTCTCTCACACGAGCACAAATGAACCGACTGCGGTACCCGGTGGTGCTGCGGGGCTCGCTCCCACGGTGGCGGCGCGGCGCAGCACGGCGCGCTGCGTCGCTCGTCGGGTCCGACGCGTCGGCAGACGTCAGCAGCTGTCGGCGACGGTCACGTCAGGAGCGCTCGACTCTCCGTCGTCGATGACAGCATGAGTCGATTCCAGTGCTCTCGGGCAGGAGTGCTTCTGGTGCTGGGACTGATTGGCGTTCAGCGAGGATGCGTCAGTGAGAAATTACCAAAGCGAGGTGAGATTAACTTCACGATTGCATTTTGTTGATAAATCATATTTTCATTTTGTTAATTTATGTAATAGATAACATTTGATTTATTTGCATTGTATTTCT
Organism: Semibalanus balanoides; assembly: GCA_014673585.1. Classification (NCBI taxonomy): domain Eukaryota; kingdom Metazoa; phylum Arthropoda; class Thecostraca; order Balanomorpha; family Balanidae; genus Semibalanus; species Semibalanus balanoides. The sequence continues at coordinate 358,041 of VOPJ01011766.1, read as the reverse complement.
TTCCTTTAGTTTTGGTAGACATTACTCTGCAGTACCTACAATCTGGTACCATATCAATGTTGGATGAAGCATTGGAACTGGGCGTTCATATTAAAGGAGCTAAGTTGACACCCTTGTTTTGATAAGCCATTGGTTTATTACCCAATTAAATGTGTAAAGTTGTTAGTTGCTCAGACTTTAAATGGGCGTTCAAAGTTTCAAAACTAGTTTAATTGCTATTTGTCAACCATCCTTCTGTCTGTCTCACTGTCTTTTAACCACGAGTTCACTGGTGCCCCGGAATGGATTCACCAGCGTCACGGGAACCGAGTGCTGATAGTTCAATTGCGTCTGGAACTAATTCACCGACGCACCGGAACACAAACTTACGGTATTCGGTTAGCAGTCTCTGCCGGTAATACTGTGGCATCACAAGAGAATAGGTGTCAACTCCATAATACATATACAAAAAATCCGCATTCGTGAAAAGCTCTGAAACTGATGAAGAGAACGCACAGAAACCTTAAAGTCCCATCAATGATTAACATATAGGTCAAGAATCGAGAAAGAAACCGTATATCTGTACGCGGAAAAGCAAATTAAAAATGTCAATTATTTGGGTGATAATTCATATTTTTTGTCTTCTCAAGAGATGCTGAAGAATGCGTGAGCTGGACCTGAGAAGCACGCACGTCATTCAAGCTAGTGAGGGATCGTGTCGTATACATTGGTGCGTACTTTTGCCCAGTACTTGTTGAGATGCGGAAAATACAACGCTTGGAAAACCATCACAGTACTTGCTTTAAGTTATTATTTCGTCACATTAGGATTTCAACTATGAAAGTGTATGTCCGCCATCGTCGCTCCACTGGTCCGTGCTCTGGGGCGTTGGGCGTCTGGATTATTGTGTTCAACAAGGTCATGCACGCTCTACACCGTCACTGGCGTACCGGTACTTGCCGGTCGGCTCATATCACTCCAGCGGCCGCAGAGACGAACTGCGGGCCGCGAGGGCCCAATCATAACAGCGGCACGCTTTAGCGCACTTGGCTATCGAAGGTGGTGTTCGATCAGTGGGTCGAGGGACAGGTATTAACAATTTTGTACGCGAGCCTGGAACGTTCAGGCCAGCGCTGACGCTACGCATACGTTACAGAACGTTGGTTTTATACAAATGTTTTTATAGAAGCATTTTAAACATCAAAACTCACTGGATGATAGCATACCTGACAAAGTTCATTCTTGCAATTAAAAGAATGCGTACCGAAACAGTATGGTTTTGGGTTCCAGCACTTACCACTTCCCAAGTCTTACGTCATCTGTCGTCATAATATACGTCCACCTCAGCCAAAAACAGCCACATTCAGCGATTGGAGTTTACCGGGTATTTACCCGGTGTCCGACTTTTAGGACCCTGAATATTAAATAATTAAGAGGTTCTGGAAGAAAGATGAAAGCGTTCGGACAAGTCATTTTCGAGCCATGCGCCACAACTTGGCTATCTCAACTCAAAACCCTATGTTAAAGGTGAACTATTCCCTTTAAGTCACGTGTTCCACTGGGGCACAACGGGTACCACGGGTGTATATCAGGCACCGTAGGTTTTTGACAGGTATGTATGTATGTACCTACAGTTATGACACGGCCTCCTCCAAAACAGGTGTTCGTCAGTCATCGGCGCTCGACGTCATGCTGTTATTTTTTTTCTAAATATGAATTTATGCAACGAAATAGTGTATAAAAAGGTCATTTTGCCCCCACCCCACCCCCAACTGAGCGGCTGAATCCGCCCCTGATCACTGGTTTGCACCACCACTTGATTTGTACCTAGTTACTACCTATACATGGGTCGTCCAGCAGAGAAGACTGGTTAGCACTAGTGTATTTCTAATCAAACTAGTACTGGTATGGATTTTGAGCCGGCAAAGTTGGTATTCGCATAATATAAGGCTGACCGATCGGCCGCCACGCCATCAAACGGTAAGATGTATGCATCTTACCGTTCTTACCGTTATTCTTACCATCTTACCGTTCTTACCGTATATCCTGGGGCTATTTGAAATAAAAGAGATTGTTCTGGGAAGGTGATACTTCAATAGGAGGTATGAAATTTTCCCACTTGAGGTAATGGAGCCTTCGGGTGGGGTATTGGCGATTGAACAGCTAAGTGGAAAAAAATATTGCCTATAAGTTCGATGCTGGCACATACCTATTGCCCTTACATGTCACTACATCATTCCAAAGAGCATGAAAACCAATTGAATTTGATAATGCTGAGCCTTATGTCACGGTTTGCGTGTTGTTATACGCTGGGAACCATTGCTTTAGGCTAATAGCATGCTTGCATGTCTACTTCTATTCCTAGATGGCACTAGAAGTAAACGCCTGAAGTTATGCTGCACCGCATAACTTGATGCCGAGAACTGCGGTCTGCGCAATGGGGGAGGAGAGGGGGAGGGGTGGAGGTAGCGAGTCATTCTGGTCGCCGAAAAGAGATAATTCTACCTTTGACGCTGAGAAGCCCTGTTCTAGTATCATAATCAGCTCATTCCATGCTATGCATTGGGTCAATTAACCAGCGTTTGACTGAGGTCTCGGCCGAACGCCAATTACCGGGGAGCAAATTCGGAACCCTCGTTATCTTCGAAACCAATGATTTCAGCGAGACGCACCAGACGGCATTCGAAATCCATCAATGAGACTATAGATTGTAGATCATACTATATTTTTTTAGGTCACATGTCAGGTCAAGGTCGGGTAAAATGTTATCACGGGTGCCTGAACGAGACAATCACGATGGTGATAACATTGGTGCCTTATGAGTGCTAGTGGTGCCTTGTGAGGTAAAATGTTATCTGCCAAAATTAGTTTTGACAAAAATAACCTTTTTTGCCATTTGATGGTTTCTGAAGCCTAAACTATTGATCTGAGATAAAATTTGAAAACAAAATATTTATTGCATTTTCCAAAGACTTTTGCTGACCTCTGGTGACCTCAATAGTAACCTGACCCAAATATACCCTAGTGACTTCGAATACCCGATTTGAGAGCTTTCTAATGTTTTTCGCGTCTTTCCTGTTCCCCTTTTTTAGTTAGAGAGGGGTCATTTTGACCCAACCCCCACAATCATGGCGAATTTGTATCCAGGCCACCAGGGCGGTTTGAACGAGACTCAGATATTAAAACACAAGACGCAGAGACTGACATAAAAATTTGTGGTCTCTATTTTGCGTATATAATATGTACTATGTAGATAGTTAGTACTAGTGGTGTCAATCGGTTACCAAATTTTTTGTTATCGAAAGAAAGAAATTGTGTGACCAATTTGGCAATCGGTCGGCCAGGCTTATATATTTTTGGACACTTTTCGGTCAGCTTAGTCTTAAATAATTATTTGTGTGCCATATTTTTACGCATTCTTATTTATATCCGGCAAATTGATACACAAATTGCTCGAAATGTAATCAATTAATGTAAATGTCTTTGGTCTTGCTTGTGGCATTCACTACTTTTCTTTGCAAATGTACTTAGTTTCTTTTTCACATTTATCATGTCTTTTTGGAAACTGTACATGTGCGTTTTATGAATTATGATATCATCAAAGCTATTTTTGCCAGTGTGCATAAATAAGCATACTATTTGAAAATCGACCAAATCTTGGACATTTTCTGCCTCAACCAAAATCGGTCAATATTTGGTCAACTTAAGTGCCTCCTGTTCGGTATTGGATTGGTTTTAGTCAGAAGTTTTTTGGGAAATGACATCACTAGTAAGCACCTGCAAGTTACCTTGTACCTATTAGCAAACGTAGTAAATGCGATGAGGTCACCATAATATAAAATTAGCAAGAACTTGGTACCTACCGGCGTGCCTCGATCCCAAATTTGGATCTGGGATTCCAGTGGATCCCTCTACAATAAATATATCAGGATCTGAGATCTTTGTGGATCCATCTGCGTATTGTGTAGAGCACATGCAGCTGGTGTTACATGTGGATCCCGGGACACGGGAGTAGGACACAGATATCCGGATCTCAGAGGGATCATGGAATCCAAACACATGTCTGCTCTGCAGCCACGCATGATTCTGGCAGTCAAGGTTGCGTCATTAAGGCTCAGTTCCAGATGTTTTTGAGTGACATGGTCCCCGAGGGGTGTGTCGGCCTCCCCATCGATTTCACTCCTCAGATGTTCGTTATATCTCAGCCTCACTGGCCTAAGGCCAGCAGGCCAGTGAGGCTGAGATATAACGAGCATCTGAGGAGTGGAATCAATGGGGAGGCTGACACACCCCTCGGGGACCATGTCACTCAAAAATATCCGGAACTGAGCCTTATGAGCCTGAGCCGGAACTGAGCCACCTTTACTGACAGAATCATGCGTGGCTAAAGAGACGAAGTGGATAGGAGTATCGCTAAATTCATTTGCATTCGAGACACGAGACCTCAATTTATTGACAATACTAACTACTTGATCATGGCAACTTCTTCCACAATTGGTTTTGTTGATAGCGACTCAATACTTGCAAGAAGGGGGTTGATGTGCATTGTGCAAGCTCGGATGGGCCCCAGATGCTCTTTATTTCACTCTTTTTATGCAAAACTTACTCCGTTTTTGAAAATGTTTGAGAGAAAAGTAATATATTTTCCAAAATATATATTTTTGCATTTTTGGGGGTCAAAAGCCTAAGTTTGCCAAGTTTGAAAACATAAATTTTGAAGATTTTTTTTAATACAAATTTGTATAGGACCAGACTTGTGCCTGGATCCCGAAATTGAATCTAGAATCCCAGTGGATCCCATGGTATAAAATGCATGAAGATCTTGGATCCCAGTGGATTCCTCTGCGTAAAATTAATGAAGATCTGGGATCCTTCTGGATCCCTTGGCGTAAAATGATTCAGGATCTGGGACCTCAATGGATTTATAATACAAAACGAGCCTTAGATCTTAAAACACGAGATTTAGGGACTGAAAAGGTTATACATGATGATAGAACAAAATGCGTAAATTGTCCCTTGGATTTGGGAGCCTTTTAATTAGACTTATGACAGCAGGACGAAAGGTGTTAAAATTGACGAACGTGTCAAATATAGACACAAAACATGAGGATGTAAGCCAGGTTGCATGGACTTGCAGTCATCCCATTCGCTTCTTTTTCAGGGGCGGCGGCAGGAGGAGCAGAAGGGGACATTCGCCCCCTGTCGTCAGGCAGGGGGAACATTAATCCCCCTGACATTTAAGGAAGCCCCACAAAAACCAAGATAGACTTCGGGTTGTTTGCAGGGGCGGCGTCACATTGGGAAGGGGGACAGTCATCAGGCAGAGGGGGAAGTGTTCTTGCTTCCCCTGATATTTAAGTAGGTCCCACAAAAAGAGAGGTATAAGGTTGTTTGCAGGGGTGGCGTCACTGGGTAGGTGGCTGGTCACCCCTGTCGTCCGGAAGGAGGGCAAACATGTATTTTGCCCCCTCTCTGACATTTAAGGAGGTCTAAAAAACAAAGAAGGCCCTGCAAAAATTAACGACTGCCCCCGGCGAATATGCCTAAATACTGAGTTTGTTTGATTGGCCCTAAAACAGCATCTAAAACATGCGCAACATTTTCCAGCTGAGGTGACATCAATCAATCAAAATATATTGCACACTGCATAAGTATGTAAGGCCTTGACTGCATATAACAAGGCACCTCTCGCAAACTTTAACACATATCCAGCAAAACCGACTGTTAACTACATTAACTATGTGCTGAATAGGCTCAGGGCACCTACCTTTGTTAATAAAGGGAATAGTTCACCTTTAACATAGGGTTTTGAGTTGAGATAGCCAAGATGTGGCGCATGCGTCGAAAATGACTTGTGAACGCTTTTCACATTATCCAAGAACCTCTTAATTTGATTGTGATATTTGGGATTATCTAAAAGTGAGACGCGCGGTAATACCTCGTTACTCGGTAAACTCCCATTCTGGGCCTTGATTCGGCTGGATTTCTCGACGGTTGAGTTGATTACGCATTGATTAGGACGCAGCAGAATAGGTAAGAATGAGGGAAAGTGGTAAGTGCTCGGGTGACAAAACCATACTTTGTTTTTCAGTCTTCATTTCTTTTTTATTGCAAAAATGAGCTTGTCGGTAATGCTATGCATGTAGTGATTTTGAATGTTAACTATTCTAAGTAAACATTTTTCTAAAAAATGATTGTGAGTGAGTGTGGTCAGGCGGCTGGCCTGGAAGTTCCAGGCTCGCGGTACAATTGTGATCTGGTCCCATCACCGAACCCACCGTCGTACAGGTAGCGCGTAGCCGAACTTTTGCATTGGCCGCCTGCGGCGGCGAGCCCGCATGAGGAGCCGAACCGGAGAGACCGGTGCCAGTGACGTGTAGACCGGCTGACTTGACACATATCCAGACGACGCCGCAGAGCACGGACAGTGAGCGACGTGGCTGGCACTAAGCTTGGCTTTGTGAAACTATATAGTGACGAATGAACGACACTGCCTCTCTTCTGGATGATCATCGAAGAAACAGGCTAAAACAGAGTACCTAAGGACCACTATGATTTTTAATTGCCATTAAACTCTATCCAAAAGAGCGCAAATATACAAATAACAATATTTAATTCATTACGTTTGTTAAGAATCTAAAAACTGTTACGATTGTATAGCACTACCATGACGTAGGCATGGAAGCGGTTTGGCTTCAAGTTAACTTGTAATCACGAGAACGGGATATCAACTTTGAACTGACAACCGTCAGCTGATCGCTATTGCAATTGGATTGAACGCCGATGCGCTTATACATTTTGGTTCTGTTAACTGAATCTAGCGCATTGCCGCATTGAGTCGTTGCCATGGAAACGTGAAACAGGAACTCTTTCATTTGTTGTGCCACTGGGTAATGTGGAAGGACCACCATAAGAAAACCTCGGTCCGGGAAAAACTTTATTAATGCTGGGAAAAATCAAAATCCTTCGAAAAGTTAAAAAACTTTCTGTTACATTAACTTTCTTCACATCTACGGTTACATGCAACTTTCGATGCATGCCCTATCATTTTGGGGTAAGGTATCGGCTCGGCGCGGAACTACGCTCGCGACCTCATTGATGCTGGAAGATAAACTGACTTTGAAACGGCGATATTGGGCCGATCTCGGGCGCGAAGTTTCGAGAAACAACGGAAGCTTCATGGTGCTAGTTCATAATTCCGCCTGTTCCTTTCAACCTACTCAGAACTTCTTACCCATTTAGAAAGTTCTGGTGGGAAAGATGGTCTCTTAAGCAAGTACTATGATGGTTTTCAAAAAGCGTTGTATTTTTCCGGCATCGTTCAACACAAGTTACTTCGGGAAGTACCCACCAATGTCATACGATCACATCCCTCACTAAATCGATGATGTTGCTTATGCTTCTCAGCAGCTGATTTTCGGCAATTTACTTTGAGGAAATAGAGAAGGTAGAGTACACCGAAATAAATTGATATTTTTATTTTTCGCGTCAAATATCACAGTTACTTAAGACTTACGGTAGAATATTGATACTTCTAACATTGCTTGCCCTTCTCTTCACCAATTCTCTCTGAGCTCTTTTCTCTCTTGTTTGTTGCAAGGTGAGACTAGTTCCGCTTTGGAAGAGTGCTGGGAAATAGAGTCCGTCTTTCTGAGTTTAATTTTTGTTTTATTTGTTTATTTAATGAGCAGCAGGCATTCACCCAATTACGGCTCAAGTCGAGAATTAAAACATGCGACGACACGACAGCAGTGCACACGCACACAGTTGATGAGGCAAATTGAAATATCTAACACAAAAAATATGATATGATACTAAGATAGAACAATAGTTCATGAAGCAGTAAAGATGAATAAGGTAAAAATAAATATAGGTGAACAATATTTTTCACGGCTAAAAATACATAGGTAAAGGCGCTTGTAAAGAAATACATGAGATCGGTTAACGAGATAACCCCAGAAAATCAGAAATATAATAGTAATGACATCGCACAAACGCAAACACACTATAGTGCACCACTTAGCATGATCCAAAGAGGCAGTGGGTTGTGCAGCCTGCCCGCCATCTTTTTACATACGACTTCACCTGTATTATAAAAGCCCCAAGGTATCACTGAAAAGGTCCGATACAGGGCAGGAAGACAGGAATAGGTTGGTGTTGCGAGACGCCCGCGCAAAGACGGCGCGTTTAACAGTTTTCACTCATCCGAATGGGACGTGCAGAGTTCTATGTTATCCCCTGATTAAAGCGATGGGTCACTGGGTCAACAGGATAGTGGATGAAGTTACCTCCCGAAAAATAGCAATGAGTTAACGGCATAATGGTTCACGGCTCGATGGACCAATCATATAAAAGGACAGTGAAACAAGCATCTCTCAAGAAAATGTGGGAACGAGTTAACGGTTTAAACATCCACTGAACTTATCATATTTATCAACTTCTTTGCAAGAACTCCTATCAGCTGTCCCGAGCCGCTGGAAGCGCCGCGTAACTGAGTCGGGAGGCCTAGGAGACGACATAGCGCTACCCCCAGCGCCTCCGGCGGCAGCGGCAGCAGGTGCTGGTTGATGTGCCGCCGTGCCCAGCGCAGCATGGCCACCGCGTACCTGCGGTTCACCACCCAGACCAGCCGGCCGAACCTGGTGGCCAGCAGCTGGTCCAGCCAGCTGATGAGCGCCTGGTGGGAGGATTGGCCGCGGCTGCGGACGCGAGGTGGCTGCGGCAGCTCGAGCTCGACGGCGAGCTGGCGAAGCTGCAGCCTCGGCCCAGCGATGGAGTAGTACAGCCGGAGCTGGCCGACCAGCCGCAGCTGAACACCAGCCGCCGACACGCGCAGCCGCAGCGGGCCGCGGGGCAGCACCCGACCGTCACCGGTCACGTCCACGTCTGCCGAGACGTCGGCCAGCGCCACGGCAGCGGAGGCGGTGCCGTCCGGCGCCAGCCACGCCCGCCGCACGGCCAGTCGCCGGAGGCCGTGCACGGTGACGTTACCGTGCCGGATGCCGTGCGTGTTGTGCAGAGGCGGCAGGCGGGCCGTGTTTGGTCGGATGCCACCGGCGCCAGGCGGCCGTCAGGAACTGTCCCTTGCGCTGCTCCAGCCAGCGGTGCGCCGGGCCGCGAGCGCCGCTCAGGTGCCGCTGTAGGCAGCCGCAGGTGTCGGCTGAGAAGGTGAACGGGCCGGGCGTGCCGGCGGCTGGGCCTTGGGACTCAGCTGTCAGGCCTGAGAGCGAGGTTTGGTGTCGTCTGTCCTCGCCCACCTGGCGCTGTGACGTCACTGTCTGCCAGGTCAGCTGATGGTGTGCGCTGCTCAGCTGGTTCGTTACCGGGCTCTGGAGTTGTGGCATTGTCTTCACAGTAGTTCTCGGTTAAATCGGCATTTGTTCTTTTGAAGTTGTCTAACGTCATCAATCCAGTAGCTTTGTTATAATACTTTGCGGGGTACATTACGTCCGTCATCAGTATTGCGGTTCCTAGAACCAGTAGTCCAATCATGTTATCGATAATTTACACTGATTTACTCTGAAGCAGCACGTCTTTCACTCTGATGCTGACACACTTGCGCTTATCTCCCAATTGTCATACCGTGTTTCTGAATGTTTATCTCGTTACTTATTTAATCAATGTTTGCCATTTGATTGATAGAGTCAGAAGATGAAGAGCCAGACGAATTTCCGGCTCAGTGCATCTGTGGGGTATTCACAGTAATGCGGCAGAAGATTTCATGGTTTAACGGATTTAATCACACTGTTTTGCAGTGGATGAATTATGTTTTCCCACTCTTCTGCAGTAAATGTTCTGTGACTGTTCAGTGACATATCTTTTCTTCAGAGTTCAACGTCATATTTGTATCACTGTTCTGCGGGAGATCTCTTCCCAATGTTCTACGATGGCTCTTTCTTCTATGTGAAGCGGCACGTCCGTCCTCACTGTGAAGCGGTAGGGCTTTCCTTACTGTGAAGCGAACAGCCTTTACACAATGCTGTGCAATTTATTCTTCATTTTCTTCTTCCTTTCCTGATCTTGCAAGCTCTGCAAAAAAAAAGTTTAGGTAAATCGTTCCTCTGCTCGCTGTTCAGTGGCAGATCTCATCTCACTGTTCAGGCGGCAGATCCTAAAACAGAACAGGTGACAATATCCACGCACGCACGCACGCACGCACGCACGCACGCACGCACGCACGCACGCACGCACGCACGCACGTGCACGCACGCACGCCGCACGTACGCACGCACACACGCACTCGCGAACGCGCGTTCCAGTTGCTATTGATTCACTGTCGCACAAAATATATTTTCGTTCCATTCTGTCACAGATCGACCTGCATTGGCTAGGCATTGAAGATATAAAGATATAAAACTCATGGACATAATCACACCCATTCCCCGTCACCACCACAGTCCCTCCCCGTCACCACCACAGTCTCTCCCCGTCACCACCACAGTCCCTCTCCGTCACCACCACAGTCCCTCTTCGTCACCACCACAGTCCCTCCCCGTCACCACCACAGTCCCTCCCCGTCACCACCACAGTCCCTCTCCGTCACCACNACGAGCCAGTGCTTAGTAGGTCCAGGTCACTCAGGTGCGGCCAGTGCTGCTTGATAGCTGGCCAGTTCACCGCCGGCCCACTCACGTTCAGGACAGGTGTCGTTCTTGCGCCGCAGACACGAAACTTGCCGGCTGGATCCTTTGGGCTGCAGGCTGAACTCGACGCGCCGTGACGGATAGCTGCGGCTGCCGTCCACTGTGCCCAAGCTGAGGGTCTCAGTGGGACCCTGCAGGCCGAGGTCGCGTGCCAACTGCTCCGTTATCAAGGTAACTTGACTGCCCAGGTCTAGCATAACGTTAACAGTGCGCTGGCCGCGTGGTCCGTTTACTTGTAACGGCAAAATCTGAAGAATGATCTTGGCGTTGCTTCTTCTGCCGTAGCACCGACGAGGCTTGATCCGTCCGGCCTCTGTTACTTTCCAGCCGTCAGCTGCGGTCAAAAACCACTCGCGGGCACCGTGGAGCAGCGATGGATGCCTGCCAATTCAGCCGGGGCGGCAGTGGCATGGCGTCTCGGATGGACATTGCGAGCCACGTGACCATCGCAAAGACAGACCCAGCACAGGCGTGCTCCCGCACCGCCGCTGCCCTCTCACTTAGCGACAAAGCTGCTAAACTCTGGCGCATTGAGGTACCGTGTGTGATCTTGCACCGCGCGCAGGTCGGGGGCGTTTCTCTGGCTGCGCTGGGCGGGACGCTGCTTGATCACGAGCTAAAGAGCTGCGCCAGCTGGCAGCATTGCAGTATCGGTCCGTGGCTGAGAGGTCGTCGCTTTATCACTCGATTGAATGATCGCGGTTCGAGTTCTTCTGTCTGCTGCTGTGTGGCTGTTCCTCACTCATGTCACACACTGCACGACCCGCGTCGACGAAGCCGCGCAGCCAACGATCCAGGTCCGTAAGCGTGGGAGCAGACAGTCTCATTTGCACAGAGTACTCTCCCCAGCGCCAGGCGACTGTGCGAGGGAGTTTGTTGACAACCTGCTGTACGTTTTGTGTCGCGGCTAGATCAGCGTCATACTGCATCATATGCAGCACATTGACGGTGCAGTGCAGGGCGCTGGAGAGCGCCGAGAGCGCAGCCAAATCGTCGTCACTGCGCACCGGCGCGAAACCCAGCACCGTCGTAAGTTGGCTCGCACAACGTGGACTGGGTTTCCAAAACTGGCGCCTCCAGTTCAATGTAGCGCCTCACCATACAGTGCCCCATCACACAACAGTCCACGAACTTGCCTCCACGAGCGTCACCCCTCAGCACGATGGAGGTGAACAAGCCGTTCAGTGTTCGTGTAGTCCGAGTTTGTCGTGCACTTATGCCTTGAAAGAGCTTCCATCGAGGCCATTCGAGTGGGTGAACCGTGTACGTGTCCTTCCCAGTGTCTGAATGCTTAGGCGGTGTCTAACAACGGTTGGCTGCTCTCGCTGTCCTCCTCGTCGCATTCGACAGCGAGCGATCCATCGTCCTGTTCGCTGAATGGTCTATCTCTGGTGCACCAGCAATCAAATGTCCGACGTCTGTACGGGGGTGCTGGTGCAACGGGGGGAGACAGTTGACGCTGCATTGTCCGGTCTGGGGGGTCTTCTGTTTCGCGATCGAGAGACACTTCGATGACCATCCATCTTACGGGTGTGTGGCGTCCTCTTCTTAACAGCGCCGAAAAAAAAAAAAAAAACTTCCAGTGCGTCCCGTTCGGCTTCATCCAGTGCAGATTGGGTTCGATCAACGCTTCGGCTTCGGCCAGCCGTGCTTTGGCGGATGCAGCACGCTGTGCTTGTTTTGCCTTGAGGCTCGACAACTCCACCTTCCTTCTTGCTGCGCTCACAGAAGACCGCGATGAAGCTTGTGATGCTGCCGCGATGCTCCGGGTCTTCAGTGACGGCTGATCATTCTGACTTGAGTTTATGACGGAACGACTCATGACTGTGTTTAAGAATTACGTTACGTTACGAAACAACTTGTATCGCCAAACCGCAAGTTTCATCAATCAAGATCCGGTCCGGGCTGACCATTTTGTACCGGAGAATCATCGTTCTTACCGGGAGACCCATCGTTTTATATTTAAAAGTTGAAAATTGGAACAAAGGTTAAATTAATGAATAATCAAAACAATATATTCGAGCGATCTCGCTCCGAACGAACATACAAAAAAACACAGTAACGACGGCGACGACGTATCGACGGACAAATCAATGAAATCAATGCAAAGCTTCGATTTGCAACGCTCATTCATTTACACCATCACGCAAAAAATAAAGAGAGCTCGTGAAAAAACACTCACGCGCCAAAGAACTAAAACATCCTCTAAACAAGAGTTACAGCTTATCTTTTAAACAACCTCGATAAACAGAAACACATTTTACCGAAAATAATGGTAACCGTTCCCAACACTCTTCTTATAAACTTCGGATAAACAACATTTCAAGACAGATCGTTCACACAATTATAAAATTATTAATATTTTGAAACGTACGCACAAGCACATGTAACTTATACGCAAAGGAAGTCTTCTACATTGAAATGATTAACACTCGATACATGCATGTTTACTTCAATTAGTTTACACGTTGCAAATCTTCAGTAAATTACTTTTTTGGATGGAAAACGAGTTAAAGGGAAAACAAATGTATTTTGATTTGCATAATGATGCAGAAACCCCCCCACCCCCCCCCGGGCGTTGTGCAGACATTTGTATTATGCTTTTCTACCTTTAGGTACTTAAAATGATATAACAAAACCCAGGCAATTATCAATTTACCAATGTTCTTCGAGTGCATTGAGCCTAACACTTGTGCCGAGGCAACTATGATTGTTCGCTACGAAACATATGCAAGTTTGTATTTATAAGAACTTGTAATATCGAGTGCAAGGAAATAAAAAAATTATATATTAATTATGCAGAGGATGAAGTTTCCATCGAGTGTCAACCAACGATATCACCCAATATGACAATATGACCTTGTCCAATCATATAATAGATATATATATATATATATATAATATATATGTATATATTCTAGTATATATATATATATAATATATAAAATATATATTAGTATATATAGTATATATATATATTTATATATATATATATATATATGTATATATATATATATATATATAATTATATATTATATATATATATTATATATAAAATATATATATGTATGGTATATTTTATATATTATATTATAATATTTATTATATATTATTATATATATATATATATTTATTTATATAAATATTATATTATATATATACATATATATATATATATAATATAATATATATATATATATATATTATATATATATATTTATTATATATATATATATATATATAGATATATACATAATATTTATATATATATATTATATATATCTATATATGATTGTGAGCAAGTCATATTTCATATTGGTCATATCGTTGGTTGACACTCGATGGAACTCTCTCTGCATATTTATGATATAATTTTTTTTTATTTCCCTTGGCACTGCGTATTACAAGTTACTTTATAAATACAAACTTGCATATGTTTCGTAGCGAGCAATCATAGTTGCTCGGCACAAGTGTTTAGGCTCAATGCAATCGAAGAACATTGGTATTGATAATTTGCCTGGGTTTTGTTATATCATTTAGTACCTAAAGGTAGAAAGCATATACAAATGTTACTGCACAACGCGTGTTCTGCATTCATTATTGACAATCAAAATACATTTGTTTTCCCCTTTACTCGTTTTCCATCCAAAAAAGTAATTACTGAAGATTTTGAAACGTAGTAAACTAATTGTAAGTAAACATGCATGTATTCGAGTGTTAATCATTTCAAATGTAGAGACTCCTTTTGCGTAATAAGTTACATGTGCTTGTGCGTACGTTTCAAAATATTATATTTTATAAATTGTGTGACGATCTGTCTTAAAGTGGTTTATCCCGAAAGTTTATAAGAAGAGTGTTGGGAACGGTTCACTTATTTCGGTTAAAAATGTTTTTCTCCCCGTTGTGAATCGCGAGGTTGCGCTGTGGTTTAAAAGATAAGCCGTGAACTGCTTGTTAGAGCGGATGTTTTAGTTTTCTTTGGCGCGTGAGTGTTTTTCAACGAGCCTCTTTATATTTTTTGCGTGATGGTGTAAATGAATCCCGAGCGTTGCAAAATCAAGCTTTGCATTGACTTGCATTGATTTGTCCGTCGATACGTCGCTCCGTCGTTTACTGGTTTTGCTATGTTCGTTCGGACGAGATGCCGCCGCCGAATATATTGTTTGATTATTCATTTAATCCCTAACCTTTGATTCATTTTCACTTTTTAAATATAAAAACGATGTCTCCCGGTAAATCTAACGATGATTTCCCGTCTAACAACATGGTCGAAGCCGCGCACACGCGATCTGATTTGATGAACTTTGCGTTTGGCATACAGTTGGTTTCGCTAACGTAACGTAATTCTTACAAACACAGTCATGAGTCGTATCCTCATAAACTCAAGTCAGAATGATCAGCTCACTGAAGACCCGGAGTCATCGCGCCACCGGCATCACAAGCATTCATCGCGGTCTTTCTGACTGAAAGCGCAGCAAGTAAGGAAGGTGGAGTGTGCGAGCCTCAAGGCCCAAAGAACAAGCCACAGCGTGCTGCATCCGCCAAAGCACGGCTGGCCGAAGCCGAAAGCGTTGCATCGAAGCCCAGATCTGCACTGATGAAGACCGAACCGCGGAAACGTCACTTGGAACTGGCGCTGTAGAAGAGGACGCCCGTAGCCATGGGATGGTCATACGAAGTGTCTCTCGATCGCGAAACAGAGACACCCCCAGACCGGAAATGCAGCGTCAACTGTCTCCCCCCGTTGCACCAGCACCCCCGTCACAGACGTCGCGACATTTGATTGCTGGTGCAGCCAGAGACTGCAGACCATTCAGCGACAGGACGATGGCATCGCATCCAGCTGTCGAATGCTGACGTCAGACATCTTGAGCGACACCCACTCAAACGCGTGTTGTTAGAGACACGCCAGCACTCAGGACATGAAACGGACACTCGACGCTTCACCACTCGAATGCCTCGATGAACCGCCTCTTTTCAAGGCATTATGCACGACAACTCGGGACTAACGAACACTGAAACGCCTTGTTCACCATCCAAATCTCCCTGAAAGTCCGGGTGACGGCTCGTGAGAGGCAGGTTCGTTAGCGACTGTTGGTGATCTTGGGGCAACTTGTAATGGTGAGGCCGCCCCTCACCTGAACTGGAGCGCCATTTGCGATAAACCCCGAGTCCACGTTGTGCGAGCCAACTCTTACGTACGCGTGCTGGTTTCCGCCGGTGCGCAGTGGAACGACGATTTCTTTGTGGCCTCGCTTCTCGGCGCTTCTCCAGCGCCCTGCACTGCACACCGTCAATGTGCTGCATATGGATGCAGTTATGACGCTGATCTAGCCGCACACAAAACGCACAGCAGGTTGTCAAACAAGACTCCCTCCCGCACAGTCGCTGGCGGCTGGGCGAGAGTACTCTGTTGCAAATGAACTGTTCTGCTCCCACGCTTACGGACCTGGATCGTTGCTGCGCGCTGGTCGTCCGACTGCGCGTCGCCTGCAGTGTGTGACAGATGTGAGTGACACAGCCACCACAGCAGACAGAAGACAGAAGAACTCAACCCGCGAATCATCAATCGAGTATAAGCTACGGGACCTCAGCCACGGACCGATAAATGCAACCTGCCGCCACTTGGCGCAGCTCTTTAGCCGTGACAGCAGCGTCCCGACCCCAGCGCAGCCAGCAGACGCCCCCGACCTGCGCGCGGTGCAAAGGATCACACACGGTACCTCAATGCCCAGAGTTTGCAGCTTTGTCGCTAAGTGAGAGGGCAGCGGCGGTGCGGGAGCACGGCCTGTGCTGGGTCTGTCTTTGCGATGGTCACGTGGCTCGCAAGTGTCCATCGAGACAGCCATGCACTTGCCCGCCCCCGCTTCATTGGCAGGCATCAATCCGCGTGCTCCACGGTGCACCGCGATGTTTGCACGCAGCTGACGCTGGAACATACAGAGGCGGACGAATCAAGCCTCGTCGCGTCCTACGGCAAAGAAACGAACGACCAAGATCATCTTTCAAATTTAGCCGGTTACAAGTGAAACGCGACCACGCGGCCAGCGCACTGTTGAACGTTATGCTAGACCTGCTCGGCAGTCAAGTAATACAACTTAAACGGAGCAATTTGGCACGCGACCTCGGCCTGCAGTGCGTAACCAAACACTGAGACCCTCAGCTTGGCACAGTTGACGCAGCCGCCAGCTATCACAGTCACGGCGCTCGTAGTTACAGCCTGCCAGCCTCTAAAAGGATCCACCCGGCAGTTTCGTGTTCCTGTCCGGCCGCATCCAAGTAACACACACGTCCTTGAAACGTGAGTCCGTGCCGGCCGGTGAACTGGCCCAGCATCAAGCGAGCACATGGAACCGCACCTGAGTGACCTGACCTACTAAGCACTGGCCGTGCCCCCGCGCCATACTTCTCGCGTCAGACGCGCTTGACCTGAATCGTAGCCGCGTGCCGCAGTGAAGGCCTCCCGTTGCGCCGTGGGCGTTCTAACCCGTCTAGGCCTGGGTGGCGACAGAAAGCTGCCACAGAGAATATGCCGACAGTGACAGCAACAGGCAGGTCAACCACATCAAGCTGGTTGAGAACCAGGACCTGCATGACCAAGTCACACAGTGGTGGAAAACAGACGCGTTTGGAACCAAATACAGCAACGCACCGAACCGTTCGAAGCAAGACGACACAGCTCTCGATATTTTGAGCTGCACCACTAAGCGGGCCGGCGAAAGATACGAAACTGGGCTGTTATGGAAGTCCCCAGACGTGAAACTCCACGGCAACGTCTCCAGCGCTCTGTCCAGACTGCATTCTACAGAAAGGAAGCTGGATCGTGACCAGGAGCTCGCTGAGGCATATTGTGCCACGATGAATGATTACATCAGCAAGGGACATGCCAGGAAGCTGACACCGGATGAGCTCACAGTTGAACGTGGGCGCGAGTGGTACCTGCCACACCACGCAGTGTACAATGCGCACAAACCAGGCAAAACACGCGTGGTTTTCGACGCCGCAGCTCGTTACGGCGGCACTGCTTTGAACGAGCAACTGCTCTCTGGACCCGACCTAACCAACAGCATGATCGGCATTCTAATGCGATTTCGTCAGCAGCCGGTCGCGCTGGCCGCGGACATCAATGCCATGTTCCACCAGGTGCGTGTTCGCCCTGCAGACCAGTCCGCCCTGCGATTTCTGTGGAGGGGAATGGATCGGGAGCGTCCTCCAGACCATTACCAGATGCAGGTACTCATCTTCGGAGCTGCATCCTCGCCCTGTTCTGCGACATATGTTCTGAGAAAATGTGCCGACGACTTTCAGAACGAGCATCCCGCTGCTGCCGAAGCAGTGCGCACACGCTTCTACGTTGATGATTATTTAGACTCGGTAGAAGACGAAGATCAAGCCATCGAAATGAGAAAATCCCTCAGCTGCCTCCTGGCCAAGGGTGGCTTCACACTCTCGAAGTGGGCCAGCTCGTCACCGGTTGTGATGCACGGCATCGAAGACAGCGACCGTAGCGTGACGTCACGGGATCTCAGCAAAGACGATCAGAAGTGTGAGCGAGCGCTGGGTGTGTACTGGGATACAACAGCAGACACGCTTACCTTCAAGGCTACGACCAACGACCAGCCGGCGACGAAGAGGGGCATCTTGAGCCGTGTCTCTTCTATTTTCGACCCACTGGGCATGCTAGCACCGTGGGTACTCACTGCAAAGTGCCTTCTGCAGAATATCTGGAAGGCCGGCTACGACTGGGATGAAGAGATAACCGACAGAAGCCTGACGAACGTGTGGCAAACGTGGACGGCCGATCTTGAAAACCTGAGTGAATTCAGGGTGCAGCGCTGCTACAGACAGCGGCAGCGTGCCCCGGCGAACTGCCAGCTTCATCTGTTTGGAGACGCGTCTGAAATGGCGTTCGGCGTGGTAGCCTACATCCGGCAAGTGTACGAGGACGGTCAGATAAGCTGCGCACTTGTCCTGGCTAAGAATCGAGCCGCCCCTCTGCGCCAGCTCAGCATCCCGCGGCTAGAGCTGCAGGCCGCTGTGATGGCAGTGCGCGCTGCAATCGCCATTAAACAGGAACACGATATCGAGATTCACTCGACTCACTACTGGTCCGACTCCCGCACCGTTCTTCAATGGATCAGCAGCGAGAGTCGCCGCTACCAGAACTTCGTAGCAAATCGCATCGCAGAAATTCAAGACGAGTCAGAATGCAGGTCCTGGAGGCACGTGCCAGGAGTCCTCAACCCGGCTGACATCTGCTCACGCGGCTGTAGCCTACGAGACCTGCTGGGAAACAACAGATGGATTTATGGCCCTGAGTTTCTGAGTCGTCCCGAAGCTGAATGGCCAGCTGGATCACCAATGAATGAGAACGAGAACACGACAGAGCTTGAAGAGCGTCGCGTCGTTCGAGCCTGCCTGTCGATAGCAAGCGAAGCGAGCGTCATCGATCCAAAGAAGTTTTCTGATTGGCGGAAACTTCTTCGTGTCACTGCCTGGGTCCGACGGTTTGTGTTTAACTGTCAGAAGACTCAGTCGGAGCGTCAAAGTGGTCCTCTGTCACCCAACGAGCTACGCGAGGCTGAAACACACTGGTGTTTAACAGTGCAGAGAGAAGTGTTCGCAGAAGAAGTTGTTGCGTTAAAAATGGGACAACGCATATCAAGCAGCAGCAAGCTCCTCCCGCTCAATCCGTTCATGGACAGCTGCGGTGTGGTTCGCGTTGGAGGCAGACTGCGTCACGCGTCCGCTCTGCCATACGAAGCGCAGCATCAAGTGATACTGCCATCTAGGCATGAGGTTACAAGATTGGTTGTGACGGATCGCCACCGAAAACTCGCCCACGCTGGCGCAGAACATGTGCTAAGCGACATACGCCAGATGTACTGGATCCTGAGAGGGCGTGCAGCAGTAAGAGCTTACACATTTAAGTGCTCTGTCTGTGTGCGAGCACGAGCAGCACCGCAGCCTCCTCTGATGGCGGACTTACCCGCGGTACGAGTGGCCTCCGGCAGTCCACCCTTCACAGCAGTTGGAGTGGACCTTTTCGGACCGATCCTGGTGAAGAAAGCCGGAAAATCTGAGAAGAGGTACGGCTGCATCTTCACCTGTCTCGGCACCAGAGCCGTGCATCTGGAAGTGTCCCATTCGCTCGACACCGACTCCCTGATTATGTGTCTGAGGCGCATGATGGCTAGAAGAGGGCATCCGCGAGTAATTTACTCAGATAACGGAACCAATATGAGAGGAGCTGAACGCGAGCTGAAGAGATGCCTCCAGCACTGGAACCAGTCAAAAATCGTCGACGCGATGTTGCAGCAGAACGTAGAGTGGCGGTTCAGTCCACCTGCTTCGCCTCACTTTGGAGGAGCCTGGGAGAGGCTAATTCGGTCAGTCAAACGTGCACTACAGACGATCATCGGACGACAAACCCTGACGGATGAGACTCTGATGACCTTCATGTCTGAAGTAGAGGCGCTTCTGAACAGTCGACGCTTACCCATGTCAGTGACGACCTGAGGACTTTGAACTCTGACCCCGAATCATTTCCTTCGGACCCGCTTCTCCGAATCTCCCGCCAGGAATATTCGCCGACTCAGACTTCACGTCCAGGAAGCGCTGGCGCCATGGTCAACGACTAGTGGACCATTTCTGGCGACGGTGGAGGCGGGAATACCTCCCGAGCCTCACAGTACGGCACAAGTGGACAAGAGATGGACGGGGTATCCAGACTGGAGATCTAGTTCTTCTAGCGGAAGACAACGTGCCACGTGGCATATGGACGCTGGGCCGTGTCATTCGTCCCATGATGGGCGCCGACGGCAGAGTGCGTGCGGCTGAGATCAACTGCATCTGGGAAGAAGACTCGGCCCGCGGTGCGCTCTGGTGTGTTCTAGAGTTCTAGAGCAAGCAGCATTGTGATTTAGTACCCGTAAACTAAATCAGGGCCGGCGATGTTGGGAACGGTTCACTTATTTTCGGTAAAATGTGGTTTTCTGTTTATCGGAGGTTGTTTAAAAGATAAGCTGTAACTCTTTTAGAGATGTTTTTGGTTCTCCTTTGGCGCGTGAGTGGTTTTTCCACGAGCTCTCTTTTATTTTTGCGTGGATGGTGTAAATGAAATGAGCGTTGCAAAATCGAAGCAAATTACATTGATTTCATTGATTTGTCCGTCGATACGTCGTCCGCACGCGTTAACTGTGTTTTTGTATCGTGTTCGAGCGAGATGCGCTCGAATATATTGTTTGATTTTCATTAAATTTAACCTTTTGTTCATTTTCACTTTAAATATAAAACGATGGTCTCCGTAACGTAACGATGATCTCCGTTAGCAAACTCCTACAAACATTTCGGCTAAATTTATAAAAAAAAAAACATATAAGGCGACATAATTACGAACGTGTGCCGACATCCGGGACGTCGTCCCATCGACGTGCGAGCCGGGTCGGCATGCCGCTGCCGAGATGCTGACATCTGCAGACGTCGACCCGACCTCGAAATGGTTTATTGGGAACATAATCGAAGACCTGGCATAGCCTTTAAGTATTTAGCGGTAGCAGAGAAACCACGTTCGACGATCCACTCGCATTCGCTCGCTGCGCTGCGCCCTACCAGGAGGGGGCTATCACCGCCCCCTAAACCATCTCGTAGACAAAACCTACCCTACGGCGTAAATAAGTTATCGATGTATGATGTATGTCCTGGCAATACATTCACTAATCCGGTGCTGGATCAGGTAGTTGGTTTTGTGGTTCGAGCCCGGCGAATATCTGTCTAGATAGCAGCAGATTCGCCAATATGCCGCGGAACATGGGCGGATCCAAGGCCATAAGAGGCGGATCCAGAAGGGGGCCAGTGGCCACAGGGCCATGCCCCCCAAAAAACACCCAAAATTGGAGCAAATTTGACACATTTTCTGAAATTATCTCAAAACTAAGCAACTTTTACTAAGGAAAGATTGTTTTAAATCAGTAACTGATCCATAGGCAATCGAAATCCGATGAGTTTTCAGAAATGTGCGAGACTTTTTGGAATTTGCCCCCCTTCCCCCCAAAAAAAAAATCACCCGTTCTGGCTCCGCCTATGGCCCTATGCCGCGGAAGTTATTTCCGCATATGCTGACAGACATTCGCCGAATCTGCTGCTGGTAGCTGTATATTCGAGTCGGGCGAATATCTGAATTACTGCTCGCGTCAAAGATGCGGCCAAAAGTGCCGCGGAGGTTGCTAAAAATATGCTGCCAGTTTTCAGACATTTCGCCGAATCTACTGCCAGTAGCAGTATAATTCGAGGTCGGCGAATGTCTGTCTGACAGCAGCAGATTCGTGAATATGAATCTGCGGCTAGCTTGACGGACGTCCTGTTTTAGTGTTGTCCACAGGGTAGCTATGCCGCTGCGACCCCATTGGCCGAGTTGTCTAATGACGGCGGCCGTACTGGTACTCACAGAGCAGTCGGCGGCCTGTGTTAAAGGATAAGGCGGGCGGGCACCCAGGCTGACATTTACAATATATTGAGAAGAACACTGGTGTAGCGCAAAAATGGCTACCAACCGATAATGTTCCAAATTGAATTGAGAATAATTCTAGGCAAAAATATTTTTTTTTCGTGCAAAAAAAAAAAGAAAGTCCTAAGAATCATTCTGCATTCAATTTGGAACATTGTGGTGGTAGTCATATTACTCTAGCGACTAGTAAGTTCGCTCATATATGTGAAAATGTCAGCTGGGTGCCAGCCTATCCTTTTAACACAGGCCGCCGACTGCTCTTGTGATCACCAACATGGCGCCGTCATTAGACAAGTATTCCGGCCAATGCGCCTTCCATCTCTATAGAGTTCAGTGGTGTTGTCTCACTTTCACTTACATTTGGTAGCACTAGTCGTCTACACTGCGTCAAATTGGCTGTGTTTTGTGGCCCATCCGCGGTCTGTGTTTCTCCGATATCTTCATCAAGTGTTCTCTTAATTCAATGACGTCACAAAAATGACGTGCATTTGACCAATGGGGTTTTGAAGAGGTTTGAGAGCTAGTACGCAAGTCCTGGTGTTTGTATTCCTTCAGCACTCACTATTTAGGGTGTGTTGTGACTTGTGACCGTGCACATTCCCGTTGGGAATCCACGGAATTCCCGCCATTTCCCGGCGAGCGTCAGCTGTTGCGTTCTGAACGGCATTTCCCGATTCCGTGGCACATTTTGTAACAGACCCACCAAATACACTACTTACGATTCATCACATAACACCTATCGGAATATGCAGCAACGGACTGCACTGCTACACGCATACATTGTGATTCTCGTTAACTCTTTAATTTTCGGTGCCTCGGAAACCGGTAGACTGATATCATCTGTCCCGATCTTGCCAGCTGATGTCAGGGAACAGCGGGACAGCTTTCCCGATTCTCCGTTTCCACGGGGAATTCCCGAGAATCTAAACAGCCCATATTTTTTATTTATTTTGTAGTTATTTTTCCCCAAAATCAGTTGGCCGTTGGGTGAACTTTCGGGGTTAAAAAAACACAATTTTGATAATCTACATCGTGCAATCCAACATGCATCGTTTTTCTATGAACATGACGTCACTAAAACATAATTATCTCCTTAACTACGAAACTAATTTAAATGAAACTTTGTCAGCGTACGTACACTGTAAACTTAGCTACTGGAAATTTTAGCAAGATTGGCTTAATGTGTGCAAAGTTATGCAAGAAAAAACTCAGGGTGGGTCGTTTTAGGACCTCCCCGGTTTTAAGGAGTAAGGACAAAAGTAACTCACTTTTAGATATAATCAGAATGCACTTTCCCGGGGAATCCATGGATTCCCGGCGGAAATTGACGGTCAGAATTCAGAACACAGCAAGTACATTGCCGTACTGCGGTAGATGTAGTGCAGGATTTTCTCGGCGTGAATGAGCGGGCAGAACACGACTCCGAGGATCTAGTGACGTCACTTTATGTCGTTTTTCGTAGGAAGTCTACCCGTGGAATCCATAGCCTTGTGCAAACATTAGGGAGTGGTCGCCAGAAATTTTAGATAAGCGTTGTTGAGTCACGGTCCACGGACGGCCGTTGTTCGTGTTTGTTTGATTTGTGGTACTGTGATTGGAGGCAGCAACCTACAGAGATATGATAATGGTTGGTAAATTTAATTATGTAATGCTTTATTCAAAGTTATTGCAGGCATGTTTGCAGGCCTCATGTTTTGATTGCTGAAGAAGCCGCTGGTGTTTGGGCGAAATATTGTATTTAATTCCCTACACTTAAAGCCAAGTGGCCTTTCTAAATTCTGTATTTTGTAAAGTAAGTTAAGGTAGTCAATAGGGTCATACAACTATGGCAGTTGGTGCACCCTATAGCTCAAATCATCAGTTAACTGCTTATTCCCTTTATAAATATAAGGCAATGACTAAAAATGAAATCCAACAAAGATCTCCTCGGGCCCATGCAAGGTTGCACTAAGCCAGTGGTTCCCAGCCCTGGCTCTGACACAATTACCCCTTTTCAGCAGTCAGAGGAGACCATTACCCCACCCTGCAAAATTCATACTAATTTGAATTTATTCCAAATAGCATTGTTTATCAATGTTTTGGTTGAACCTGTTAACACATTTCCATTGCAATTTAATTGTCACAACTCACAATATAAACCAGACTGAGAGCGCACATGTATTTATTCCATTTTCTTCCATGCAGCCCTTGGCTAACAATATAGGCAACCTTTTGGTGTGCCTTGTCAGCAATAAAGCCCAGAATTAAGAGCTATCTTAATGTAACATTTATGATTTAACTTAACAGGCCTTTGTTACCCTTGCAGAATGGTTCCATTTTCCCAAGTGGGGTCATGGTCCACCGTTTGGGAACCACTGCACTGAGCAATGCACTTGCACTATTATAAGGCTTAGGGTTGATTTCTTATATTTTGTATTCTGTGTTATGAATGTCTTATCATTGAGAGCTGTGCTGTTTTATGTTAGTGTGTTAGATCAAGATTGGGAAAACAGACGAGCTTATGTCAAGATTTGTATCTTTATAAATATGATATTGTGCTGCATCCAAGGGCACTAACACCTTCCAAAACATGAGCAAGAGGGGCTCAATCTGAAGTAAATTCTTAACATGCAATGCCCATAGGCATAATGGTAAATATGCAAATGTTGGGGGACAACATCCCACACTCCTCACACCCCACTTCTGAAGCCCATGGCTGAATCCATGGGCACATTGTGAAGCTTATAGTCAAAGTCAGCTAGCAATCAATGTATCTGAAATGTTTTGCAAATTTGTTCTATGCTCATTCGCCTTATTGTACTGATGGGTTTTTCCAGTCTGCTCTTTGTCAAGTGACTTTATTGTATAGACCCTGACCCATGCCATTATGATTCCTCACAGGTAGGAAACCCAAACTCAAGACCCCTCTAAAACAACATTTTATGCAATTCATGTGTGGCTAACCACCCGACTGCCACCCCTGTCCACATTTTTGGGTTGATGCTGCTTAGGAAATAGTATGCCTATACACTGCTGCAGTCTCCTGCAGTGTCTATGGTTTGGAAAAGCAATTGCTCAGATGGCAGGATTGAAATTCATGTAAATTGGCTCACATTGGAACAGGATCCCCATTGCAGCATTTTTTGCTCACAGGATGCCTGTTATGGTTAGCTGCTGAATGATGGGAACCGTGATCAGGCTCATGTTATCACATGTTTAAGGGTTTATAGTGTTGTGTGGCTCAGCATGTATGTTGAATGTTGGGATAGAGATGGTATAGCAGCTTCAGTTTTTTGTAGATGTTTTAGTATCACCATAATTTATGACTTGTTAAGTATGTTTTCATTGCAAAAAGACAACCAGTAGGCACTTGAACATTTCCAATGTGAAAGATTTGAATCTGTGAGCTATATATAGACAATATAAACTACTAATACTATATATATATATATATATATATATATATATGTATGTGTATATATGTGTATAACACATTAAATAACAACACATGTATGCCTTGTGTGGTTAGCTTTCCCTATCTAGTGTAAAATAACTTGAATCAGTTATTTATAAGGGTAATCAATTAATTTACTACTTATAAACAAATGTCTTAACATTTCCTGGGGTGCCCATACTTGAATAGGTCCATAAGAGTCACATACTTGACTTAACCAGAAATATGCTCTGTTGTTTCAGGCTGCCTACAATGAGGACCAGATTGCTGGTGAGTACTACAACCTCACAGAATACTTTCAGTTTTTCTTTATTTACCTAAAACTTGATTACATCACTCATACTATACCTTGTTAGAATAAAATTGTATAATCTCAAAGAATAGTTAAGTACCTGTAAAAAGGATGAACTTATGTAACTAGATCATATTGTCTGGGATAACCAATCTTGTGTTGTTCAGACTTGTGCCTGGATCCCGAAATTGAATATGGGATCCCAGTGGATCACTTGGCATAAAATGTATGACTCCCTCTGCTCCCTCTGCATAAAATGCATGAAGATCTGGATCCTCCTGGATCCTGCAGTGTAAAATGCTTCAGGATCTGTGATTTCAGTGGATCTTTTATTTAAACGAGCCTCAGATCTTGAAACAGGGATGCAGGGACTGGCATCACAATTTTTGGGTTCTATTTTGTGTATGTAGTATGTACTGCAGTGCTCCAAAATTTGTCAATTTGAGTGGGAGAAGACACCCAACTTTGAATAATTTTCCATTCTCATTCTCAATTTTAGGAATGGATTTTCCACTCCCAAATTATTAATTGTGATATTGATTCTGATATCAATGAATATTGGCTACAAATACATGATTTCAATGAAAACCACTGCTTTTCCTATTCAAAACGTTAATCAATATTTTACCGTTTTCTACATAATTTTCCATTCTCACGTTCCTTTTGGGCCTCGATTTTCCGCTCTGACACCCAAGCCAGAATGGAGTATTGGGACACTGACGTACTGTGTAAATAATTAGTGCCTGCAAATTACCTTGTACCTATAAGCAAACAAAGAGACTGTAATTAATGCTCCCCAGACTTGTGCCTACAACATGCAGTGCATACGCCAGGCTTGATTGCACCCAAGTAGGCCCGTGCCATGTTTCCGTGCTGAGGTGCACCACTTGGGCTATGCCAGTGGCGTGCTGGGCGTGGTTTTCAATATCTCGTTTTTTGTAACACTATCATGTAGCCCAACAAACTAATTACACTTTGCATGTTTCAGAATTCCAGGAGGCGTTCCAGATATTCGACAACAAGGGTGATGGCCAGATTCACGTGGCACAGATCGGTGACGTTCTGCGCGCTCTCGGGCAGAATCCCACTGAAGCCGAGGTGAAGAAACTCTGTCAGTCGCACCGGCCCGGTGAGTGAACGGTGCTGCACGATGCTCAGAATGTCCCATCCCTGAGCGATAAGTGGGTAAAACGTTTAATATTATCCTTGGAACTATGGCACGCAACGCAACCTTAGCTTAGAGTCGCACGAAATCTATCTGCATTTGACCTGGTTTTACTGGCAATGCTCTGACCGGCTGACTACCCCTATTAGTGGTAGAGGGTCGGATTCTCCCCACGGAGTTCTCGATTTCTACCCGTCCGATTTTCACAAAAGAAACGGCTTTCGATTCCCTTCAACACGATTTACATTTCTTTAAAACATATTTCATAAATCACAAATATTTTCAAAGGGGGCAAAAAAAAAATTTGTTATCCAACACAGCTGCCGTGTTTGTCAACTGATTTTAACTCAACCAATGGGGGTCGATAGATATTGAGTTGGAGGTTGATATATGACGATGACGTTGACAAATTATACAAATCTTAGGCGTGTTGAGGTCACTAAATATGGGCTGAAGTAAATGGGTAATACAACCGTTTTTGTATAAATGTAATGGTTCGTTATTTTGACATCAGACAAACTTTTTTTTAAATCTCTTATGGCTTCCAAGTATAAGTAATTCATGACGTCATGTGTTTATGTTGCGTTTTACGTTTGTTTTGCTTTTAGTGACCAGATACAGACAAATAAATGCCACTGTTGTATTTTTGAGACAAAACTGGTCTCGTAACTTGCCATTTTATTTATGTTTATCAATTTCAAATTTTGACCTTATATGACCTGACCTTGACCTAAGGGCTGGTTCAGGTTGTGAACATTGGTGCTGCTATCGAATTAAACGTCTAAAATAGCTAACTCATAGAATATATGTCGTATGGCTTTCATAGATCTTATACCAATAGTGACCTTTTGTGACATGACCTTGACCTTCACCTTTGCTAATATTTTCACTTTTTCTTATGCGGGAAATGTAATATACGTTCAAGAGTACTTTTGGCGTTAATAGTCGCAACCTAAGGCTTTGGTTGGAAAGTGTGGCTCCAAAATTCAAATACCTCAATTTTTATATATTTAAACTGTGACCCGCCGGCTGCCATGTGACCTCATTTTGAAAATGTCGCGTATGCCTTTGATGCGTCTCAATGAGAGCTTTCGGTTGCCGCCTTGCTCGTTTAGCGAAGTTCTTGGTTCGGAAGCTAACAAGGTGTGGTGGGGGCAGAGTTATAATTTCCAAGCAAGCAAGTCAGGATTTTCTGTCTTGAATTTTGTTTCGCGCGCCAATAACTTGATACTTCTGAAGAACTTCTGAGTCTGGGCAATGAATTACTGAAAAACAGCTGCCGTAAAAGCACTGTAAATTAATTTAAATCCACCTGTGACTTCATGCAACAAGATGCTTACCTATGGCAGCTGAAGTCTTGTCTTTGCTTATGAGAGAAAAATGCAGCATGGAAGGCACAACGAAGCGAAACTCGTGCTTCTATCGCCTTTCTATACGTTGTGCTGTAATCTGTGAATTGTACACTGTCCCATGTCATTCCTGTCTGTTGAGCAGCGCAGCGCCTGCAGCTGGCAGCAGCGCAGCGCCTGCAGCTGGCAGCAGCGCAGCGCCTGCAGCTGGCAGCAGCGCAGCGCCTGCAGCTGGCAGCAGCGCGCCACAGACATAACGTTGTTCTCTATCCGCCTAAACGCTTTAACAACGGTCTCTGAAAAGCCACGGATTTACTGTGGATGTTTCCAATTGCAGTCTATCAGTCTGCCCCCCCCCCCCATTGGTGCGTTTTCGGCTGAATACCACAGCGGGGCGTGGGTCTAAGTTGATTTTTCCTTAAACTGGTGTGTAGTTATGTCACTAAATTCGCTGTATCTCGATAAACAAATAGACGACATTGCTTCATTTTTGCAAAGAAGACGTAAAATTGTTGTCGATGAAGGCACTCAAAGCTTCACGTTGATAGCGCTATTTGTTCTTCCAGCTATTGCGAAAGTTTGTCAGGGGGCGTTAAGCGCCCTCCCCAATTAAGGGTGGTTTAAAGGTGTCTAAGCTTAAGTCACTATGTGTTGTAGGTAAATATGATATCGCTGTTAAACTAGGGGCGCACCCGCATCCCCCCCCCCCCCTGTGACTCGCAGGTGACGGGAGTCCCAGCGGCCGCAGGGTTAACGTCACCGGTCTGCCAGCCCACCCAGTTTTTATCTCCCTTCTTGCTGGTGATCTCAGAAAAAGATGAGCCTAATCAGTGCCGCCCGTCCTACCCGCGACCCTTGTTCATAAAGTTCCGGGCACGTTGGCGGTGCGCCGGCTTCTGATGTGTACGTCCGACTCGTGACTGACTGAACTGGTCTCCCCAGAGGACCGGATCAACTTCGAGGTGTTCCTGCCCATCATGCAGACCATCACCAAGCAGAAGTCGGCCGACACCGCCGACGACTTCATCGAGGGCCTGCGCCACTTCGACAAGGAGGGCAACGGGTACATCTCCTCGGCCGAACTTCGTCACCTGCTCACCACACTCGGTAAGTAGTGACCTACCTGCTGACCACACTCGGTAAGTTTAGTGACCTACCTGCTGACCACGCTCGGTAAGTAGTGACCTACCTGCTGACCACGCTCGGTAAGTAGTGACCTACCTGCTGACCACGCTTGGTAAGTAGTGACCTACCTGCTGACCACGCTTGGTAAGAAGTGACCTAACCTGCTGGACCAACTCGGTAAAGTAGTGACCTCCATACCTGCTGGAACCACACTCGTAAGTAGTGACCCTAACCCTGGCTGGACCACGCTTTGGTAAGTCAGTGGACCTATCCCTGCTGACCACCGCTTAGTAAGTAAGTGACCTACCTGCTGACCACGCTTGGTAAGTAGTGACCTACCTGCTGACCACGCTTGGTAAGTAGTGACATACCTGCTGACCACGCTCGGTAAGTAGTGGACCTACCTGCTGACCACACTCGGTAAGCAGTGTCCTGCCTTCTCGAAAATAGCTAAATGTTGGAAAAATCGCAAAAATTAAGTTTTGAAGCAAATTGCAAATACAAAACGTTAAAACACATGAAATGACAAGTTCTTCAAAATGGGTGTCACGGATAAAAAAAAATAAAAAAAATACTTTTTTATTTTGCCCCCCAATTTCAAATGAGTTTCTACGCCCCTGAATTGCCATGAAACATCAATGGTAGATTGAGCTTAAATCTGTTGTAGGTCAGTCACCGGATGTTCTCCTCCTTTGCTCTTGACATGACGTAAAACTTGGACCCGCGATGGGACCTCTGCTGACATCCCAGCGTGGTACCCAGTCAGTAATTAAACACTCACTCGCTGCCCGTGGCTGTGCCCGCAGGTGAGAAGCTCTCAGACGAGGAGGTGGAGCAGCTGATGACGGGTCACGAGGACTCGCAGGGCAACGTCAACTACGAGGAGTTCGTGCACTCGGTCCTCAGCGGCTAGATGCCGCCCTACCCTGCCTACCCTTCCCTTCCGTTTGCCGCCACAGTCAGCTGAGACCCCTGTCCACCCCTGACCGTCGCTGCTGTTGCTTCCACGGCTGCTCATTCGGTTTGTCTGCTCTCTTGGCGCTATGCAGTAGTGACAACCATCCCGCCAACTTGCTACGAAAACGCCGGACGCATTTGGTTGCTTTACTTTGTGACTGCTGCCTGCCAAGCTGGAAGGTGAAATATGTCACCATCTGAAAGCAACCTGTCCAAATATGTCCGTCATTTTTGCTGTCCATTGTATTTCCAGGCTATGCAATCGTCCAGTCATAAATGTCCGAATAAGCGCTGCTTCATGATCGCTAATGTCGCCAGTAAAGGGCCCGTGTCTGGTCGCGCCGGTGGCAGTGTATATTTGTTACTGAGTCGTGTGGCACCACTCTGCGTCTACCTGCGGGGCTGGTTGTCACGTTCGCAATAGGGCAGCCGTTTCCCCCCTCTCTATCTCCCCTCCCCTTTCTATCATGGCATGCGTGGACCATCCGAATGTTCTTCCCTTTGGCGTCCGGGTCGTTTGCCGGCCCTCTGGTCGTGATTTGGTCGATAGTCGTGACGTATGGTCATCGGCAGCCGTCCGAGTGCCGACTCCGGCGGTCACTTCGCTGATCAACTGATAGATAAACGTGAGGCGCGCTCAGATGCGGGGCGTGTGTTGACTAACATGGCGAGTACGGTATTTATTATAGTCGTTTCCGGACGGTATCCGTATTGAGTGCGGCGGCTGTGGTGGTTGGCGCGTGAGCTGGTGTGCGCGCCAGTGGCCTCGGTGGTGCGTGCCTTCTCTCGGACCGGGACGCCATGCCGGCCGGCTGTTGAATGGTGGCTGGGCGACCAGGAGCCCTGGGTGGCCGTCACAGATGACGATCCGGACACATTCCTGGGCTGTGGCCGCCGGCACCGATGCTGTGTTGTTTAACTAATCATTTTATATATGACCGCCTTGCGACCTGTTTTCGTGTAGAGAACGCTAAATTCAGAATATACTTTTTTAGATCGTACTTGTTTAAATGAGGGCGTGGTTGCATCCGCCGTCCCGGGTCACAGAGCTGGGCCGGTTCAGGTCAGTATTGGTGATCACATAGTAGCCGGCCAGGCGGCGTCCGCCGGCACCAGTCACACAATGCCCGCCCCGGCCCGGCGCTGACCTCGCCACGGGACACGGCATGTCCGCGGCTACGCGTATCAATACCAGCGCGGGCCGGGGACGGCCGGGAGGCACAGTTAACAAGCTAGTACAAGACAACAAGCGTCATGCGACGTATGGTTTAGTTTAGCCGATAATTTGTGCAATAACCTGTCTTATTTACGGATTAGGACCTGTCGTTTACCGAAAGCACATCGACGAATTGTGGGCGTCATTGAAAACTTTGCCTGTGAATAGGGCCGTTCATATCTTATAGCAGCCGACAGTATACAGTGTACAACTCGTCGTGAATGGACTGTGTTCCATATTCCGTCCATCGTTGAAAACCGAGCCGCACTCGCGTCGTTGGCGGGCGCACGTGATGGTCGTATTCGGCTGCGATCGCTGGCTGTTTGGGGAGGCGAACCACTGCCGGCGCTGCACGGCCGACGGTGCGCTGTTCTGGGCCACGATAACAGCGGTACGTGAGCCGCCTATCGGCCCGGCGACGCCCGTGACCGCCGCCCGGCGAGCCACACTGGCGTCTATGTGGTCTATATCGGCCAGGTGACGCCCGTGACCGCCGCCCGGCGTGCCACACTGGCGTCTATGTGTGGCGCGGCTCCACTCGAGACACGTCATGCGAGCTGATACGCTATTCGTCTTGCTGATATCTTATTAGCCGTACATACTGTATGCATATCAACCCAATCAGTGTGGTAAAGCAATCACAGTGCACACGAATTAATTTGGTGAAAAATGAAAACACTTGCGGGTCCATAACAGCTAAAAGTGTCTATGTTGGGAAGTCAATTATAATAAGTCGGCACGATTTAACAAATGGTTTAATTTACTGTATATATTTTGTTTCAATTCAAGAGGGAATTTTTATTTTCGGTATAGTTCAGTCGTTGGGGTGGAGCCTGATGCCCCCTTGGATCCACCCTTCTTTTGGCAAAATGCATATTAAGCTATTTAGTTTAAGCTTTCCTCTCTCGCGACCAGGCGTGGCGCCCCAGTAGAGATGCAAAAAGTCCTAAATCTTTTGTCACATCCTAGTCACGGCCACGGAATGTGTATTAGCTGGCAAGTCACAGCTTAGGTAAGTCACGGCGCTGCAATGCTAACCATATGGCACTGGCCTGGCCAGTCACAGCTTCAGCCACGGCCTTGACCAGTTCTGGTCCCGGCGCTGGGCGCTGGCACCAGAATTCTGCGACTCTACTCCCCTAACTCGTACACGCTAAATAGGCAGCAGCAGCCAGACCTCCAGCGTCGGATCCACAGCGGCTGTGTGGCCTTTTTCAGCCCGTGTTAGGCCTCGCCTAGCGGCAGCAGCTCGGAGATATCGGTCGGTCGGTCGGCCGGGGTCACGGCCTCTGGTGCTGTGGTGGTGGCTGCGAGTTCCGGCTGCAGTACGATGTGACCCGCCTGACTCAGCCCAGCCGCCGGGACCGCCGCTCCCTTCCTCCGCCGGCCGCCCGCCACACTCACCGGCCGCCGCTCACATGACCATATACGGCCATCGGCCCACGCGTGCCTGTGGATGGCGCCAGCGCAGTGCACCCGGTCGGCGAACGGCGACGGCAGTGTGCACCTAAGCGCCGAGCTCAGCTCAGGGGCCAAGGGATTTGTCAGGGGTGCAACCACGAGCTCAAAGTTACTGGGTTTACTGGCTGACCACAACTGCGTACCATGTCAAGAAACCCCACTCCCCCAAAAAATACAAAAATAAGCAATTTGAATTTTATTGTACTAAGTTTTATACGTTTTATATTAAACTTTCATTAATTGTAACCCTTGCGTTTCGGGATCGTTTTTCACCTTCGCGCTACGGGGGCTTGACAGCCCTACCTGTCCTAAATCTTTTGGAAGTTAGCAGGGGGGACTTGACAGCCCCCCTGCAAACTTTCAAACCAAGCAACATAGAGCTACATGAAAAAACAGCATGTTGCCTGTCGTGGGAGAAAGCTCATATGGTATATCATTTTTGGGGGTTTCAGGCCTTAAGTGAAAGACAAAATTGACCAAGTCCAAAAATAGCGATTCTGCTCAGACCGTCATAATAATTAAAGTTATGAAAATAAAATGATTTGGTTAGCGTCAAGTTGTTGGTCTTTGAATTAGCTATCTGACCATACACCGATTTTTAGGTCTGGGTTAGTATGACCTCTTAGGTCACGGAAATCGTCACCATATATGATTATTGCTATGGGTGATTAGCATTAGCAACCTCGACTCGATCACGTCCAGAATAGCGATCAGAAAACCTCAAAATTAGACAATGATAAGTTCAAATATAAAGGCATGTTTCTAGACCACTTTTGGCTCCTGAATACAGAAAAGGTATTCATTTGATTGTATCTGGTCAATTTAAGTCCAAAAAAGTACATTCGAAAAATGATGTCACAATTGGTTACACTAAGGAAGCCATCACTCGGTCACAAGTCGAGATATTGCTTTGAACTTTAGCTTAGGTATTTTTTACAATTAGTTATCTTACATGTATTTTAGTTCTCAAATGATCTTCGAAAATTTTGATTTGGTCGGGATTTAAAAAAAAAAAAAAAATTGACTTCTTGGTGGTCAAAAACCAGCACTTTTGAAATTCCCAATTCTCATAATAAAGGAAATGTCATTTCACGTCTTTTTTATTTTCCGTTTGCATTTTGCTGTAAAACTCTATTTTCTATGATTTTTCAAACATTTATCGTTTTTTACGAACATGACGTCATCAAAACGTCATTATCTACTCGATACACACACACACACACACACACACACACACACACACACACACACACACACACACACACACACACACACATATCGCCACGATGCATTACCACGATGACTCCTAAAGTCCTTACACACAGCACACACATTACACTGGCGCGAATTCAGACGACTTAACATTCTGCCAGGGGCGTAGGAACTCATTTGAATTTGGGGGGGGGGAATTCTATAAATATATATATAATCAATTTTGTTAATTTTTTACATTTTTGTGGTCAAAAAGTATTTTTTTGAAAATCCGGGATAGCCATTTTGTAGAAATTATCATTTTACGTGTTTTAACGCGTTTTATTTGCAATTTGCTTCAAAACTCGATTTTTGCGACTTTTCCAACATTTAGCTATTTTTGACCAAAACTGACGTCAGTAAAATCGGTATACCTCATTTTGTTCGACGCAACTGCTAAATTTTTGCATGGATAACGTAAAATTTATGTACGCAAAGGTATACCAAGTTTTACTTCGATATCTGCAACACTTCGGAAGTTATTTAGGAAAAACGATGGGGATAGGATCCGACCCGTCCCCAGGTGGGCGTGGGCTATGCCTCGTAGTTTTGGACCAGGTATTGACTCAAAAGTTTTTTTTTGGGGGGGCGTTGCCCCCCGCTAAAAAAGTTGAGGCCTCCCTCTGCCCCCGGCTCCTACGCCTATGCATTCTGCACGCTCACTCCAACAGGTATCATCCATATGTTTATAATTCCCACTCTCACGGGCACACGATGTGGCAGCGATCTCATGCCGTTGGCGATACCACAGGTCCAGGCCAACACACTCTCGGTCGAGCTTCACTCCGAAAGCGAACACAGCCACACTCTTCACGATCTACAAATAACTACGTATGGTAAAGCAAAACTATGAGCGAGAAACATCCAACGGTTGCGCCCTGTAGCTGCCACAGTTTATAAGGCCTTGTCTGCCACCAGAATGACGACACCGCCGCCGCCAGGCGGCGGCCAGCTTCACCGCCAGGTGGCGACCCACTCCGCCACCTGGTGGCGGACATAGTTTTCAATGGGTGCCTAAACCCCAAACCCAGCCCAGCCGAAGCCCATGAACACCAAGCCCAGACCCAGACCAGACCAGACATGGTGCAATGGATCTGAAAGTAGATCTAAAATGATCCCAGAGGATTCTTCGACAAAAACGCAAATGTGGATCTTTTTGATTCCCACCTGGATCCCCAACGACAAATTAAACAAATAGTGGATTCTTTGGATCCCAGTGGATCTTTCGATTACATTTTGCAATGGGTCTTTGGATCCCACAGGAATCCCATTTAACAAATGAAATGGATCTATGATTCCAAAACGGATCCTCGGATTCCGACAGGATCCGAACTTTGCAATATTATGCCATAATTTTAGTAGTTTATTTGACGAAAATCTACTATCAAAAGGCATGCCCATCCCATGCTAGTTGCATTAACAACGGATGAAAAAAGAAGTACTTGACAATTACTTTAAAATTGGTTCCCGAACAATTTTATACATATGTTATAAATGGCGGATTCTGGGATCCCCGTGGGATCCAAATACAAATGGTGCCTGTGATCTCGGATCCAGGTGGATCCGTCGACAAATATTGAAGACGGATCTCGAATCCCAGTGGATCCATCGTGACAATTTGTGAAGGTGGGATCTATGATCCCAGCGGATCTGGGATCCAGATCCCACAGATCAGATCCCGAGATCCGTTTTTGGGATCCGTGCACATGCCTGGACCAGACCCATTTAAATTCGTAATATTTAGGCCCATGCCCAGTCCGGCCCATCCATATTAAGCAGATAATCATTTTCACAAAATTTGCAACCATTATCCCAGGGGCGTAGGAACTCATTTGAAGTCAGGGGAGCAAAAAGCATTTTGAAGTCGATTCTTTCTATGCAACGTCCATAGGCGTAATGTTAAACTCCGAAAATGTTGGGGGGCCCCCCAATGCCTATGGGGGGCCCCCATAGGCTCTTACGCCTATGCATTATCCTAACATATTTACCTGCATGCTATTAACGAGAAATAACGTCATGCACCTGTGTATTGCTGTGGCTTTTGACTCATCGAACACTTTTCGGTCAACATTGTCATACTGGATCAGATTTGGATCGGACATCATATTGGGATAATTTTTCAACTTTCTTCACACACCACTGCTAGGACTTACCATGATGTATTTTTGGTTTTTTTTTTCTCCATATAATTGTCAAACTGTATGTTTAAGGCCGTCCTAATCATAATTTATTAAAGTTATATTCCTGGTTCAAACACTGTTTGTTATGTAAAAAATAACGGCTAGCGACATGACTGCAAAAATTGTCATACATGCAGCAGTGCCTACCCAGTACCCAGTACCCATGAAAAGTAAAAAAAAAATGCATACCCAACCCATTACAATTTGTAAGAATTGAGTGGGCAGTGGGCACCCATGGGTGCACCCGATCCATTGAAAACACTGGTGGCGGAACGCTTCGCCTTCGCCGTCGCTTCGCCGTCGGCGTAACGAAACGAAGCCCCACAGCGCTCCCGGCGACTGTCAGCTCAAGCTCGAGCCGCGCACAGCGGCACAGATGGCAGCACCTGCTACGCCTCGCGCAGCCCAGCTCGTCCGCTCGTCTCCGATAGATAGACTCAGCCCCCACCAAGTGTTTGACATTCCTAAGTGATGACGTCACCAAAGTCATGGCCCGTGGCCTTCAACTAGAGGTGGCAAAACGTGGACCCGAGGAACCAGTCTCTAGACCCAGTCTGGACCCAGTTGGTTCCTGACTGGGTCCCGCCAAATGATACCGGGTACAGACTTGGATCCAACTTATGTTTCATGCTGTTTTACGAAAGTAGGAACACTGATACGCAGGTTTCTTTGTGCTGTTGGCCTATCTAAACTTTATGTATTTGCAACTACAAGACTAATTTAACTTGCACTAACTGTAGAGTGCACATTTGTCATTATTAGTTGCGAGACAACATTTTGCTAAATGGGTCGCTGGGTCCAAAACTTGCGTTGCATTGGGTCTAAACTGGGTCCCATTTTTCAGCTTTTGGGACCGGTTTTCGGGTCTGGTTCCAAAAATATCCAAACTTTTGCCACCTCTAACCTTCAACATAAGAGAACAACGGGGAATTGCGATTTTTGGGGATGATCTCCTGAAGACCCTACTGAGAAAATGTTGGCTTGCCATACCTTTATGGATTTGTTAAGATGTACAGATTCCAGAAAATGGGTCAGTTTGGTCAAATAGCCTCATTTCAAAATGCTTGATTCCACAGCATTAGTGCACTTTTGGCTGTATATAGTGCACACATTGGCTTCAGTATCAGTGACGTCATGATCTGCCTAACCTTATGTTCTAGTAACCTTGGATAGACTGAGCAGAGCCGATCACAGCAGGAGGTGTCACAACGCGCCTCCGTCCCCAGCGGCGGCATGCGCTGCTCAAATTCGTCACGCGACGACTGCAGCCACGCAGTGGCGGCGCCACCATAGGGGCAGGGGTGGCAGACTGCCACCCCTGCCGTGGCACAGGGGTGGCATTGCCACCCCTCAAATTTAGGCCACCTTCTATATTTTACCGGTGCTGTTTTCACAAAATTGTGGATTCTGACCACTTTGATCATATATGAAACAGTTACCTTCGTCGACCAATTCAAATTTCAGTCACATTAGTTTATATTGCTATCCAAACTATTNGCGTTGGTGGTGGGCGACCGGTCTGCGCACACGGCCGTGATGAACACGCCGCAGCTACTCTACTTTCTGAGCACGGCGGCCGTCTTCCTGGCACCGATCATGGTCGAGTCCACTCACGAGGTGAGAGGGTAGGCGGTCGAGTCTGCTCACTAGGGTAGAGGGTGGAGACCCCGGTCGGGTCCGCTTACGAAGTGAGAGGTGAGAGGGCCTGGTTGGGTCTGCTCACGAGGTAAGATGGTAGAGGGTCTGCTCATTGGCACACCTGTTCAGCAGCCGTTCCCCGAAAATGACTGTGTGTGACCTCTGTCTGCCCCCCCCCCATAGCCTGAGGGATGGTGGTACCCTGTCTGCCCCACCCCCCCCGTGCCTGAGGGAGGTGTGTGAACCTCTGTCCTCCCCCCTCCGTGCCTCTGAGGTATGGTGTGACCTCTGTCTTCCCCCCCGTGCCTCTGAAGGTGATGGTGTGTGACCTCTGTTGCCCCCCGTGCCGCTGAGGTGAATGGTGTCCTGACCTCTGTCTGCCCCCCCCCGCTGCCTTCTGAGGTGATGGTGTGTGACCTCTGTCTTCTCCCCCCGACCCTCCTCTAGGTACTGTGTGTGACCTCTGTCTCCCCCCCCCGTGCCTCTGAGGTGATGGTGTGTGACCTCTGTCCTTCCCCCCCCGTGCTCTGAGGTGACTGTGTGTCGACCTCTGTCCCCCCGTGCCTCTGAGGTGATGGTGTGTA
Organism: Semibalanus balanoides; assembly: GCA_014673585.1. Taxonomy (NCBI): domain Eukaryota; kingdom Metazoa; phylum Arthropoda; class Thecostraca; order Balanomorpha; family Balanidae; genus Semibalanus; species Semibalanus balanoides. The sequence goes on along the minus strand of VOPJ01011766.1, from coordinate 319,262 downwards.
TGGCTGTCGGCAGATGCTGCTGACGGTTCGGCGGCGCCCCGTGCTCTGGGCGGCTGTGGCGGCCGGCCTCACCCTCCTGCTGCAGTCGGCCGGCGAGCCGCACCCCTACCTGCTGGCTGACAACCGGCACCTGGCCTTCTACGCGTGGCGCCGCTGCCTGGGCCACCCGACGCTGCGCGTGTCGCTGGTGCCAGCGTCGCTGGCCACGCTGGTGCTGCTGGCCAGCGGCAGCAGGCGGCGGCCGTTCCTGGTGCGCGTTGCGCTGTCGGCCGGTACGGCGGCGGTCCTCGTGCCGCAGCGGCTGCTCGAGTTTCGCTACTTCATCGTGCCGTTCCTGCTGGCGCGTCTACAGCTGCGTCCACCTGGCGCCGCCGCCTGTCTGGCCGAGTGCGTCCTGTACGCCACGGTCAACGCTGCCGTGCTCTGGCTGTTCACTGTGAAGACGTTCACCTGGGACGACCAGCCGGGACTGCAGAGGATCATCTGGTGACCCGGAGAGGGGAGTGTAGGCGGGAGCAGAGCTGAGTGGTGGGCTGCAGGGAAAGGGCAGGAGGAGGGGTTGACGGTGCATGGAGAGGCGAGTGTTATGTGCAGGAAGAGGAGAGACACGCACACGAGCGCGCGTGCGCACACATATACACACACGCACGCACGCACGCCACGCACGCCACGCACGCCACGCACGCCACGCACGCCACGCACGCCACGCACGCCACGCACGCCACGCACGCCACGCACGCACGCCACGCACGCACGCACGCACGCACGCCACGCATGCCACGCACGCCACGCACGCCACGCACGCCACGCACGCCACGCACGCCACGCACGCACGCACGCACACACGCACGCCGCACGCACCAGCACAGTATCAGTTATGTCGAAAAAGTTCGCACGCAAATACACGAGCGCTTTTCAACTCTTCACGTCATTAGGTTGTAAAAACATGACCACAATGGGTTGATGAGCAAAACCTTAAACACGGCATCTAAAATTACACTCAATAAAAAGCATGTACACAAACACTATAAGACAATAAGACATGATGATGATAGGCACCACTGTGAAATGTGAATCTCCTATCTCGTCTTCATATCAAGAACCATCAGCTCTCATGGTAGCCATCAAAGTGGCACGCAAGCTAGGGCCGGCAGGATCCAGACGTCGCGTGTTCAGCAAGGAAACACCACGGTAACACAATCTACGTCGCCGACTCGGTGCGTGATGCGTGGCAATGTCCAGTTTCTAGCATGACGCGTATCGTGCCGTGTACATCGTATGCACACTACAAACACATCACCACACACACACAACACACACACATCACACACACACCGACACCACACACGATACACACACACCACACACACACAAGACAGAGACAGAGACAGATAGACTGGCAGACCGTATACTGGGAGAAAGAAGAAGATAGTCGATGCTCTGGCGACGTTCAGTGCTGCGTGCGCCTAGGCGTGTGAGTGTGGGTAGCTGATTGTAGAGCTGTGTGTAGTTAGTTAAGTGTGAACTGGAGACTGCTGGTGTTCAGCGATGGTCTCCGCAATTTGTGTCCTGTCGGTGGGAATCTGTATAGATGGATCACAGCACAGAGATGACAGACGACATGGGCTGCATCAGTATCGGCTGTCTGTCTGTCCGCCGCGTGTATCCGTAGCAGTCTGTAATGTCCACCGGCTGCTGCTGCGTATCAGGCGCTGACCGCCAGCTGACTGGTGGACAGGAACTGACGCGGGGCGCCGCTGCGAACAGACGAGTGTGTCCTGTCTAGTTTCGCTGCTCATCTCGAGTATGACCATATTAGGTCTGGGAGTGGGAAGAGTGGTGGTGAGCCGGGCTGAAGCACCTGTGACTGGAGATGTTTGCAGGAGACGGCGGCGGAGCGTGGCACAGCGCAGTAACTCGTCCGTGTGATGGCCGAGTGGTCGGTTGGTCTCAGCGTGTATTATTTACCAGTAAGACGCCTTAAACGGCGAAGGACGAGCGAGTCCGAATAAAACCGCGTCAATTTATCACCCGTCCAACGGAGGTTCGTCTTGTGCAAAAGCATGCATTTGAATTATTTTCCGCCTGTTGTTGTTTGTCCCGTCGCAAATAGTTCGAAAACTAAATCGATAACTTTGAACTAAATATGGTTTTGAAGCGTTATTTTAATTTGCCAATTATAAGCATCATGTTTGAGAGACGAAAAATTAATTTGAAGGGTGGTATAGTGGATTTGATTGCGCTTTACAGCGCATCATTTTATCGCTAGACCTTGGTTTTGAAGCTACGTGGCGGTGTAATTAGATAATTATTATATAATCGTAATATAATAATATTCACAGACAGATTTACAGTGAAATACTGCATGCAAAGTTAAATTTTGCCATGTCATTTTAGTAACGGTACATTGGTCACAGGCTTGGTGTTGTTTCATCGTTTCAACGTCCCGTAGTCTGAGCACTGATTTAAATTGTGAGACGTCGATCCAACTATGAATTTGCGCTGGTACTAGGCAGTAAACTTTGCACGTACAGCGCGCCGCTGATCAACACATAGTCTCGCCGGGCGGATGTCGTTTCTCTACGGCATTTGTGTTTGACCCGTGTCTTGGCGACTTTTGGTTGCCCGAGATAGGAGGTCCGGTATTGCAAGACGATGTTTTGCCAGGTAATTTTCGTGGACGACACAGGGGTGCACGTGCGCACGTGCAGGTGTGACCCAGAGTTGACGCTGTGCAGACATTGCCATGGTGTGGTCTTCCAGCCTCACACTAAATTTTAGCTTATATGTCCAGCCGTTTCTCAGCTACAAGCAGGATACATACGTTCTGACACCGCTGACGCGGCACGTGTCACACGCCGTGCGGTGCCATACACATTGAGAAAAAAAACATGTCAATAATCATAATGTATTGCATGGGGCGTATCATTGCGAAGACCGCTTGGTCAGATCGGATGCGGGTGTCAAAAAAATAAGCTTCTGACCACGTCGCGTCTGCCGGCCGGCCGGTTGGGCCGCTTAATAGTGAGAAGAAATTCCGATATTCTGGGACGTCGCTCCGCCGCTCGGCGCTCGCTCGTAATCCAGGTAAGAGCGTAAAAGCGAAGGACGAAGGAGTCCGAATAAATGCGCGTCAATTTATCACCCGTCTAAAGGAGATCGTCTTGTGCAGAAGCTGCATTTTAATTATTTTCGCTGTGTTTTGTTTTGCCGCTCGCAAATAGATCCGACACTAAATCGATACTTTTAAACTAAATAGGTTTTGAAGCGTTCCTTTAAATTTGCAATTATAAGCTTCAGTTTGTATAGGCAAAAATTCCCATTCTGGGAGGGTATTAGATGGATTTGATTGCGCTTTTACAGGCGCACTCTCTCGTTTATGTCCTAGCACACTTTGGTTTTGAAGCTACGGGCGGTCACTCACACATTAAGGAAATATTTATAAATCGTCAATAAAAATATTAACAGACAGCATTTTAACCAGTGAAATACTGCAGCAAACCTAAATTTTTGAATGAACCACTTTTAGAGGACGGTAATTGTCCCTACACACAACACCACATACAACACACACACACGATATACACGTTTTATCGCCTTTTTACAGCTCCATTAATCGCCACAGCAACTGAGACACTACACCATACCCCACACCACCAGAGCATAAAACTATCATCACATTGCGCACACAACACAACATGTACTGACCATACTTTGCACGATACCACGCGCCGCTGATCGGCAAACATAGTGCTACCCACCGACGGCGGCATCGTTTCTCAACGCATCCAGGTGTTGACCACTACAACACACACTACACTGCGCACTTTCATACTGGTGCGAGATATAGGTCCGGCTATTCGGAGGCAACGATGTTCACACCTCATTCCACCTGTTTTGTGGGGAACAGGGGTGCACGAGTGACCGTGCAACAGTGACCAGAGTTTACCTGACTGCAACATTGCCGTGGGGTGAGTCTCACAGCCCTCACCAAAATTTAAGCTTAATAGGCCACACACCGTCTTACATACTATACAGCTACAGCAGGATATATACTTTTATGAAACCCTGCGCGCACGTGCACGCGCCGTGACGCCATCATACGCACAACAATGTCCAAACCATATACCATTGCAATGGGGCTTCATAAGTCGGCACGGACAAGACCGTTGTCAACGGATGCGGGGTTCAAAGATATAAGCTTCTGACCAGCGTGCGGTCTGGCCTCGGCCGGGTCAGGCCGCTTATTGCGAGAAAAATCCGGTTTACAATGCAGGACTCCTCCGGACGCTTCGCGCTCGCATCGTATTATTGGTTGCTATGTCCAGCTGCCTTGAGCTGGCCGGCCGCGTGCGGCCTCCCAGTCATTGTATATTCTCCACACGCCTCAGAGAGCGGCCGCCGCCGCCGCGCCGGCGATGCGTTCTCCACGTGTAGTGGTGGGCGGCCGACGTCTCTCCTGTGTAGTGGTGGGCCGGTCGATCGTCTCACTGTGTAGTGGTGGGCGGCCGATCGTCCCACTGTGTAGTGGTGGGCGGCCGATCGTCTCCCTGTGGTAGTGGTGGGCGGCGATCGTCTCACTGGTGTAGTGGTGGGCCGGCCGATCGTCCCATTGTGTACGTGGTGGGCGGCGATCGTCTCCCTGTGAGTGGTGGGCGGCCGATCGTCTCCACTATGTAGTGGTGGGCCGGCCGATCGTCTCCACTTGTGTATGTGGTGGGCGGCCGATCGTTCTCCACTGTGTAGTGGTGGGCGGGCCCGGCGGGATCGTCTCCACTGGTATGTGGCGGGCGGCGGCCGATCGTCCTCCACTGTGTAAGTGGTGGGCGCCGATGTCTCCACTGTGTAGTGGTGGGCGGCCGATCGCTCCACTGTGTAGTGGTGGGCGGCCGAATCGTTCTCCACTGTGGTTAGTGGTGGGCGGCCGATCGGTCTCCACTTATGTATGGTGGGCGGCCCGATCGTCCTCCACTGTGTAGTGGTGGCGGCGCCGATCGTCCTCCACTGTGTAGTGTTGGGCGGAACCGATCGTTCTCCACTGTGCTAGTGGTGGCGCCTGATCGTCTCCACTGGTAGTGGGGTGGGGCGGCGGCCGATCGTCTCCACTGTGTAGTGGTGGGCGGCCGAGTGTCTCCCTATGTAGGGGGCCGGCCGATCGCACTGTGTAGTGGTGGCGGCCGATCGTCTCCACTGATGTAGTGGTGGCGGCCGAATCGTCCCACTGTGTAGTGGTGGGCGGCCGATCGTCTCACACTGTGTAGTGGTGGGCGCCGATGCTCCACTGTGTAGTGGGTGGGCGGCCGATCGTCTCCACTGTGTAGTGGTGGGCGCGGCGGCGGCGGCCGATCGTCTCCACCTTGTAGTGGTGGGCGGCCGATCGCCTCCACTGTGGTAGTGGTGGGCGGCGATGTCTTTCGCTGTGTAGTGTGTGGCGCCGATCGTCTCCACTGTGTAGTGGGTCGGCAGGCGGCCGATGTCTCCCCTGTGTAGTGGTGGCGGCGAGTCGTCTCCACTGTGGTAGTGGTGGGCCGCCGATCGTCTCCACGGGTGTAGTGGGCGGCGGCGATGTCTCACGTGTGTGTGGTGGCGGTCCGGCGATCGTCTCCACTGTGTAGTGGGGCGCCCCGATCGTCTCCGACTGTGTAGTGGGTGGGCGCCCGATCGTCTCCACTGTGTGTGGTTGGGCGGCCGATCGTCTCGCATTGTGTGTGTGGCGGCCGATCGTCCTCCACTGTGTAGTGGGGGCGGCCGATCGTCTCCACTCGTGTAGTGGTGGCGGCCGATCGTCTCCACTGTGTAGGGTGGCGGCCGATCGCCTCCGACTCGTGTAGTGGTCGGGCGGCCGATCGTCTCCAACTGTGTAGTGTGGCGGCCGATCGCTCCATTGTGTGTGGTGGGCGGCTCGATCGTCTTCACTGTGTATGGTGGGCGACCGACGTCTCCACTGTGTATTGGTGGGCGCCGATCGCTCCACTGTGTAGTGGTGGGCGCCGAATCGTCTCCACTGTGTAGTGGTGGGCGGCGGCGGCGGCCGACGGTTCTCCCACTGTGTAGTGGTGGGCGGCGGCGGCGGCCGATCGTCTCCACTGTGTAGTGGTGGGCGGCCGATCGTCTCCACTGTGTAGTGGTGGGTGGCCGATCGTCTCCACTGTGTAGTGGTGGGCGGCGGCGGCGGCGCGTGGCACGACACACCTGTACCGTGCTGAGACTGGCGGCCAGCTGTCATGTCTGTCCGGCTGAGAAGCCAGTCGTACGGGGACGTGCGCCTCGCAGGGTTCGAGGAGGTTATATATGGCGTCGTCAAACACCTTTTGATTGCGTCAGGCGACGTTGACTTGTGCACTGTACAATGTACTTATTCCGTATTTCCGCGTTCTTCGACGTCCCTGTGAGATACCGTGATTCACGTGAACACGCTGAGTTCACCGTGGGTTCTGCTGGGCGAACCTCAGTGTGAGGTCTGAGGTGGCGGTGGGAGACAGGGTGAGGTCTGAGGCGACAGTGTGAGATTGTCTGGGCCGAACAGCTGTCCGCCGTCACCCATCTCTCAGTTCGTGGCAATAAACGCGTCCGTGTGTGTCCCGCCGTTTTCGACGCGGTACCGAGCTGTGATTGCGTCAAGTGTCGCTTTATTGCCGTAAGTGGGAGGTGTTTTTGTTTGGGAATGGCGGCTGCGGTGAGACACTTCTGCCGCAGGCGGCGGTGACGTCATCGCTGTGCAGCCGACTCACGGTCCAAGCTGGTTAGCTGCCCAGGCGAAAACCCAGTTGAACCCAATAAGAGAAACTCGTAAGCTGGGCAAACCGGGCTATGCCCATGTTAGCCCAAGTGCCCGAGCAGTGCCCAACTAATTGTTGGCTGGGAAGCGACGTACATTGGACAACTTTCAGAAATGTGAGACATTCCCTTTAACCCGAGCCCCACTGGGGTGGGGGGGGGGGTGTTTGAACCCCCCCATGTTTTATCAAGATAACGAAAAAACGGCGGCGCGTAGCGCCGCCAAATCTGGTATAACTAATCACTGATTCTTTCCGGACATTTTGCGAAAATTCAAGTTTCGTGTCAGGTCAGGTCAGGTCAAGTGACCCTAATACAAAACGTTTGCGGTCGTGCCATGACTAACAGTTTTCTAAGGGTGAAATATCAAACTTTTAGATACAATTAGGTCATTAATATCTACAAAATGTTTATCTCGGATTTTTTGTATCGGTGGACCTTAGGTCGGTCAATTTTGCGTCTCCCCATTATAAGTCTATGGAGAAATATCAAATGCTTCTTTGTTGACGATATCTAGTCCATTTTCCTCTGGATGATGTTATCATATGAATATATGTATGATCCAAGTGCAGGTTTTGCTCAGGGAACAATTAAAATAACGGGGTCATCTGAGGTCATCCGTAGGTCAACCAAACCCTTTTCGTCAATAATCTCTGGCCATAACCCATGAAGATAGAGAAATTGCCACATTCCACCAGTGTGTTTTTGTCGTCGTCAAAGAACATCTACTGATATGCAACACTGACTACTTGAGTCACCACTGAACCTGACCTGAGGTTATTTTAGTTGACCTAACATGATCATTTGACATATTTCAAAGCGTCTTGACAGACAACACGATGGCGTAAACAGTATGACGGTAATCTTTTGTTAGGTAAGAATTTAATTCACTGAAATATTTTTTCCACCAATCAAGCTTTTTGACTTTATGACTCTAGAGCCTACACTAATTGCCCTTGGTCAATTTTTTGAGGACCTGGGTGCGATTGCAAATTTCATTGACTAGCGATTGAACTTTTAGAGTTTGTTTCTAGATAGCATAGTTTCCAAGATATTTGGTTTCTGGAGCGATCATCCTTAACTTGAAAGATTTGACCTTCGAATGAACCTCTGGTGACTTGGTTTTTGACGTGAGCGAAAAAATGTGGAAATAGTTTCGCAAATGATTTTGATAACGGTTTCGACACAGTGTCTTTGTTTTTGGTCTACGTGCATGGGAGCGAGTTAGAAGGGGTGTGTGTGTGTGTATGTGTGGTTCAAACACCCCCCCCCCCCCAGTCGGGCGAAGGAAATGCAGAGGCCCAGTGGGGCGCGGGTTAAAAGAAACCACGCCGGCGTCTGCCCGTCGATTCGAGGGAATCGTCAGAACAGTGCTTTGTACCGACTCCCAAAGCAAAGAGCTAACAGGAATATCAATGTATAAGAACATTGCCGAACTGAGGTAGAGTAGTGCAGTCTAAATGCCCGCCGGGAATTCCATGGATTACCGCAGGTAATGTGCAGTGTGCACGGTCAATATCCCCTGATCCTCCCGAAACGTCGGCTGCCGTGTCGATAGAGAGCAGTGGACATGCGGCTCACACGGTCAGAACCACGTCAATATCCCCTGATCCTCCCAGAAACGGTCGGCGCCGTGTCGATAGAGAGAGCAGTGGCATGCGGCTCACACGGTCAGACCACGGTCAATATCCCCTGATCCTCCCGAAACGTCGGCTGCCGTGTCGATAGAGAGCAGCGGACATACGGTTCACAACCATGTATTCAGTATTACGATCATTACGATGACATTCACCGGTCAAAATAACCAACAGCGCATTATTGGTCCCAGGAAAAGACACACAACATTGGCACAAGACTGGCAGGCATCTGAGTATTATCTGGCGGCGACGCCTGGGAAGCGAATACGACCCGAGAGAGAGAGAGAGAGAGAGAGAGAGAGAGAAAGATAGACCTCCACCTGGAGCTTTCCTACAATGTCTGAAAATTGGGTTGAGTGTTCATTAACTGACACATGTTCTTGATCGTAGATCGCTGACATGTCGATCGTAGATTGATTTCGATGTTGGTGCTACCGCTGCCCACGGCCTGCCCACGGCACCGTACGCAAACTGACACTGGCAGCATCAAACACAAATCTGTGATAAACGCAGCGCCGTGGGGCGCAACACACCGTCACCGCGAACGGTAACGCAGGAGCCAATCTCAGCGCCGCTTCGCACGGCGACCGGACACTTCGCCGACAACATTAGCTGCCTGGCTAACTTGACCGGTAAACCTATCAGATGGCAAATTAGACGCCACTTATTATAATTGTGCGCTAATTCATTGTTATAAACGCTGTCCCGTGAGTTTTACATCACAAATATGGCCTAGAAATGACGACACCAATAATAACACCAATCAAAGCAACACCATGTCCCGGGCACATATGCGTAAAACGCTACAAATAAAACGAAAATTGTACGTCTTTTTGTGGTGTGTAAATCAGCTATCATCACTTACCTGTGTTTCAAAAACGTGACCTCACGATAATCCGATGTTTAGGGCGCTCGAATTGCGAAGGTAGTATGGTCCCACGCCCATTTACCTCTATGGCCTGTGCCTTTATGTATTGCCGGATTCACATAAGTAACACCCATGTTTAGCAATTTAAAGGCTTGCGCAAGTACTGGCTAATGCTACATATTCCTGAATCAATTAGAACTAAACGACCAATATTTCATATTGCACTGTGCCATTACAGCATAGGTGAGTACTCAATGGGATACCCGCGGGTACCGAGCAAAACAGCAGCTGACAAGCTCCTTCCCCGTGTTATCAAAATTGGCCAATGCCGAGAAAATAATCAAGATAACCGAACAATACATCACGAACAGCTCCCAGAAGAAGACTCCACAGAGCACACACCACGTCACAGAAGACCACAACAGAACAGAGGTTAGTCAGCCGCCCAGGAGCACGTGCCTCCACCGCTGACATCTAGCGGCAGCGAGGCAAACTCGAGTCGCGCCGCCCTGCCGCGAGGCGGCGGCCGGAGAGTTACTCGGCGTTGATGAGCTCCGTCTTGCTGTCCTTGGTGATGAGCTGCACCAGACTGCCGGACTTGGGGCGGTCCTCGCCCTCGGCCCACCTCCCGAACAGACTGTAACGAAGCCGCCACACACGCGCCGGTCAGTCACTGAACGTAACGCCAAACAACCCACCGAACCGACATCGTCGAAACTAGCAGACCACGCTTCTGGTGGCGCTAAGAAAATAACATCTGCATGATATTATTAATGTTAAACTCCAGCACAGCGTGGAGCTTACTTCGAAGTGAAATGAAACTTATCGTACCTCCTTAAATTATCTCTGGCCCAGTATCGGCGGTGATCTAAGAGGTGTAAGTGACTGGATTTGCCCCCCAGCTCATTCAGCCACAAACTCCATGGTGGTCCAGGTAGTGTAATGTAGCTCCACCCTCCCACCCACCCGACACCCGACAGCTTACATCCGGCCAAAACCTCCATGGTGGCCAGGTAGTGTAATGTAGCTCCACCTCCCACCCTCCACCCACCCGCGCCCACACCCACAGCTTATCGCCACAAAACTTCCAGGTGGTCCAGGTAGTGTAATGTAGCTCCACCCTCCCACCCTCCCTCCCCACCCGCCCACACCCCGACAGCTTACTCGGCCACAAACTCCATGGTGGTCCAGGTAGTGTAATGTAGCTCCACCCTCCCACCCTCCCCCACCCGCCCACACGCCGTCAGCTTACTCGGCCACAACCTCCTGGTGTTCCAGTAGTGTAAATGTAAGCTCACCCTCCCACCCACCACCCCACCCGACAGCTTCTCGGCCACAAACTCCATGGTGGTCGGTAGTGTAAGTAGCTCCACCCTCCCACCCCACCCGCCACACCCCGATCTAGCTACTCGGCCACAAACTCATGTGGCTCCAGGTAGTGTAATGTAGCTCCACCCTCCCTCACCCTCCCACCCCACCCCCACACCCCATCAGCTTACTCTCGCCAAAACTCCATGGTGGTCCAGGTAGTGATGTAGCTCCACCTCACCTCCCCCCCACCCGCCCCACACCCCGTCAGCTTACTCGGCACAACTCCTGGTGGTCCAGGTAGTGTAAGTAGCTCCAACCTCCCTCCCCACCCGCCACACCCCGACAGCTTACTCGGCACAAACTCCATGTGGTCCAGGTAGTGGTAAATGTAGCTCCACCTCCTCCCCACCCTCCCACACCCCGTCAGCTTACTCGGCCACAAAAGCTCGCGCATGTGTGGTCCACCGGTAGTGTAATGTAGCTCACCCTCCCCTCCCCACCCGCCCCACACCGACAGTTACTCGGCCACAAATTCCATGGTGGTCCGGTTAGTGTATGTAGCTCCCCTGCACCCTCCCTCCCACCCCACCCGCCCACACCCGTCAGCTACTCGGGCCATCAAACTCCATGGTGGTCCAGGTAGTGTAATGTAGTCCACACCTCCCTCCCCACTGCCCACACCCCGACAGCTTACTCGGCCACAAACTCATGGTGGTCCCAGGTAGTGTGTGTAGCTCCACCCCCCACCTCCCTCACCACCCGCCACACCCCGTCAGCTTACTCGCCACAAACTCCATGGTGGTCCAGGTAGTGTAATGTGCTCCCACCCCCTCCCCACCCGCCCACCCCCGTCCGTCAGCTTACTCGGCCACAACTCCATGGTGGTCCAAGGTAGTGTAATAGTAGCTCCACCCTCCCACCCTCCACCCGCCCCACACCCGTCAGCTTACTCGGCCACAAACTTCCATGGTGGTAGGTAGTGTATGGTAAGCTCCACCCTCCTCCCCACCCGTCCCACCCGACAGCTTACTCGGCCCAAACTCCTGGTGGTCCAGGTAGTGTGGTCGCGTCCGGCATAAACTTGGCGGTTCAATGGGGTGTCCAGCTCACGGGTAGGATGGCCAGAGCCGTCACCTGCGGCGGCAGGCCGCTCTCGTCGGCGCCTAGCGAGCGCACCAGCTGGTGCACGGCAGCCTTGGCCATACCGTAACCCATCATACCTGCGAGGCGGGCGCACTGCTCGGTCAGAACGACACGACCAAGTCCAACGTGCAGTCGGAGCACAGCACAGGCGATCCAGGACGGCTCAGCACTCGACACGAGTGTACCACTGAACAGCTGACAGTCACGGAGATGGTCACTTAATAATACCATACCGTTCAACCATTGGAACCCTATTGTATTGTGTTGACCCACCCAGAACCACCTAGTTCTCCTATCCGGGGGAGAAGAGGCGATCGCGTCTAGACCCACCTGACCCACTCGTAATCTCCACTCATGAATTACAAGTTGTTGCTCCTTTCTACTTGCCACCACTATTGTTAGCACGTTCCGAGAACAAAACAAAAACACATCGGAAAACGAAGAGAGCAGCAGCCAGCAAGATGCAGCCTAGCCATGTCGAGAGGAGAGGCGGCGGCCGCCTGTGACGCGGGCGGAGCGGAGCGGACTCTGACCTGGCGTGGCGCCCAGTGCTGGCTTGGCGCCGGTCAGCTGCAGCAGACCTCCCTCGCGCAGCACGCGAGACGCCAGGTGGGCGGAGACGGCAGAGCTCCAGACGCTCTGCCTCCACATCAGGTCACAGCTCTTGATCATAGCTGGCGCAGCAGAGACGATGTGACATCAGTCAGCTCTCAGTCGGCCGGGCCGGCCACAGGTTAACATCAGGTCACACACATCAGGTCACAGCTGCCTCCACATCAGGTCACAGCTCTGGATCATAGCTGCCGCAGCAGAGACGATGTGACATCAGTCAGCTCTCAGTCGGTCACAGGGTCGGCCACAGGGTCGGCCGTGCACACTAATTCGCAACGCTCATCAAGCACGTGTACATTGTACATATGAACATGGGCAGCACCATATTCCAGAAATAGTCCGGCTGACCTCTCTGTGGCTCTAGATCAGTTAGTATGTCGTGTCCTTCACTTCAGCATAGGGAAACAGGCCTCTACGTTTACCAAATATATACTTTTAGAGATAAAAAATGCATTATAAAACTCACAAAATGTATAGCTCAATCGCTGATGCATGGATACAAATGACTCAAACGACTGAAAACGGGCCATACTCTCATACCTTCAGACAACAGCTGGACAGCCCCATCCGCAGCCTGAACACTGACAAAGTCAAACCCAGCCTGAATGACAACCAGCCCAGCACCACGTGAACCCCTGGAACAGCCATACGCCTGACATGACAACAGTATCAGCTGACTGAACACACGTCCCATCCCGCCTCATGAACCAGCCCACGCCTGACAACCTGGACAACAACCAGTCCCATCAACAGCCTGAAACCTGAACACCAGTCCCAACCAGCCGAACCCTGAACCAGTCCCCATCACAAAGCATGAACCCCTGACAACCAGTCCCCATCACAGCCTGAACCCCTGACAACCAGTCCCCAACCCAGCCTGAACCCCTACAACCAGTCCCATCCCAGCCTGAACTACTGAAATCAATCCCCAATCCCAGCCTGAACCCCTGACAAACCAGTCCCCATCCCCAGCCTGGAACCCCTGACAACCAGTCCCCATCACGCCTGAACCCCTACAACCAGTCCCCATTCCCAGCCTGAACCCCGGACAACCAGTCCCCATCCCAGCCTGAACCCCTGACAACCAAGTCCCCATCACCAGGCCTTGAACCCCTGACAACCAGTCCCCATCCCAGCCTGAACCCCTGATCAACCAGTCCCCATCAACAGCTGAACCCCTGACAACCCAGTCCCCCATCACAGCCTGAACCCCTGACAACCAGTCCCCATCACAGCCTGAACTACTGACAACCAGTCCCCATCACAGCCTGAACTACTGGCAACCTGTCCCCATCACAGCCTGAACCCCTGACAACCAGTCCCCATCACAGCCTGAACCCCTGACAACCAGTACCCAACCCAGCCTGAACTACTGGCAACCTGTCCCCAACCCAGTCTGAACCCCTGACAACCTGTCCCCAACCCAGCCTGAACCCCTGACAACCAGGTCCCCATCACAGCCTGAACCCTGACAACCAGTCCCCATTCCCAGCCTGAACCCCTGACAATCCAGTTCCCATCACAGCCTAAACCCCTGAACAACCAGTCCCATCACAGCCTGAACTACTGGGCAACCAGTCCCCAACCCAGTTCCTGAACAGGAAACTACACTGCGGCAACCGTAGTCCCTCAACCCAGTCCATGGCAGGTGAACCCCGCTCCCCGCTCCGCTCCCCCTCGTCTGTCCCTCTACCCTCGACTGGCGGCACATGACAACCTGTCCCAACCAGCCTGAACCCTCGTGACATTTATTTTCCATGCCTTTCGGTCACGGGGCAGAGGTTGTTAAAGCAATTGGCTAGGGGTGGCCAGTGTGGCAGTGCAGCTCACTCACTATACTTGGCCTTCTGGCACATGCCGTGCTGCCCAGACCTAACGCGTGAGCGCAGAAGGATGGGCGTCAAACGCTGGATCTCCACGAGGAGCTCCACCTGCGTGACGGCCGTCCCTACGGCACGTGCCGGGCCATCTGCCTCCCCATCGAGTCGGGACTGGGCTTCGACGCGTCGACGTGTCCACGTCGGGCTTCTCTCGTTTCTCAGCCGTGCGGAGGGTCCCTAGGCGAGCAGGTACGGGCTAAGTACCGCGCCAGGCCCCTGTCACCAGGGTTCGAGTGGTGTGGATTGTGTGCGGCAGAGTCGGTAGAGCGATGGGTTCGGCACACAAGGGACCCTTGCGCGCACTGGCACAGGGTGACATGGGGCGAGGCGGTCGGAGGCTTCCGATATGCCGTGCGGTCCCATCGACATGCCTTATCACCTACTGTCAAGAGTGGAGGGGGTTATGGGGATGCTCTAAAAGCTTGACCTTGGCAGAGGGTGCCGGAGGAGGCCACGGACACAAGCCACGGCCCACTGGTCACCAGAAGGACCGCGCCTCGTGGGCGTCAGGTGTCAGATTCGATTGTGGATGAGCTTCGACCATCAGGCTCCTACCCCACACTGTGGTTCACAGGAAGGAGGGGTTCATTTCAAGAGCGAGGTCCACACAGCCCACCCACTGTCCCAGGAAGGGAGGGGTCAGTTCCAGAAAGCCGAGGTTCCCACACAGCCACCCACGTGTCCAGGAAGGTGAGGTCAGTTCAGAGCGAGGACCACACAGGCCCACCCACTGCCACAGGGAAGGGGAGTGGTCAGTTCATAGTGGAGGAGCCACCAGCCTACCACTGTCACAGGAAGGGTGAGGGTCAGTTAGAGCGAGGGGGGACCAACCCCAACCCAAGGGCCCAACCCCCCACTGTCAACCAGGAAGGAGGCGGGTCAGTTCAGAGCGAGGTCCACACAGCCCACCCACTGCACAGAAGGGAGCCGGTTCAGTTTCAGAGCGACGGCCCACACAGCCCACCCACTGTCCCAGGAGGGGAAGGGGTCAGTTCAGAGCGATGGTCCACACAGCCCCACCCATGTCACAGGAAGGAGGGAGTCAGTTCAGAGCGGAGGTCCACACAGCCCACCACTGTCACAGGAAGGGGAGGGGTCAGTTCAGAGCGAGGTCCACACAGCCCACCCACTGTCCCAGGAAGGAGGGGGGTCAGTTCAGAGCGAGGTCCACACAGCCCACCCACTGTCACAGGAAGGGGAGGGGTCAGTCAGAGCGAGGTCCACACAGCCCACCACTGGTCACAGTAAGGAGGGGGGTCAGTTCAGAGCAGGGTCCACACAAAGCCCACCCACGTCCAGGGAAGGAGGGCTCAGTTCAGAGCCAGGTTCCACACGCCACCCCTGTCCCAGGGAAGGAGAGGGGTCAGTTCAGAGCGAGGTCCACACAGCCCCACCCACTGCCACAGAGGGGAGGGGTCAGTTCAGGAGCGAGGGTCCCACACAGCCCACCCACTGTCCCTGGAAGGCGAAAGTGCGTCAGTCAGAGCGAGAGTCCACACAGCCCACCCACGTCAGCAGGAAGGGGAGGGGTCAGTTCAGAGCGAGGCCACCACAGGCCCACCCACTGTTCCCAGGGAAGGGAGGGGGTCAGTTTTCAGAGCGGAGGTTCCACACAGGAACCCACCCACCTGTCCCAGAAGGAGAGAGGGTCAGATTCAGAGCGAGGTCCAACACAGGCCCACCCACTGTCCCTGGAAGGGAAGTGGTCAGTTCAGAGCGAGGTCCACACAGCCCACCCACTGTACAGGAAGGAGGGGGGTCAAGTTCAGCAGACAGTCCACAACAGCCCACCCACTGTCACAGGAAGGAGGGTTTTCAGTTCAGAGCGAGGACCACACAGCCCACCCACTGCCACAGGAAGGAGGGGGGTCAGTTCAGAGCGAGGCCACACAGCCCACCCAACTGGTCACAGGAAGGAGGGGTCAGTTTCAGAGCGGAGGTCCACACACCAACCACTGCCACAGGAAGGAGGGGGGTCAGTTCAGAGCGAGGTCCACACAGCCCACCCACTGTACTCAGGAAGGGAGAGGGGGTCAGTTCAGAGCGAGGTCCACACAGCCCACCCACTGTCACAGGAAGGGGAGGGGTCAGTTCAGAGCGAGCCACACAGCCCACCCACCATCCCAAGAGGGGGAAGGGTCAGTCAGAGCGAGGTCACACAGCCCACCCACTGTCCAGGAAAGGAGGGTAGTTCAGATCGGGCCAACAGCCCCCCCCACAGAAAAGAAGAGGTCGTTCAGCCGATGTCACACAAGCCCACCCACTGTCCCAGAAGGGAGGTCAGTCAGACGAGGTCCACACAGACCACCCACCTGTTACCAGGAAGAAGGGTCAGTTTCAGAGCCAGTCCACACAGCCCACCACTGTATCTCAGAAGGAGGTTCAGTCAGAGCGAGTCCACACAGACCCCACTGTTCCAGGAGGAGGGGTCAGTTGCAGAGCCAGGTCCACACAGCCCACCCACTATCCCAGAAGGGTAGGTCAGTTCCAGAGCGAGTCCACACAGCCACCACGTTCCCGAAGGAGAAGGGGGTTCAGTTCAGACGAGTCCACACAGCCACCCACTGCACAGGAAGGGAGGGTCAGCTTCAGATATTCCACACACCCACCCACTGTACAGAAGAGAGGGGTCAGTTCAGGACGGTCCACACAAGCCCACCACTGTCACGGAAGGGAGGTGTCAGTTTCAGAAGGCGGGTCCACACAGCCCCCACTGTCCAGAGGGAGGGTCGGTTAGAGCGAGGTCCAGACAAGGCCCACCACTGTCCCAGAAGGGAGGTCGGTCAGACGAGGTCCACCCAGCCACCCCACTGTCCCAGGAAGGGGAGGGTCATTCAAGGAGCGATTCCAACACAGGCCCACACCACTGTCCCAGGCAGAGGGGTCAGTTCAGACGAGACCACACAGCCCACCACTGTCCCAGAAGAGTGGTCAGTTAAACAAGCGATGTCCACACACCCCACCCCTTCTCAGGAATGGAGGGCATTCAGATGAGGACCACCAACAAGCCCACCACTGCACAGGAGAGGAGGGGGGATCCAGATTACAGAGCGAGGTCACACCAGCCCACCCCTGCCACACGGAAGGAGGGTCAGTTCAGAGCCGATCCACACAGCCACCCAACTGTCCCGGAAGGAGAGGGTCAGTTCAGAGCGAGTCCACCACAGCCCCCACTGTCCCAGGAAGGGAGGGGTCAGAGGGAAGGTCAGTTCGGGGTCAGATGGGAAGGTCAGTTCGGGGTCAGAGGGAAGGTCAGTTCGGGGTCAGAGAGAAGGTCAGTTCGGGCTCAGAGGGAAGGTCAGTTCGGGGTCAGAGGGAAGGTCAGTTCGGGGTCAGAGCGGAGGTCTGTTCGTGGTCAGAGGGAAGAAGGTCAGTTCGGGGTCAGAGGGGGGTCAGAGGGGAGGTCATTTCGGGGTCAGAGGGGAGGTCAGTACGAAATACCCACGCCACAGGGAAGGGTCAGGCCCTCCACTACCGCAGAGAAGTACCTGTAACACTATCAGTAAAATGGTAGCATACAGCATTCCTACATACAGTAACAAGGCTTCTTTGTTCCAGTGTCCCAATATTTCATTTTGGCTTGGGTGTCGGAGTGGATAATTTGATCCCAAAAAGACCATGAGTGGAAAATTATGTCGAAAATGGTGCGATAATGATTACTGTTTTGAATATGAAAAGCAATTGTTTTCATTGAAATCATGTGTTTTTAGCTAATATTTATTTACATCAGAATCAATATCACAATCATAATTTGGGAGTGGAAAATTCATTCCTAAAATGGAGAATGAGAGTGGAAAATTGTTCACAGTTGGGTGTTATCTTCCACCAAAATCGACAAATTTTGGGACACTGCTTTGTTCAGCTGGACATATCAGCATCTAGTCATAAATACGACACACATGAATAGATACTGAGGCAGCTGAGTTGTAAGAGCTGTAACCCGCGCTTGATCGGGGTCTTATCCGAACACCATTGACCGGGGGTGGCAAATATTGCCCCCTCGTTATTTCCGGAACCGATGATCGTAGCGAGACGCGCAATGCGGCGTTCGAAAGCTCTCATTGAGACGCATCTAAAACATACTCGAAATATTTTAATTGAGGTCAAACATCAGGTCAAGGTCGTGTCAAAGGTCAAAATCGAGACATTTGAGTTTATGGAATATGGACCATACTTTCCATCCAGAGCCTTTGATTGTGACCATTATCACTAAAATGTATGATGCACATCCTGCATGAGCAAAAATGCGATTTTTGGCAAAGGTTAAGGTCAAGGTCAGTTCACAAAAGGTCAGTATTCGAAAAAATATTTTCGAAAGTCATGCGACGCATGTTTTATGAGCTGTTCTATGCTTAGAAATAGATAGTGATAATCAATGTAGCATCTGAGCTCATTTAAATGAAGTTATTGTCAAGCTGAGGTCAAATTCAGGTCAAATAAGGTCGAATTTTGTGATTGATAAATCCTAACAAAGGCGTAATTTTTGACAAGTCGTATCTCAGAAATACATCGCCGACAATTATTTGTCTTTATCTTGTAAAAAACGTCATTTCAAAATATAACGTCATCAGTTACCAAATTTAGGGAGCCTTTACTCACTCAAAATAACCATATTGCCTTGAAATTTGGTTTGGGTATTCTTAGCATGTAGTCAACATATATTCCGTTTTTTAAATATCTTTGAAAGTTTTGATTTTGCGACCATTTTTACACACACAAAAATCGAGATTTTCATTTTGTAGGCCATTACATTTTCTATCTTTTGATGTTTTTGTTTGCATTTTTGTCACAATGTGGTCTTTGTACGGCCTGTTTGAGTTTGTCTAATTGTATCGTCAAACTCGTGTGTAGTGACGTCACAAAAATTTGTTATTTCTCAAAAATGTATCGAGTATTTTTTTCACAGATGTCAAATTGATGTGGTAGAAGGTACTGAAAGTTTCACGTTGATAGGCTAATTGTGTTGCGAGCTATCGCGAAAACTCGTCAGGGGGCAATATCCCCCCCCCCCCGGACAAGCGCGGGTTAAGTAAGAAGCTACAATGATACTGGAATTTGATCGGCAGACAAACCATCAACCACATTGATGAATAACTAGACGTAGGACAAAGCGCCTGGCAGGGGTGCCAGTCCGTTCAGCTTACCCAGTTCTTAGCCTTGAATGTCTTGACGCAGATGGAGCCGAGCGCTCCCTTGCCCCCGTACACCAGAACTTTCTTCACGGAACTCATCACTGAAATCTGAAACACAAGAAGGCATTATTAGGAGTGCAACCATTTGTACACTAGTCGTCTGGGAGACTTATGGGGGCACCGACTCCATTGGTCGTACGGCCGCAAACTTCTTCATATCTATTTAATTGTCAAAATGCAGCAGAACTTCACATGATGGCGTTGCAATGCTGAGCTGGTGTGGCGATGTCACGCCTTATTCAGGAGGTAGATAACACATTACCCCGGGTCCCCGTCAGTGGTGAATGACGGGAAAATATTAACTCATCACATACGACCCTGAGAAGACCAATGGGTGGCATGAAATAAGCCAGTCTATTTCCATTCAAGCGCTACATTTCATAAGCAGAACTGTCGTCACGGTCCGGAGTATGCCCATCAGAAATGTACCAAAACCTGCACAACAGGTCGCAGTGTCTCAAGGAGCTCTCCAAAAACCTCAGGAAAAAAGAGTGAAAATAAAAAAAGATCGGCAACAGCAGATGACTGAGTGCCAATTGTCTTGAGAGATGTGCTCTTAATATTACAGAGAACTCGTTTTCCTCTGGGAAAAAGTTGGTGGTGAATGTTACCAATTTCATTACAGAACACTGCACTAATCAGCATACATAGTGAAGAATGCAGAGCATGATTGACTTGTTCACCAGTAAACCCGTTACAGGGAACTATTCACCACGTCAGATTTTTCGATAGTTGGTAGTAATACAAAAGTCCGTAACGGATAAAGTTTGTATGCAAAAGGTTCGTATGCTGAGGTTCGTAAAGGAAAATATGCGTAATGGACAGAGTTCATAAGCAAATGATTGTTACTGGAAAAGGTTCGTATAGTATAAAGTTCGTTAGGGATAAAGGTCGTATTGGAAGGTTCGTATGCTTTGACCGGCAAATTTAGCAAGTGGAATCAGGTGAAGTTCCAGGGGGAAAAGGGCCACCCCCAAAAAAGGTCTGGAAACCATGATTTGTCCCTCTCCTCAAAACAAACAAGCCGTCAGACGTATGTACAGTCTGTCTCAAAAGTATCGCCATACTGTCCGCCTTAAAAGTATCCCACATACTGGCCGGGCTCACACCGGGCCGCATACCAACAAGTTTAACCCTATTCGCCATTACCAATTCAGACGTCTGGGAGTGACTCTGGGAGTGACAGCTCCCGACGTGCAGAGAGTCGCCTGCCCAAACCACTTTCATCCGACCTTCACATCAAGACCGACCGACATATCAAGAGCGGCAGTGCAATCACATCGTACTCCATATAAAAATTGAAAAAGCTGCAACCGATTCAAAATAATAGTATATGTATATAGTGACAGCTTAAATAACCGACCTACATCTGGCTCCCGGACTCCCTCAAGTACCAGCCCGCCTCACCATCGGCCAGACCTGGGGGCCAGACCTCGGTCAGCTCCAGACTAAGGTCTGTTCGGCCACAGTACCGCGCCCTGCTGGGAACCGGCCCGGCTGTTGTGCGGGCGATGCCTCCGCCGGGCGGCCTGCGCGGACGGTGCATCGGCTGGGCCCGGCCGGGCCGGCGCTGCTGCCTGACCGCCCGGGTCCACTTCCGCAAAAAACATAAAATGTCCTTTATCACTGATGCCGTCTTTGGATGCAGTCAAACCTGATGTTGAAAGTCATAACATCGACATACTGTGCCTAAGCGAAACTTGGTTGACTGCAGCCATTGACGACAGGTACCTGCTTTGTCCGGGCTACTGCACCGTCCGGCGAGACCGTGAAACGCGCGGCGGCGGCGTGTGTGTTGTGTTCAGAGACTCGCTTCAGGCTGCAAAACTCGACATTCCATCATCGGGTTTCAGTCTGGAGTGCTTATGGCTCCACTTCACACAGCGCCGCCAAATGACCATCGGCGTAATTTTAGCAGGCCCCCAAATGGGCCGGTGTCACCTGCGCTGGACGACTTGTGTGACCAGCTCACGCAGTCATGAGCAGAGGTCATCCAGTGCATTTTTAGGGGATCTTAATCTGGACGTGCTGCAGCCAACCAAGCATGGTGGTCAAACGGTATAGAGCTCTCAGTGACCTGGACTCTGGGTCAACTAGTGACGACTCCTACCCTGCAGTTTCCCTTAACTCACCCCCGTCACTTCTGTGACCATTTATAACGAGTCGCCCTGATCTTCTGGCAACTCTGTCCGGGTCGTCGCATGCGACTCACGCCACGACGCCGTCATCGCGTGTGTGACGGGAGTTGGTCCGACGCAGCCACGCGAGATCACATTTCGATCAACAAATACTCCTAAATCAAGACCATCTCTGCCTCGACCTGCTGACCGCAAGACTGGAATCTGTGTACAACGTGCCGTCAACGGGCGAGAAGTAACGACGCCTGGCTGTGCCGTGTGAATGGCCTGATAGACCAGCATATGCCTCTCACAAAAGTACAGGTACGACATCCACCATGTCCCTGGATTGGAGAAGACGAGGACCTCAGGCAGCTGCTGAGAGAAAGAAAACACGCCCGGAACGAGAAGGATTCAAACCCCTGTCAAGCCACTCGGCAGGCGTACCGTGGCTATCGAAACGCCGTCAAGGTTCGGCTGGCTACAGCGAAATCGGCACACTTCAAAGCCACATTTATCAACTCTAAGAAGGTGCATTGGAAAGATATACGGAAGTACAGTCGTATCTAACGAAGAAACCGGAGGGCCAATGAGCTAGCCGTGATTCAATTTGCAGTGCTACCGACTCAGCGTGGGCGGATCAGTTAAACCACCACTTCGCGCCTGTGGGGCCTGACACGGCGGCGGCGCTGGGTACAGAGGCGAGTGACGGGGAGACTGTACCGCCCCGTCCCCACGAGTGTGTGCGGGCTCGTTTCGAGTCAGATCTGTGACGCTACCTGAACTGTCTGCTGCTCTGAAACAGATGGGGCATTCCACGACATTTCGACCATTTTTATCCCAAATTACACCCTCATCTCTCACAATGGTTACATGAGATACATGAGAATACATAACAATGTACATGCAGAATGATTCTAGGATCTTTTTCATTTTTTATTTTGGTTTGCCACGACAAAAAATATTTTCGCCTAGAACTATTATAATTCATTTGGAAGCTTGTGGTGGGTAGCATTTTGCGCCTACCACCAGTAGTTCGCTCAATATATTGTAAAATGTCAGCCTGGGTGCCGCCCCGCCTATCCTTTAACACAGGCCGCCGACTGCTCTTGTGATTCACAATATGCCGCCGTCATTAGACAACCTGGCCAATGGGGTCGCAGAGCGGCATAGCCCACCCTGTGGTTTTGCAGCAAACCACGAACTTAATGGTTATTTGCCCTCAGCAAGATGGCCGCCAGGACCACTAGTGAGGCCAGTAAGTTTTGAACATCGTAACTTACAATAACAGTTAAATTTATATAAAAATTATTAACGAAAAATATGTTTTTAATTATTTAAATTATATGTAACATGCAATAGCAATTGTTTGCGAAGTCAAAACACGCCTAACTCACTAGTAATCCACAAGGCAAGCTGCTGCAAAAATTCAGCTGTTAGTGCGACGCTTTTCCGGACGCAGAAGACGCAGGTGATTCTAAATTTTGCGCATAAATGGCAATTGTGTTACAGTGACTAATTAGTTTTTATCAATCAATAGTAGTTATGAACAATGTTAGAAAAACATGTATGAGTTAATTAAGTGGAAATATTATTTCCATTCTAATTAACACAAAATTGTATTAAATAAGGGAGATAATTCTTTGTCTACCTATTTTTAAGGACATTTGTGGTAAAATAACCTTCGTATCTGGTATTTTTACTGTTGTGGTATTTTACCTGAACCTGTAGTATTTTACCTCAATCTGTGGTATTTCCACCTGAATCTGATTATTTAACTCGCACTAGTGTTTTTTTTTTAGTAGCAAAAGTGTTGCCAGATAATGGCAGATAAATCGGACATTTTCACCTCAATCTGTGGTTTTTCACCTCAATCTGTAGTATTTCACCTCAAAGTTGCATTTTACCTCAATCTGGTGTATTTCACCTGAATCTGTCGTTTTTTTTTTGTTTTTTTTTGCGAATAGAATTAATTTTTGACTAGATGAATACGAACCACTGCTCATCTTGTGGTATTTTTAAACGATGGGTCAACATTTATTTTGTGGCGAAGTCCATTAGGTTTAAAAGTCTAGACCATTTTCCTTGCACAGGGGCACAGCGAATGGGGACAAGGGGCAAGGTGGCCCCCCCCCCCCCCCAATGGTTCCCAGGACCAGTGCACAAGCTTTGACAACTGTAGTTCGTTCAGCCGAGGGGCCTCCTAAGGAAGAAACAGATGAGTCGCTGGTAATGACATCAAAGAGGGACCCATGGGCAGGTTTTAGGTGTCCTTGACCAGATCGGAAGGGACCATGAACAGGTCGGAGGGCCCTAGCCAGACTGGATGGGCACTTTCCTCTTCTCCAAAATAGCAATAATATATATAATATATTATATATTATATATATATTATATAATATATGATATATATATTTATATATTAATATATATGTTGTTGCTAACGGAGAATCATGTTACGTGTACCGGGAAGACCATCGTTTTATATTAAAAGTGAAAATGAACAAAGGTTAAAAATTAATGAATAATCAAACAATATATTAAGCGGCATCTCGCGTCCGAACGAACGACAAAAACACAGTAACGACGGAGACGAACCGTATCGACGACAAATCAATGAAGAAAAATGCAAAGCTTCCATTTTCAAGGCGCTTCATTCATTTACACCGTCCACACATAAAATAAAAGAGAGCTCGTGAAAAGCACCACGCGCCAAGGCAACTGAACATCTCTAACGAGAATTAAAGCTGATCACTAAAACAACCTCCGATAACAGACACACATTTTTACCGATAATAAGAGATCGTTCCCAACATCGCCGGCCCTGATTACGTCACGGGTACTAAATCATCAATACTACTGCTCGTAGAACTCCAGAACACACAGGCGCCCGCGGGCCGTAGTCTTCTGCCCAGATGCAGTCCTGGATCTCAGCCGACGCACTCTGCCGTCGGCGGCCCTCATGGGAACGAATGACACGGCCCAGCGTCCCCATAATGGCCCACGGGGCACATTGTCTTTTCGGTCCATAACCTAGATATCCAGTCTGGATACCCCGTCCATCTCTCGTCCACTTGTGGCGTACTGTGAGGCTCGGGGATATTCCCGCCTCCACCGTCGCCAGAAAATGACGCGAGCGCTTCCCAGACGTTTAGTCTGATCGTGAAATATCCCTTGCATGTTCCCCCTTGCTGATGCAGGCATTTGTCGTAGCACAGTATGCCTCAGCGAGCTCCTGGTCACGATCCAGCTTCTTTTCTGTAGGATGCAGTCTGGAAGGAGCGCTGGAGGCGTTGCCGTGATTTTGCACGTCTGGTGGCTTCCATAGCAGCCCAGTTTCGCCGGCCGTTTAGTGGTGCTTGCTCAAGACATCGTAGAGCTGCATCATCTTGTTTGGAAGTTCGGTGCGTTGCTGCATTTGGTCCAAACGCGTTGGTTTCCAATCGATGTGTGACTTGATCGTGGCAGGTCCCTGATTCTCAACCGCTTGATGTGGTTGAACCTGCGGTTGCTGTCGCCGTCAGTATAATTCTCGTGTGGCAGTTTTGTCCTGTCGCTACCCAGCCTAGAACGGGTTAGAACGCCCACGGCGCCCGGGAGGCCTCATCGAACGGCACGCGGCACGATCAGGTCAAGCGCGTCTGACCCGAGAAGTATGGCCGCGGGGCACGAGCCAGTGCTTAGTAGGTCCAGGTCACTCAGGTGCGGCCAGTGCTGCTTGATAGCTGGCCAGTTCACCGCCGGCCCACTCACGTTCAGGACAGGTGTCGTTCTTGCGCCGCAGACACGAAACTGCCGGTGGATCCTTTGGGCTGCAGGCTGAACTCGACGCGCCGTGACGGATAGCCTGCGGCTGCCGTCCACTGTGCCACAGTGAGGGTCTCAGTGGGACGCTGCAGGTCGAGGTCGCGTGCCAACTGCTCCGTTATCAAGGTAACTTGACTGCCCAGGTCTAGCATAACGTTAACAGTGCGCTGGCCGCGTGGTCCGTTTACTTGTAACGGCAAAATCTGAAGATGATCTTGGCGTTGTCTTCTTCTGCCGTAGCACCGACGAGGCTTGATCCGTCCCGCCTCTGTAACTGTTGCCAGCCGTCAGCTGCGGTGGCAAAACCACTCGCGGTGCACGTGGAGCAGCGGATGATGCCTGCATGCAGTCGGGGCGGCAGTGCATGGTGTCTCGATGGACACTTGCGAGCCACGTGACCATCGCAAAGACAGACCCAGCACAGGCCGTGCTCCCGCACCGCCGCTGCCCTCTCACTTAGCGACAAAGCTGCAAACTCTGGGCATTGAGGTACCGTGTGTGATCCTTTGCACCGCGCGCAGGTCGGGGGCCGTTTCCTGGCTGCGCTGGGCGGGACGCTGGCTGTCACGGCTAAAAGCTGCGCCAGTGGGCGCATTGCAGTAATCGGTCCGTGGCTGAGAGTCCCGTCGCTTATCACTCGATTGATGATCGCGGTTCGAGTTCTTCTGTCTGCTGCTGTGTGGCTGTTCCTCACTCATGTCACACACTGCACGACCCGCGTCGACGAAGCCGCGCAGCCAACGATCCAGGTCCGTAAGCGTGGGAGCAGACAGTCTCATTTGCACAGAGTACTCTCCCCAGCGCCAGGCGACTGTGCGAGGGAGTTTGTTGACAACCTGCTGTACGTTTTGTGTCGCGGCTAGATCAGCGTCATACTGCATCATATGCAGCACATTGACGGTGCAGTGCAGGGCGCTGGAGAGCGCCGAGAGCGCAGCCAAATCGTCGTCACTGCGCACCGGCGCGAAACCCAGCACCGTCGTAGTTGGTCTCGCAACAACGTGACTGGGGTTCCAAACTGGGCGCTCCCAGTTCAGTGAGGCGCCTCACCATACAGTTGCCCCATTCACACAACAGTCCACGAACTGCCTCACGAGCGTCACCCCTCAGGACGATGTGGAGGTGAACAGAGTCGTTCAAGTGTTCGTTAGTCCCGAGTTGTCGTGCCTAATGCCTTGAAAGAGGCGTTCCATCGAGGCCATTCGAGTGGTGAACCGTCGTACGTGTCCAGTTTCAGTGTCTGAAGTGCTGGCGGGTGTCTAACAACACGCGTTTGAGGTGGTGGTCGCTCAGTGTCCTCGTCAGCATTCGACAGCTGAGCGATCCATCGTCCTGTTCGCTTGGAATGGTCTCATCCTGGCTGCACCAGCAAATCAAAGTCGCGCACGTCTGTGACGGGGTGCTGGTGCAAAACGGGGGAGACAGTTGACGCTGCCATTTCCAGGTCTGGGGTTGTCTCTGGTTTTTCGCGATACGAGAGACACTTCGATGACCATCCATGCTACGGCGTCCCTCTTCTAACAGCGCCAGTCAGTTCCAGTGCGTCCCGTTCGGCTTCATCCAGTGCAGATTTGTGCTTTCGATCAACGCTTCGGCTTCGGCCAGCCGTGCTTTGGCGGATGCAGCACGCTGTGCTTGTTTTGCCTTGAGGCTCGACAACTCCACCTTCCTTCTTGCTGCGCTCACAGAAGACCGCGATGAAGCTTGTGATGCTGCCGCGATGCTCCGGGTCTTCAGTGACGGCTGATCATTATGACTTCGAGTTTATCACTGAAGAATCATTGACTGTGTTTAATAATTACTTAGTTTATGCAACACAACCAGTATCGCCAAACGCAAGTTCATAAATCTGCATCGAACGTTTCCGGGCTGACCATGTTGCTAACGGAGAATCATCGTTACGTTTACCGGGGAGACCATCGTTTTATATTTAAAGGTGAAAATGAAACAAAGGTTAAATAATTGAATAATCAAACAATATATTCCAGCGCATCTCGCTCCGAACGAACGATACAAAAAAAAAACGTAACGACGGCGACGACGTTCGACGGACAAAATCAATGAAATCAATGCATTGCTTCGATTTTGCAACGCTCATTCATTTTCACACCGTCACACATAAATAAAAGAAGCTCGTGAAAAGCACCCACGCTCCAAGGCAAACTGACAATCTTTCAACGAGAATTACAGCTGATCACTAAAAAACAACCTCCGATAAACAGAAAAACACATTTTTACGATTAATAAAGAACTGTTTTCCCAAAAACCCAAACCTTTTGCTTTGCGAATGAGAGAAGCAACAATACGTGATTTCAATCCGCTGTCTGGAATTAATCTGTCGTCAGCAATGTGTAGGGAGACCGGGGCACGTTCTGTCACTTTTTTGCTAAATTGCCCTGGCGGGCACACTTTTCAGAGTATGGTGTTTTGATACTTTGCAATACTGTTACTTACGACAATAAGCTTCAAATCGTTCTTTAGGAGTTCAAGTGGTAATCTCAGTTTTGTTTCGACACCAGTGTCGATAATGTTTGGCGATGACTCATTTGACAGAAAACCTGCCCCATAATACGGGGCACGTTCTGTCACTATGGGGGCAAATTCTGTCATTGATGGGGGCACTCTGTTATCCACCTAACGGTCGTTTGTGGCGTCCCTTTGCAGGGGTGAGAGAGGGTTCATTCATCGCCACCATCAATAGTGTTAAGAAAATGACGGCTATTACGATCCCAAACACCTGCATTTTTGCGTTTTTCTTGGTTATCCATGCACGAATCAGAGTTTCCTGAGTACGCCTATGATTTCATTTTGAACTTTTTCCTTTCATTACATTAAAGACCATGACATAGAAGCTCAACCAAACGCTTTTTGCATGAAAATCGTGTCGAATAACATGCAACAATGACCTTTCAAAAACATCCAATATTTTAGAATTTGTTGCCCCTAACCTCCCCATTTTGAATAAAAGCAATTTCGGGATACAAAAATAAATATTTGCACGACGAAAATTCGAATGCGATTTCTTCCAATCGAAATCGGCATTAAGCGGTTCCCGAGATCTCTTGGGCGAGGGGGGGGGCAGAATCTTGCCCCCGCAGGTTAACGTACATCTGGCGCTCGTGAACTGCATCGGGCACCAACCCCGATTCGTTTACGCTTGTAGTGTGTTACCCATATCTGTAAACAACAGGCAATCATTTTTATGGTCGTTTATAAGCGATACGACTAGGAATCATACAGCATCAGCTGACAGAACCTGCTCAGATTGGGTCGACAGAACCGCCCCACCGACACAGGTCACACTTTTCGTTTTTTTACTGAAAACTTGGAAGACATCGGGCAGAATTAACGCTCTTAGGCACAAAAATACATTTTTTCTCCACTAACGGAGGGAGGCGGTCGGGCAGGGGGACATTTCCACTATTCAGCCCAGACAGAGCGACTCCAAAGACAACTAACAATTATCTGATTCCCCACTATTAACACCAATTTTGGGTTCACTTATATTAAAAAGAGTTTGGATTTTCTGTTAAAAAAACAAACTTTCCCAAAAAGAGCCAATCTTGGTCGCAGCCATGTTGTGCTTTGAAAGTACCAGGCCACTGCATGCCCACAAAAGGAACATTATCTTACAAGTAAACACAATATACCTGCAGAGTGGATAGCTTATCCACGAGGAAACCCACGCTGACATTAATGTGCCCCGTGACAGGAAACGTGCCCCGTTTCTCCCCTACTGTGCTAAATCCACTACCGGTTTGTATTACCTATGGCTCCCCGCCCAAAGCCATTAGTGCTGAATTTCGCCGCGACTTTACTTTGAAACGTACTATCTGTGTTTTAGAGAGCCCAGGTTAATGTCACTTTGAACTACAGCTCAGAAGTCGACCTCAATAAATATTTTTGCCCTCCTCATTACTGGCACTTGTTATATAAAATTCGTAAATAAATAAAAGAAAGCTAAGCGATTCTCTGTTACCACTATAAATTAACTTTGCATCTACGCCTTTATTTTCTAAGCTTGACTGACGTGAATAGGTGATGATTCAGTTCTGCAATACTTCCAAAGTAACACTAGCCCGCACACGAAGTGACTTAGTGCGGAGGCGATCTCCATCAAATTTAACGAATGATTGCCAATCATTGGAGGTACTAAAGTCTTTTTAGATACTAACGGGGGTCAGTTTCGGGAACCAGACTTTGCAGGTGAAATCGAACACGCTTAATCTACCGATACACACCAAACACTCTATATCGTCCCGCGAGGTGGCACTCTCCCTTTAACACTGATAGTATGAACTCTCGCTCTGGTGTGTGTGTGTGGGGGGACATTTTGCCCCCCCCACTGAGGTTTTTCCAAAATAGCGGGAAAACAGCAGCGCGCAACACCGCCAAATTTTGTACAGATGTTTAAACATAAAATAGACATGCTTTGTCAAAAAAATTGACTTCAGGTCATTTCAGGTCAGGTCACCAGGTCACGTCAAGTGACCTTGCCTTCCAAAATGTTTGTGATCGTGCCAAAGCCACAGTTTTTGTCCGAAAGATTTGAAACTTGCAGGATATTATACGATCATAAGTACCTACAATCGGTGTATCTCGGCTTTTTGCATCGGTGACTTAAGATCAGGTCAATTTACTGACCTCCCCATTATGAGTGAACGGGAAAATAAACAAATGCTTCCTTTTTAGAGAATATACGTTGGATCAGACTGAATCTTTCAGAACCATGTTATTTAAGCTCATTCTGGATGTTCAAGGTGGGATTATTGCTCAGTGATCTTTACATGGTCATCTAAGGTCATCGGCGCAATTTATCCATTGCTAATAACTATTGATTCTAATAATGATTAGAGACCACAGCGGAATTGAGACCACTCGTGTATTGTCGTCGTCTGGCCAAGTCGCAACTATAATGCAACATGAGCCTACCGGGTTATCAAATGACCTTGACCTGCGGTGTGGCAACCCATTTTGAAATTGACCTTACCAGGTCACCATGCATGATCTTTTTACTAAAACGCCTTGATGAGACAAAAACACGATTGGTGTTAAAACAAGATTTCTCTATCTGTTTTTCAAATAAAAGCTTATTCAGTCAAAGAAGTTAACAACAAAAATTGAATTTTTGACCTTTTGATGACCTCTTGAAGCCTAAACTATTGATCTAGCTCAATTTTGAGGGCACTTAATACGATTTCAATGTGCAAGAGCTTAAGATTGTTTTTGTTCCGTTTGTTCCTAGCTATCTAAGTTAACGAGATATATGGGGGTTGTTGGAAACGAAGTAAAAAAACTGTGAAATTTGGCCTTTGATGACCTCTGGCGACTTCAATATTGACCTGAGATAAAAATGCTCTTTGTTACTTCAAATGTCCATGTCAAGAGCTTTCGAACGTTTTTCCTTTTGCGTTTTTCTATCCCCTTTAGTTTTCGAGTTAGACTAGGGGGGTCATTTTGATCCCCACCACCACCATGGCAAAGTTGTCTCGGATGCCCACCAAAGCGCGAGTTAAGGTATGTTCATACCACGGAGAAGTATACCCCTTCTCCATATTTACCTCGTGTTTACACTGTGCATTGCTTATATTCAGAACGCAATATATGCCTCATTTTGCATTTAGAGATAAATGTTTTCTTCTTTTGCATTTGGACCAGAATTGCTAGTGCTAATACAGTCTGATGTAATTATTAACAAAACCTTATCAAATAGCTTTAGTAATATACGCAAATCGTGAAAAGTGGATTAACCCTCGCCCGGGTAGGGCGAATTCATTGCGTGTCCGGGTACGGGTGTGTGGGGGGACGACCCCCTTGGCGTTTCGCCCCTAATTGAGCTAGAGCTTCGATTGAAAAACGAGAACCAGTCTGTCTGCCCCTCTCGTGACGAGACGAAGCCATTGCCTATGATTGCTAGGTCCTTGGTCGTCAAAAAACGCGTACCTGCTGAGGTTCTGTCAAAACTGAAATGTCACAAATCGTAAATGTATTGAAAATTTGAATACTGATCGAGCCAAAATAGTACAGGAATCATACGTTACGCTATGCTTAATGCAGCCAAATTTGAAATCAGCGTAAAAAATAGACCTAAAAACTGCAAAATTCCAAGAAGGGCTCATTTCAGGTCATCTGAAGTCAATGACCTCGGTTGACCTTTGGAAGCGCATGACCCCAGTGCAACATAAAACAATGTCAAATGGCTCCCATATTTGAAATCAGCTTCAAAAACTGTCATTAAAGCGGCCAGAAGCCAAAAAAGTCATCGGAGGTCATCGGATGTCAGTATTGTTACTAAATCTGACCAATCCACATGTCTGGGCTATTCAAGGTCATCGTCATAACCTCGGTTTACCTCAGAAGCGGTCAGTCGAGGTCAAAATCTCAGCAGAAGACACACCTGTCACCTGGAAACACCTTTGCATTTGCTCCTGAACTTCAAACACTGGGAAACTGCACATGTAACAAGGATCGATACTACGGAATCCCAGTTTCGCGGTTCGCCTGACATGACCTTGAGAAACAGGTCATAGGTAACGGGTCATCAGAGTTGAAAGTTCAAAATTTCAAAGTACCTACGTGCTAAATTGTTCAAAAGTAGGGTACTGAAAGTTTCATCGCGATCGGTTGCAAGCTACGTGAGTTATTTGGGAAAAACCGGGGGTGGCATCCACCCTCCCTACCCGGGCGAGGGTTAATAACGTTCGATAAATATTGTTGCATCGATTTCATTCTCCAGAAAATTATTAGAAGACATTCGAGAAGGTCTTAAGATCCCTTCAAAATGCGCTTTATCGCGCCGCGCTGCGTGATGCGTATAGGTATTTCGGAACAGCATTTAAAAAGTGCCGTGCATTGCGGAACAGCATTACCCCCGTGTCGAGTATTGCGGTCCAAGCAGCATTTACCCCGCGTCGTCGCGTATTGCCGGAACAGCATCTCCATTTCACTCTCTATATTTATTTCTAAATATCGCCGACGGGATGACCCATTGATGGACGAAGTCAAAGTTTAAAACGAAACACGATAATACACACTGACAAATCCCATGTTTAACATACATACCTAAGACAAAATAAAGTGAGTATAACACGAAGAATATGAAACGCTGCATGAATCCTAAAAAATAAACGCTAAACGAGTGATGTGTACAAAAATACGTTAAAAAATGAGAACACTGCAAGGGACTAGGAGTGATCACATCAGTTCATGCATATACATAAATATAACTACATGATATAATGCTATAATGCTGCAGCGAACAGCTTCACCTTACTGCGAAATGAGTAAAAACTGTCACTGAACATGTCCGCGGTATGGAAGTCTCTAAGAATCGATTCAGTTTGCTTAGGCACCCTCACGCGTAATAGTCCATCTTAACAGTTATTTTTCGGCCCTCGCGCATGGCCACAGTTCAACAAAAAACTGTAAAACTTAAGTTTTGCGTGCCTGGTGCACGACATGGTACGCTCAATGAGAATGATTGCAATAAAAACGCTGACGAGATTCTACCCTAAAAAACGTTACGGATGAACATTACATCTGCTGCGTCCTTCTCGCGTATACAGAGAAGTGAGTTTAAAATGACTCAGCAGATCAGCATATGGTAGCGATGATGAATGACAGCGACAGTGAGCGTTGAACCACATTATAAATTTGTGCTCAATCCGGTTAACTCTGTCAGTGTGCACTGCAGCATTTACTCCGTGTCGTGTACCTATTGCTGAACAGCTCTTATTTAGTAAGGCACGTGCATTTGTGTACCTAGTGTGAAACAGCCGAGCATTTCTTCGTACTATGTAACTTACAACATAGCATTCCTTCCAGAAAAGCGTAATGTGGAGCAGTATCGTTTTCAGTTTTATGTGAGCCTGCATTGAGCGTCCGAGTACTCAACGATCAGACCGGCACATGAGCAGAAACTTGCTAGACGTCATCTCGTTTGCGACGCAAGCGTTTTCGTCTTAATGTCGTGTATTTAGTGCACTCGTTATGAGGGATGTCACATGTGTGACAGTTGTACCTATCATTCCGCTGATGTTCGTGAGCACAAGCTCTGCTCCAGTATTGGCTACATCCCAAGTGTGCACGTCCGACATCAGATTTGTGTACACTCATCTCTAAGTGGGTGAGATCCTTGAACCTAAAGGCCTTCACGACCCCTGATGGGCAGTCGCAGACCTACTTGTGCATTCACTAGATGCAGTTGTGGCTACAGAGATGTACCGCTGAGTGAGCCTTGCTGAACCTATACTTAACAGTGACTGCATTATACTAGCAAACTCTGAGAACAACAGTGCGAGAATCACTTGCACGCTGACCGACAAGAGTGAAGTCGCCTCAAACTAAGTCACCTCGTAATTCTCAAACAGGTCCAGTACAACCAAAAGCGGCAACTATCGTGCACCATTGTACAGAGGCTTGTACAACTACACGACACATGCAATAGTCCCATCTGGTGAAAGAACTAGATATCAATCAGCACATGACATTGGAAACATATCTTGCGTAAAATCACAATAGCACCTCTATATACCTACAAACACATACAACATGGATTCCGTAAAAAGTAGCTACCTCTGAGGCCGGGACAGAATGACCCAATTTCCTATCAGTATTCGAACCAAATGCCCAAATGGGTGTTGGCGGCAATGAAGGGAGCGAACACCCATCTTAGCTTATGACACATTAACATCGAGTTGTATGTAAACATCGGATAGGCCGTGTTTTATAGTACTTATGAAATCCGAAATCCCGACGATTCCGTCAAGCTAAGATTGCATTCATCGTACCGGAGTTCTAGCAATGATACTTGTAAGTGCATTATATCTGCACGTGGCAATATATACAGCAGCTGCACATGCTGTATCAGGATCCGCAATAGACACAATCAGAGTGTGTTGTGGTAACCTCATCTCTCCAGCCTGTGCGCTTCACGAGTGTACTCACCAGACTCCTGATGCCCCTGTGCGAGAGTTCCAACCGCGCTGCTGGTTCATAATTGTCTTATGTAAACATCCACCTTGGTACCCAAAGTAGTCCTGATGAAGGTCTAACGGTGGCTGATCCAAAGCTTTGCTTTCCGTATGCACACTACCTCGACAAGTAGCTGCCTATGCAACATCCCATCATCTACAGAGATATATATCTGTTCGAAAACTCAGCCGTTGTACGCGTAGTAGGGTCTGCAAGAGCCCAGTGGGTATCGTGCTCAAAAGCTGCGGACACGCACTTTAGCGTGAACAGAGTAAATATGCACTGAACCGGATGGCCAAGAAGTCTCAATCCGCTGCACACTACCGGACCGACCCAATATTGAATGATCTGTCTATTAGCCATATCAGCGAGCACCAAACTACGTCCTCTCTAATAGCTCTTTGTACCTGATACTATGTGATATAGTATATGATCACATTGGCATATCAATAGTCCACAAGCAGTACACGAGCTGTTATCATTGACCTTGCGTAAGACGTTACAGGAATAATGAGGAAATCCGACTCAGAAGACTCCTCCACTACTGCATCATATACTCTACCACGCAGTCTCAACTAATCGTTAACCACCACATGAATAGCCGACGCATGCGTAGCATTAAACACTATTCAGTCTCGAAAGGTAGCTGTCGTCAGTTCATAACAAAGGATGCAAGAGGCAAGATAGGACACCATATTGCGCAAGTGGGTGTCGCCACGCGAGCCTCCTCGAAAGCCTCTCGAAGTCGCGATATACACTTTAAGTACGCACAAATACATGGTTATACAATTAATGCATCTATCATCTGCTTATCCAAGAAAGACTAAATACAGATGATCCAGCTATAGGAGGACATATGAGTAACGCCGACACACTAAATGACCTACCACGTAACTTTGCAGGCAACAGTAAATAGCATTAGAGGCTACATATAAATGCCTATGATGACCAACAAGTGCTCTACTGAGATGTAAAGGCTCAGTCTTACACGAGAAAGGTGCATACCTGAGACAAACCTATTAAGTTATAGCTCATTCACAAACCGTTTAGGCTTATGTGTTTATAACTTCTTGTCATGAACACTAAATTCAGAAATTCGGAGCTCGTCAAACTTCTGGGCGTATTGGCTCAACAGGTGTGTTTTCTTTGCGTGCGGTGCGTCGATAACACTGACCTGCCGGTTGAACTGGATGTTAGCCTCAGCTCCAACTTCCGTTTGCTATACCAGCACGCCAGGTGTGTGATGATCGGGGCTATGCCGCGCAGTCAATGCCGCTCGTGGCATGACATGGCATGGATCATGACAGGGTTCGTGACAGGGTTCTGACGGCTCAGCATATGCCGCAGTCAATGCCGCTCGTGGCATGACATGGAATGGATCATGACAGGATTCTTGACAAGATTCTGACGGCTCAGCATGGCGCGCTGGTAGGTGTATAGTTCATAACCACCTCCTTAACGGTACTTGATGACTGATCCCATT
Source organism: Semibalanus balanoides (assembly GCA_014673585.1). Lineage (NCBI taxonomy): Eukaryota > Metazoa > Arthropoda > Thecostraca > Balanomorpha > Balanidae > Semibalanus > Semibalanus balanoides. The sequence continues at coordinate 283,462 of VOPJ01011766.1, read as the reverse complement.
TGGTCTGCCAAGGGGCGGTGAGGGGGAGGGGTAGGGGCTCATGTCCCTAACTTTTATCCTATTTTTAGATAAAGCATATAATGCGTTGCCTGGAGAGAATCGCCAGCTGGAAGACACTTCTACCAATAATAGGATTAGCACTCACCAGTTTAGCGTCTGATACCTACGTGATGGTGCAGGGGTGCGGGGTTAGAGTGGAATTGGTACGACCCCCTGGCGTTTTGCCGTTAATCGAGTTAGAGTTTAGATTAAAACAGCGAGCATGTTGCTTGTGGTTGTGACGAGAGGAAGCCGTCGATACCACAATCTTTAGGTCCGGTGTCATAAGTTGACCCTCTGAGGTCATAACGATGACCCGGATGTCATCCAAGTCGTAAATGTCTAGACATTGAATACAATCGTGAATGAGCATACACTTATTCCCAAATGGATGCCACACTTTGAATCAGCGTCAAAAAATATTCTAGAAACTGCCAGATTCAAGAAAGGTTATCTCAGATCATCGAAGGTCAGTAACCTTCGGTTGACCTGTGAAAGTGCGTGACTCCAGTGGAACATATAATAATGTAAAATGGATGCAAAATTTGAAATTAGCCTCACAAAATGTCCTGGGAGCTGCTGGAGGCCAAAAAAGACAGCAGGTCATCATAGGTCACAATCTCAGTGCCCAGTGGAAGCCATAAAGGTCACTTGTTGAGTGTTAACATGCATTTGCTTATGCTCCTGAACAGCAAAATCTCGGAAACTGCACAAGTTGCAAGCACCAATACTACGGAACGCCAGCTGCGCCTGGCATGATCTTGAGAAGCATTGCATAGGTCACGGGTCATGCGGAATATACAAAAAATCAGGGTATGAGTAAAATTGTTCAAAAGTAGGGTACTGGAAGTTGTATCTCATTCGAATAATAATTCCGCGACTTATTAAAAAAGAAAGAAAGAGGGTGACCCTCCCCTGCACTGGCGAGGGTTACTCATTTATTGGCATTTGGATTTAACTATGTTTCTGTGCAGGCATGTCATAGCTATCAAATTTGTTGAAGATCTGTGCGAATCGCTGAGGCCTCTTGGTATCCCGGTCGTAATATCTCTCATCATAGAGCGGTGCCATAAGTGGCCAGGGTTACTTTCTCGAGGATGCGACGGCTATTGCAATTTGCAGCGACATCTATAACTAAACGTGCGATGGCAGCGCCAGCGCTGGCGTCGAGAAACTGCAATCCGTGACGTACTCGTACGATAGAAGTCAGGAAATCAACTCCAGTCACCAGTGTGTAATATAATAGTTAAATGATTTGAGCGGCTTAATGAAACGAAGTCGATTCAGCTATATCTGCAAAGCTGCAGACGGTGGGGCGACATGATCGCTACAATCACTATCCTGATGAATTTCGGCCTCGATCCATTTGTGGAATCGCGAGTAATTTTCGTTATTAACCCTATTCCTGGGGGATGAAAAGTATACGAATCTGTCGGGGGGGAGGGGGGAGCTCACTCGGCCCCTTCAGATCTCGGCTGCCATATAAGCTAGAATCATGAAACTTAGTATGTGGTTAGGGTCGACAACGAACTTCATTTTGTGAAATTTTGGTGACTTTGGGTCACTATCTTCAAGGTTAAATAACGTCATCAAAAGTCATATTTGCCAAAACATGATATTTTCAGGAAGCCTTGCCATTATCTCGGAAACTATAGCAGCTAGGAGGAACCCTAAACTGTTCTGTAAAAGAGTTTTGATTGTCTTTCGTCACAATGACATCAGAAATGACCTCAGGTTAATGGTTTGGGCTGTAGAGGTTAACAAATGTTTAAAAACCTGTTTTTCAGCAAAAGTTTGTTCGTTAAATACTTTTTATCTAAAACATATTAAGTAATTATTTTGACACCATCGTGTTTCTCTCGTCATTGCGGTTCGAATCATACCAATTTTGTCAAATCGAAAATTTGACCCCGGGCCAAGGTCAAGGTCAAGGTGTCATTCTTCAGTCAAGCTTCATAGTATCAAAAGAAGGGTATTGACGAGACAAACATTTTGAGACCAGTTGTGAGTCTCTATAGTGTTCCTGTCACGAGTTATTGATACAAAAGTGTTCGTGACTTTGAATGACCTTCCAAAAGGTCACTGACTAAAAATTGCATCTTGGTCATCGAGAAGGGCCTAAGAAAACATGATACTGAAATAATTAGATTGATAAAATGTGTTTAACCCTTAGTTTTCATTTTCCATCTTATATTTATATTGGAAGGTTAGCATTTTACCTGACATCAGGTCATCAAATATTTAGATAAGGCCCTGAAACTTTCAAAACATATTCATTGACATGTTTGTTCTTACATATATTCCGGTTTTATAAAACCTCATAAAAACAAATATATGTATTGTTTTGATAAAAAAATTAGTTTTCCCAAAAAATTGGGTTTCAAAAATCAAAATTTTGAAATTTTGAGATTAGCATCTAAAAGAACAACCAATTCTCGACCGTTGACTGTTTTTGCTAACACTTACCTTTAACACACAACTCTCCACGAGTGCTTAACCATGCAAAGATTTTGTGTCAAAACGGTCGAACACGCCCCCTAAGAACTGCCCTGGACCCCCTCCTAATGATGTAATTTGGGAAAAATACACCATTTGATGCGCAATGAAATGTCAGGAAAAGTCAGCAAGTTTCAATATTCTGGGTTGAGTTATGAATGAACTGTACGCGAAAAACCTCAAGGGGGGCCGATTCGCCCCCCGACAGTAATAGGGTTAAAGGGCAGGGGCGGATCCAGCCGCTCGGTTGGGGGGCAAACCAATTTCTGGCAAAAAGGTACCCCAATTTTTTATCGGTGGATTTGGGCTGGTCACCTTATTTTGGTATTCTAGATAAAAATACGTATTTTTTTAGAAAGCCACTTTTATTTTTATTTTATTTTTAAATCGTTTAACCTGCGCGGCGAAGGGGGTAAATATTACCCTCTCTCGGATTTCCTCAATAACTTGAAAACTATAACAGATAACGACGTCAAAGTTTCAGTACCTTATTCAGCATCAATTTGTCGTCTTCCTAAAAAATCATCGAAAATAATTCAAAATTTTTGGGAGATAACAACGTTTTGATGACGTCATGTCATGCCATTTTGGGTTGAATAACGATAAATGTTTGATGCAGTCGTAAAAAAACATAGCTTAAATGCAAATTGCCAAACGCAAAACTGTGAACGAATGGAAATTTAATTCTTCTAACAAAATGGCAATTTCGGATTTCCAAAATTTTTGGGGTTTTGTGAACGCAATTTTTTTTTTTTTTTTTTTTTTTTTTTATTTCCCCCCAAAATTGAAAATTTTTCATGGTATTAAAACACGGAATATGTATAAGAAGAACCAAGTGTACGAAATCCAAAACAAAAATTTCAAAAAATATATCTCATTTTCAGTGACTGATTACTCCTCCAATGCATAAAGTAGGTAATACGTCATTTTTCAAAATAACGTTTTTATTTTTATTTTTTGACCTGAATAAAAGCTTATATAAATGTTCATTGTTGTATTATGAAATAAAACTGACCTGAAACATGGCCATTGTTTATTATATTAGTCAGTTCCGTTTTGAACCTTAGATGACCTGTCTTGCACTTTATGGGGTCAAGTTGTAAAAATGCTGTTGCTAATCAATTTGTTATGTGTAAATAACCCCTAAAACATGTGTCACAAGACTTTCGTTGACCTCTTGGTGACAGTGACCTTTTGTGACCTTATCTTGACCTTGACCTTTGCAATGCAAATTCACTTTTACTTAATGCAGGAGATGTATTACACCTTTTGAGAGCTTTATGTGCATTGATAGTCTTAATCAAAGGATTATAATTGAAAGTATGAGCCATTAACTCAAATTTTCCATATGACCTGACCGTGACTGACATTTGACCTAACGGATATGCATTCGATTCGTTTCATTGAGAGCTTTCGATTGCCGCCTTGCGCGTCTCGCTGCGGTTTTGATTTGGAAGATACGAGGGGGGGGTAAAATGTACCCCTACGCCGTCGCGTTCGGGCTGGAGACCTCCTACGCCGACGCGGAGTTAAAATCACCAAAGCGCGATGTTCTTGACTTTTTCTAACATACACACATAATGTAATGAGTTAATATGCATCAGTCTATTAAACACTCAACCTCGCAGACGAAGGTGCCAACGCAATATAAGAGAATATCTTATTGTAGGGTGGGCTGCAAGACGAAAAAATATATTCTTGTCTGTGTGTAATTTAAAGCATATATGTTGCAGCATTTTTAATGTGGATTCATGCTATAATAGGGTGGCGTACGTCAGTTGGCGCGCACGCATTTTTTCTGGACTTTACTGAATAAAAACCCGCAAAATCACAAGGCGAATGGGCATTGTAAGAGGAAATAAGAGGCTAGAAAAGGGCCTGTTAATTTCAATTCTGAAGCAGTCAAGACTAATCGAAGACAATGGCGATGGTTTCGTTTGAATGATGGTCACCGATGTGACGCCGCAAAGCGGCGTGAAATTTTTAATTTTAGTTAGTGGAAAAGGACATTTTCATATTGGAACCAGGATGTTATTAGAGCCAAGCCTCAGGTAACCCTTTTCCTGGTTGCACCGCTCGGTATGGTAAAAATATTAAAATTAAGGTAGTTTGTAATATGCATTAGCCTCGGATGGTAAATCTCGACAACCGGTGGTGGTTAACACTCAACAGTACATACCATAATAATAACTGTACCTATACATCTGTACCAAACGGTAACAAACAACTGGTAATAGTGCAAATGGTTTGAAAGCAGCAAGATTGAGGCAGAAACACTTTTCCGCACATAAATGGTCCCTGTGGATCTGGAGGAGCCTGGTGGGAGAATGGTCCTTGGGAAAATGGTCCTGGTCTGGTCCCTGGCGCGTAGCCAGGATTTCGTCCTGGGGGGTGGGCGGCGCCTCAAAAGGGCCCTTTCAGAGCGTTTAAAGGGCCTCCTAAAAAAACTGATATGAAAAACTCTACGGATTTTGGCCACTTTATTTTTAGATGCACATTTTTTCTTCAACTTTTTGATGATGCTGGAATGGACCAGGACCTCAGGACCCCCAGAGAGGCCCATGAACCAGGCACGTAACCAGGAGTTCGTCCGGGGACGGCGCCTCAAAAGAGTCTACCGGACACGTAGCCAGGATTTCGCCCGGGGGGGGGGGCGCCTCGAGAGGGCGCTCCCTCTCGAGGCGCCCCCCCAAAATCATGTTCATTATAGAAATAAACAAGAAACAAACGAACAAACAACCAAACAACAAACCACAAACAAACAACAACAAACAAGAGGGTCCCATTCCCAGCGTTGAAAGGGCCAGTAGAAGGATGAAAAGGTCTGCTCCCTCCGGAGCAGGTGAGGAAACCCATTTTGGGCATGTTCATGGGCCCTTCTGACTCGCTCAGGGCCCTCTGAAACCTGCACAGGGTCCCTTTGAACTTCTAAGGGCCCTTGGTCTGGCTAAGGGGCCTTCCGCATCAGGGTGCCCTTTCGACCCTGGTAAGAAAACTGGCTGCGTCTGCTTTTTCGCCCTACCGACATGCTCAGGGGCCCCTCCGACCCGCTCAGGGGCCCCTCCGACCTGCCCAGGGACCCCTCTGACCTGCCCAGGGGCCCCTACGACCTTCCCAGGAGCCCTCTGTGCTGGCTAGGGACCCATTGCTTTGTAATTCGGCTTTGGCATCGTATTTATCAGGTTCTCTAATACATACTCCGGTTTTTAATAGGTATTGTTTAAGAATGCATATATTTTTGTGGACAATAAGACAAATCACAAAATCGTTGCGTCGAGTCGATTTTTCACTTGTTAACTGCAATTTGCAGCAGTTCATATTACACCATAATAAATATATGTTGCTAAAACAGCTAAAATGCATTTTAGAAAAGCAAAAAAACAAAATATCCGAATTTGGGGGAAGGGCAAAAACAGACTTTTGACCATCACTTTTCGCTTGGGAGGGGCAATTGCCCATTTTGCCCCCTGGATCCGCCTCTGTTAAAGGGAGAGTGCCACCTCGCGGGCCGATATAGAGCTTTTGGTGTGTATCGGTAGATTAAGCGTGTTTAATGTCACCTGCAAAGTCTGGTTCCCGAAACTGACCCCGTTAGATCAAAAAAGACTTTAGCACCTCCAATGATTGACAATAATGCGTAAAATTGGAATCGCCTCCGCACTATTTTGAATCACTTCTTTGCGGACTATGATTTTACTCTGAATATTGCAAACTGAATATCACCATTCCGTCAGTCAACTTAAAAAAATAAAAAGCATATGCAGTTAAATATATTGTCAACAATCTTAGCTTCTTTTAATAATTTACATTTAATTAACAGCCAGAATAACAAGAATATTTGAGGCTCGACTTCGGGCTGTAAAAGTTAAGTGACATTACCCTGTAAAGGAAATAGTTCAACTTGGACTTTTTTCAAACACAATTTGAATATATTTTGAAATACAACTTCTTTTCACATTGTCGAAAATAGACATGCATCGCGCCGATTCAGGAAAGAAGGACGTACATTATTAAACTTTGTCAAAACTATATGCGTACTCTGCAGATACAGATACAG
>VOPJ01011766.1:239370-271870 GCA_014673585.1 Semibalanus balanoides | reverse complement strand
TATTTCCTTACAACGCGACAAATAAAAAATGTGCGTTTTTCCTCTAATTTACATATTTTCTATCTACATTCGAGCGTGTTTTCGAATATCCCCACAGAGGGAGGGATAACAGGCAAATATCTGCAAAGCTACGAGACCGATTCGGTCAAAGTCCCTGGTATTCTATCTTGCGTGGTTTAAAACGGTGCCGTTTAAAATTGTATCCCATTTGGTTTAATCTAAGTGGACCAAATTGGGCCAAAACCATTTAAAAAATGTTGTAGATGACGTCATGCTACAAACATATGGGACAGATTTGGACAGGGTGTTCACCATTCGATCCGACATAGCCCAAAACGGTGCTGTTCTGAGTTGTATTAAATTGTATCTTTCCAAAGTTGATCAAATTGGACCAAAACCGTCCAAAATCGCTGCAAACGACATCATACTTCAAACACATTTGATTTATTTGGACGGGATCTTCACCATTCGATCCGGCTTGGTCCAAAACAGTGCCGTGTTGAGTTTTACCCAGTTTGGTCTAATCTAAGTGAACCAAATTAGACCGAAACCAACAAAGCTGGCGGTCTTGGTCCAATTTGGTCCACTTAGATTAGACCGAAGTCGATAAAACTTTAAATGGTTCAGTTTTGGACCAAGCCAGATTGGATGGTGAAGACCGTGTCCTAATCGGTCACATATGTTTGGAGCATGACGTCGTCTGCTAATATTTTTAGTTTATGTTGTCCAATTTGGTCCACTTAGATTCAATCGAAGTGGATAAAACTGTTCGAAGCACCGTTTCAGATGACGCCAGATCGATTGGTAAAGACCCCGTTCATATCGGTCCCATTGGTTGTGGATATGGCGTCGTCTGCAACGATTTTTGACGTTTTTGGTCTAATTTGGTCCACTTAGATTGAACCACAGTAGAAAAAACTCATAACCACAACGTTTTGAACCACGCCGGATCGATTGGTGGAGATAGCGCCCAAATTGTTCTCATACTTGGAGCATAATGTCTGCAACGATTATTGGTAGTTTGGGTGGTTTGAGTTAAATTTGGTCTTTTTAGATTGGACTAAAGTGGATAAATTTATATGCGGCACCGTTGTAGACCACGTCCAATCGAATGGTGAAGATCCCGTCCAGTAGCCTTTTTCATAAAGATATTTGCACACCGGTTGTATGTATAGGTTGTAGATTCCGATTGTACAACTTAGGTACACACTTAATACGTTTTGTAAAAAAAAACACGCTGCGTAATTATAATCGTAAATGTGCCTACATTTAATATGTTTCTATAATATTATAATATGTTAATATCATACATATAACATATTATGCGCCTATTACAAACCTACAAACTACACATACAAATTACAACTAGTGTGTAAATCTTTATGAAAAAGCCTACAAATCGGTCCCATAGATTGGCAGATATTTGCCCGTTACCCCTCCTCTTGGGGGTATTTCGAAAACGAGCACGTGTATAGATGGCAAATATATAAATTAGACGAAAAACGCATCATTTTTATTTGTTGCGCTGTTCCGTCATTGACAAGTATTTCAAGAAGCGAAAATTGAAATTAGAGGTGTACCCGAGGACACACGAGGTTAATGCAAAAAAATGTCACAAGGCAAACAAGGTCACAAGGACATTGAGGTCAAGGTCACTCAATGTCACGCAAAAATATCAGAAATAGTATCTTCGTTTCATTGCTAATTCATTCATACAAGTATTTTTGACATTTGGGTAAGTCAAATGCACTCTTTCGTCCTCCAATAAATATATCTGCAGCGTGACCTTGCAAAAATGCCCGAGACTATAACCCGAGAATCGGAGATCAGATCAAGTTAATATTGCTACAGCTCGATTCAGGTTCCAAGATAACCCTGTATACCAATTGTGTGCAAAAAGCGAGAGATGAGGGTGTTTTCGTCTGGTCGAAATGTCGTGAAATGCCCCAGCTGTCGGGAGCACTGCTGCCGAGCTGACTGTTAAATGGACCGCTCTCCAGGCGGCGTATCAGCGCCACAGTGCAGACGTCACCCTGCAATATATTCCGAAAACCATGCTCCATCAACGGCTGCAGAGATTTCCACTGGAGATTGTTGTTGAAGTTTTTACAGAATCGGACGGATAAGCTGCGGACATATATCAGGGTGCGAGGGAGAGCGAGGCGGAGTTCGCAATAAATATTGAACGGGCAACGCAGTATTGGTCTAGCCCCTCCACCTTCTACGAACGAACCCTTTTGACCGATTGGTTCTGTTCCCTTAAGCATTTAACGAACGCCGTATGACCGTGAGTCAGTGCTCATTTAAAAAGTTTTGGTATTCTTAAACTTGGTTCGATAAGCGCCGGAATGATCTTCGTTATTTCGGTTTCATGTTAAGACTTTGTTTCAGGAATGGTAATAAAATGGCATGACGCGTTTCGCAAAACAAGGTGTTGGTTCAAAGTTTTCAAAACAAGGTTTCCAAAAGGTGTGGTATAATATTGTTTGTCCCCCCGTTGCTAGGTTGTCCCGCCCTCTGCTAAATATATGCCGTAGGTATTGTATTGACGTCATTACGATGACGTAAAAGCAGCATTTATGGGTAATGCTTCCTTCCTGGTTGTAGAGTGATTTGTTTCTTTCACTATGCTATGTTTGACCCTCCGCTGATACCAACATTTGATATCGTGATTCTATAGTTGAGGCGCCCTTAAACCCAAATCATCATCACATCATCATTATTTCATAGATATGTCTTATACTAATAACACATAACACACCAACCAAGGACGTATAATGCACCTATTACAAGAACTTATGCACCTATTAAACGTATGCACCTATTGCCTACAAGATGCACCTATTAAAAAAATGCACCGATTACTATTACGTATGCACCTATCAGTTATCACAAGAACCTACAAGAACGTATGCACCTGTGTTGGGGTCCAATCGACGAAAGTCTTGTCTTCTGGTCCTGATGTTTTGGCCTCATCTTCGAGCTTTTGGATCCAGTAGGCTGTCATTCTCTTTGTCTCCTTGTTCTTGGACCTTGGTTGCATCTATCTCTTCAAGCGACTTTTTCATCACGGTTTCAAAGATGTCATCCTCTGCATCTTTACCCATAACACTTTCAACAATATTAAAAATTTTGGACTTTGGTTCAGACATGATTTACTTTTGGTGCTTAGCATGTATGGAAAATACTTTCCTACCCTTGGGCTAGCAATTTGCCTTGGGCTGACAATTCGGTTAATGATTTCACCTCGTTTCTTTTTTTATCGAAAGTGCCTCGGACCTCGAAGTAAAGTAATCTTGCCTCGGACCTACCGGTCCTCGGTACTTTCGATAAAAAAACTCGGTCAGATCACTAAATGGACTAGTTGCAGGTTGTTTGGTGAATATGTGCATAATTAATAATAAAATGTCTGCATCAACGTGATACGCATTCATTTTCATACAGAGCAATATCAAGAGATTATTTGCATGTAAAAGTTTATTATTTATAAAGTACTTGGATTAGTGAACGTCATTAGCAATAATATTGCGCATCCCTCATGCCAAAAGCATGTTATTTTCCAAATTTCCGTGGCAAATATAAATGGTTAAACGCTTTCCTATGACTTTCTGTTTACACCAAACTACTCGGAAATTCATGGAGATTTTATGCTGTGTAAGTTCACAACACAAAGCATCTCCTTAATATCCTCTAGAGCACATGTTCGAGATAGGCTCAGTTTCGGCTGAGGCACAGCTCTGCCCTCCACCTCAACTCACCAAGCTGCTTACGGCTACCTTGCCGGCAGGGATTGGTCCGCCACTGCAGTTTCCCACGGCTGCTCTTTAGTTTGCTTCCTGGTCTGGAGATTCTTCTTAAACACCTATTACGCGATTTAGTTACTCCTCCACAGGAAGCTGTTAAGGTGGGCTCAAATCCAGAAATGCTCACTGAAAACACTGACCAGAAACTACTTGCAAAATCGACTGTGCCCTCAATGCTGTCTTGGAAATAGCGGTCTGCCGGGTCCCAAAGCTTGTATGGAAAGAGATTAGATCATTCATAGAAATCCGTTTGGGCTGTACAATCCGTTAAAATGCCTTTGACTGCCGTCAAGATTATTGATTTGGTCACCAAGGTAGAATTTCCACAAAATTTAGTTTTGATGTTTGTTTTCAGTGAAGTTGCATGATTTCAAATGAGCGACATCTGGAACACTGCTTGATAAACGCCGTAATCACGTGCTTTGATTTCCCACGCGATTAACGTTGATGCTTGAATTTTGCGTTGAAACTCTATTTTTTACAAATTCAACGTGTCAACCGAACTTGCTAAAAAAAACTACCTCCAGGTATCATTGCGCCTGAACTATTGCTAAATTGCGTCACGACCCAATCAGAAGAGCAGAATGGTAAATTTACGTAAATATTACTTAATTATTTAAAATCCTGATAATTCAGGGGAATTTATATTAAATTGACAATCTATAAAATATGTTAAATTAAATTGCGTTCAATCAATTACATAAAAACAGGGGGTTAGGTAACCTGCAACTAGTCCATTGTCCCAGCCCCGGGGCAGGAATATATTATTTAGCTTCTGAACGATACTGAACGTGAAGAGCGTGGCGTGACATCTCGTGGATGAGGAGAGGCGGCATAAACAACCATCAGTGACGTGTCATCGTGGGAGGTGACAAAGACGGCGCCGTTTACCCTTATACCATTTCAGCTCGGCGTGACAGACGGTGTACGGCGCCGTTTACCCTCATAGTCACGGTGTACGGCACCGCTTACCCTCATACCATTCCAGCTCGGCGTGACAGACGGTGTACGGCGCCGCGTTTACCCTCATAGTCACGGTGTACGGCGCCGCTTACTCTCATACCATTCCAGCTCGGCGGGAGAGACGGTGTACAGCGCCGTTCTTGTCACCCACACGATGCCATGCCGCCGTATCGTGGACGCCCGGTACGTGCTGCAGTGTTCCCACACAGGCCCCCCGGCCTGCCGTCATTGACCGAGATAGCTTAGTTACAGGAGCAGTTCGGCAGGGACGGCAGCGCGTCAGCAGGCTCCTGGCGGCCGCCAGTCACCTTTGATGCTCACAGCTTACATATGCAAATCAGTTTATTTGATAGCGAGTCCATCGCACTTTATAGTTCAACCAGACTGTAGAATCCACTTAACTGTGTCCGGTCGGGTGCATTAAAGGAAAAACAACGCTTCGTACTGAATGAACAGATATGACGTAGCTTAATCATATGCAAAAATTCTTCATTCCATACTATTCACTAATTTCACGATAAAAATACAGAATATTACAAAACTCATTATTAATTCATACCGTGTCCAGAGTCGGGTGGCAATACACCTACTTGATCTCCTCAGTCAGCACCCCAGTTATGTAGTGTTAAATACCAGTAAGACGCCTTGAAAGGAAGTGTGCCTTCTCACATCGGTCATCATGAGGAGGTATCGACACTGGTCTATAGAACATATTTGTTTTTGCGAATTTAGCCATTACTTCATTTTCCTAGATTCTCTNGCGCCGCAATCTGCCGCAGACGCGCTGCATATGCCGCTAACCGGGTTAGCGTGGCAGGTGGGGAGCCGCCGGTGGGCTGAGGTGATGTATGCCTCCATCGGGAGGCTGCCGCCAACCTGCAGCAGCCAGCTGCAGCAGCCCGGCGGCCGCCAGCCAAGCAAACAGCTGGAGATAGAGCTGCGCTGCGGACAGCTGAAGCCCCGCTTACGCCGAGAAGTTGTTGGTTTGCTTTGCTTTTTGTTTTGCTGCTTTGATAAAGCTGTGTTATGCTCAAAAGGAGCTAATGTAAATTTGCTGTTGTTTTGCTGTTCATATCCTTTACAACTTTAGTATGCAGTCAGTTACTATCGTTAGCAAGTATTTGATCAATTACAAAATATCATCATTCGTGCAGATATTTATATGTCGTTTTACAACTTTACAAGTAGCACGGTGACTTGGGGATCCTGAAAAGAGCTCAAATCTGTACAAAGTTTAACCACTGAGTTGAAATCTTAGTGCGTTTTTCATATTAATATTTTATTTCCGGTTTTATATAGTAATATATATATATATATAAATAATATATATATATATATATATATATATATTGGCCCAAGAACTCTCGGAAGTCTGAATACGACTAGAGATCGGGATCAAAAGAGTATTTGAACCAGCGAACAACTGTCTAGCATGGGGGAAAGGTTGACGAAATATTGGGAAATTATTTTTAGTTTGGGTTAAAAAATTATTACGTGGATAGACCATGTAACTTGGCGAATGTGTTAGTTTTCCCTTATCTGATAACGCCATCAACATAGTGGGCACATAATGACTGCTCGATATTTTCTTTTGTTTCCTGGGACTTAAATATTTAACTTAGAAAGCAACATATGCTCGACAAAATGTTGGTTAAATAAGTGCATTTCACGGGCTAAATGTGGAAACATAAAAATAATCGTGGATAAATTAACTAAAACTGCCACTGCACTGACCCATTGTCACATATGCGCCCCCCCCACCCCTCTCTACCCCCTCCCTAGTGCCTTGTTTTGTCCGCTGGCTGCTGAAGCCCGGTGTGGTGGGTTTTTACGATCCGCGTCGATATGAGCATGACGTGGCGTCGGTTGGCGGTGACGGGCCCGCTCCCACAATGCCAGGCGACATCACCCCCTCCCCCCTCCGCCCTCCCTTGTTCGACGTTTCCTGCCCCTACCGACGCCGCTCCGCTGCCAGGCACGTGTGCATGTACGATACCGCGCCAGAAACAATGAATGACGACTGACGGTGATGTTGTGCTGATAATGCAGATGATGCTGTCGGGGCTGATGGTGCTGACGGGATTGATGTTGCTGTCGGTGCTGATGTTGCTGACGGTGCTGATGTTGCTGACGGTGCTGATGTTGCTGACGGTGCTGATGCTGCTGACGGTGCTGATGTTGCTGACGGTGCTGATGTTGCTGTCGGGGCTGATGGTGCTGATAGTGCTAATGGTGCTGGTGGTGCTGATAGTGCTTATGGTTCAAACGGTCGCGTTTGGCGATTTTTTTTTTTACTTTGGCGGACGTTTTGCCACAAGGTTACCGCACGGTCAGCCTGTCATCAGCCTGTCATCAGTCTGCGTCAGCCTGTCATCAGCCTGCGTCAACCTGTGTCAGCCTGTCATCACCCTTTGTCAGTATGTGTCAGCTGTTGTCAGCCTGTGTCAGTCTGCGTCAGCCTGTGTCAGTCTATGTCAGCCTATGTCAGCCTGTGTCAGCCCTGTGTCAGCCGTGTCAGCCGTGTCAGCCTGTGTCCAGTATGTGTCGGCCTTGTGTCAGCCTGTGTCAAAGCCTGTGTCAGCCTGTGTCAGTATGTGTCAGTATGTGTCAGCCGCGTCACCTTGTCAGTCTGCTCGTCAGCCCTGTATCAGCCTGGCTGTCAGTCTGTTCAGGCCTGTATCAGTCTCTGTCAGTATTGTCAGCTAGCCTGTATCAGCCTGTGTCAGCTGTGTCAGCCGTGTATCTCTCTGTCAGTATGTGTCAGCCTAGCCGTGTGTCAGTTTGTGTCAGTCTGCTCAGCCTGTTCAGCTACATTAGCCTGCCGTCAGCGTCCAGCCCCGTCAGCGTCAGCCTGCCCGGTCAGCCTGCCGTCAGCATGCCTCAGCCTTGTGTGCAGTCTACATTAGCCTGTTGTCAGCCTGTCACACCCTTGTTCAGCCTGTGTCAGCCTGTGTCAGCCTGAGTCAGCCAGCGTCAGTCTGTGTCACCCTGGTCAGCCTGCTGTCAGCCTGGTCAGCCTGTGTCAGCCTGTGTCGCCTTGGTGTAGCCTGGGTCAGCCTGTGTCAGTCTGGTCATCCTGTGTCAGCCTGTGTCAGCCTGTGTCAGCCTGTGCCAGTCTGTGTCAGTCTGTGTCAGCCTGTGTCAGCCTGCGTCAGTCTGCGTCAGCCTGCGTCAGCCTGTGTCAGCCTGTGTCAGCATGTGTCAGCCTGTGTCAGCCTGTGTCAGTCTGTGTCAGTCTGTGTCAGCCTGTGTCAGCCTGTGTCAGCCTGTGTCAGCCTGCGTCAGCCTGTGTCAGCCTGTGTCAGCCTGTGTCAGCCTGTGTCAGCCTGTGTCAGCCTGCGTCAGCCTGCGTCAGTCTGCGTCAGTCTGCCGTCAGTCTGCCGTCAGCCTGAGCCAGTCTGCCGTTAGCGCGTCCCAGTGCCGGTCGTGTCGCAGCCCGCGCGGTAATGTGAAACACAGATCGCTCATCGACGCTCCCCGCTGCATTGTACGCCTCTCGCCGGGCGCATTTACACATAATCCAATCGCGCGGGAGCTGCTGGATCCGGGTATGATTGGCGGCTCAAACCGGTGTGTCCCCGCCGCCACTGCCGCCGCCGCCGCGCCGCGCCGCCACCGGCCTCAATACCGCCCGACCGACCCGCTCCCAAAGGAGCTGCG
This sequence comes from Semibalanus balanoides, assembly GCA_014673585.1. Classification (NCBI taxonomy): domain Eukaryota; kingdom Metazoa; phylum Arthropoda; class Thecostraca; order Balanomorpha; family Balanidae; genus Semibalanus; species Semibalanus balanoides. Next base: position 263,444 of record VOPJ01011766.1, on the reverse strand, counting down.
GGGGCTCCCGCCCGACGCACACAATGCTCAATGGATTTAAATACATGGGGAGTATCGGCTGTGCGCCAATCATTTCAGCCATTAGGGGTACAATGGGCCGGCGCCGGGGATCATATTGCGGGGTTGGCCTCGGGGGAGCGAGGGAGAGGAATGAGACAGTGGCGGCGCACTGCGGCGAGGACTGGCGAGGACGACAGACGCGGCGCCGACTCCGAGCGTGGAGGGACGGAGCGGCCGCCGAACAGTTAGAGGAGGAACAGAGGTGTCACGCGACTGGACCAGAGGTGCTACGTGTGGGGACCAGAGGTGCTACGTGAGGAGGACCAAGAGGTGCTACGTGTGGAGGACAGGAGGTGCTACGTGAGGAGGACCAGAGGTGCTACGTGTGGAGGATCAGAGGTGCTACGTGAGGAGGACCAGAGGTGCTACGTGAGGAAGACCAGAGGTGCTACGTGAGGAGGACCATAGGTGCTACGTGAGGAGGACCAGAGGTGCTACGTGAGGAGGACCAGAGGTGCTACGTGAGGAGGACAGGAGGTGTCACGGTATTGAGGCTGTGTTTCAAAGACTGTGCTACAGGGACTATCGTTGTTGGTCGTGATTACTGGAGGGACGAGTCCGCCAGCGACAGGACTCGATCAGAGCAGAACCGGAACCACCCGGAGCACAATCCAGGTCAAGGTCAGTAAGGCGGAAGTGATTATTTTTGTAACCATCAAGAGCAACCGGACTTCCGTTGCCCAGTGAGACAGAGGATCCATCTGTTGATAAAAGCCGGATATATTTATTTGAAAAGTGTTTTATGCGCCTTAAGCGTGCCTTTCTTGAGTACCATTATCCGTGAAGTAGTAACGTCATGTTCACCTTATATTGATGTTCATCAAAAGATGATTGTCAGGACTTAGATTAGAAAAGTCCAACATATTTTCCCATTTTTGGTTTTACGTTTTAAAGAAACAACGTTTACATGTATAACCGTATTAATTCAATTACAATTAACATTAAATTACATTAATCAAAAATATTAAGGTAGAAATTAATTATAATTACTCTTAAATTAATTCCTGCTTAGTTTTTAATCCGCTCAAATACATTACCTAATGGTGATTCAAAACGTCTACAAACAAAAATCCATAAGATTTCGTGTTCTAGATATTATGAGCCCTTACGTTTGATTTAACGGATCTTTCGAGAATACAAAATTGGGAGAGGGATTTTATTTTCGGTGGATCTTTTGACAAAATAATACTCAACTTATGTTATCGAATTGTATTAAAACGCTCGACAAATTCTTACAGCGGATCAACCATCCATTCTTATAGTGAGTTCGGGATTTATATCAAAGGGATCGGATTCCGAATTCGGTCTTAGGTGTTCACGCACACGCTTGGTGATGGCTCAGCTGATCGCTCCGTCCGCTGCGCCGGTACCGTCGCGTCGGCGCCGCCCCTGTCTCACCGCCGACCGTGCCTTCCCTGTTCCAGTGGGCGGTCCGACGGCAGTTCGGCGGCTGACCGCACCGCGGCGCTACTGTCGTCGCCGGCGGCTGGCCGGGTCGGAGTGGACAGCAGGCTCGGGGCGGGGGCCGTTCTCGCACGCTGGAAGTGGGTTCGCCCAGAATGGCTGCCCAGATACTGGAGACGGAGGGCTCACTGCTGGCCACGGAGGCACCTAACCTACTCTGCAGCCGCTTACCCGGTCACTGGCGCTCCAACAAGACGCTGCCGGCCTGCTTCCGTGTAGTGTCACTAGATGGCATTAGCGACGGTACCGAGGTCATCCTGCGAGCCGGCAATGACGACAATCCGTGCGCTGAGGTCCGCAACAACCGGGCCGTCATGAAGGGTCAGGTGGCCAAGTTCTCCGACCTGAGATTCGTCGGTAGGAGCGGCAGAGGTGAGTCGAAACGTCGTCATATGTGGGTTTCCATCAGTTCACTACATATCAATATCAGCTACGTCCGCTTGCTTTACTTATAAGCTCGCCCCCTACTTTATAGCTTACTTATAATGCTTACTTAAATGCTTGCGTCTCATGCATTTAATGTACTTATTTTGGTTTTATTGTATGTTTGGATACCTAAATCGGTGCTTGTTTGGTTCTAGGCCTTCGAACTCCTCTATTTTTTTAGTTTTTGATATAGACTTTCTGGACCACAAGCTGTTGTCGTCTGCTTCGTCTTTCCCTGACTCTGTATTCATAATTATTATATCACTCAACTATTCAGTTACACCATCTCCTGTTCCACTATATCCCTCTGTAAGTTGGTGCCATTGACATATTGTGTGATATATGTCATGATAGTGTAACGAAACGACATAGGTATAGGTCATTGTTTTGACATGCTTCTGATACTGTTTATCTCATCGCCCATTTATATCTATTAAGTCCTCTTAACTCTTCATGTTTGAAGTCGAATAAAAATCCGAAGTACGAGGACATAGAGGATTATTCATAGCTCCGAGTGAAGATAAGGATATCGTTTCCAAGCGTGTGACTGGAAAACCGAGCGACGAAGGAGTGAGGTTTGTCAGGAACATGCGCGGAAAATATTTCCTATCTTCTACGAGTGAAGCAAGAATAATTATATATCTATCTAAGTAAAATTTGATTTAGTCCAGTTCAGTTCAGTACTTGATTACGTTTTTTTTTATCTCAGAGGGATGCAAATATAACACATTATTTCACTTTAACGTTGAACGAGCATTCAATCTTTTTATCTTTACATCTCAGCGGAGTGCAAATATAAAATATTTCTGCACTGCAGACCCAATGGAAAATCAATCTCTACTAGAAAGATAACTGTTTAAGCATCACCTGCATTGCGACGTATATAAGTCAACGACATTCTCGATATAAATCTTGCTTCCCACGAAAAGTGACGATTTTACAGCATAGCCACTTTCATAACCGAATAATTTTTAGCTCTATGCGAAACAGCATACATTGGACCATTAATAATAGGTACACTTTTTGACAGGTTTGTTATGCATATTAGTCCAACTCCTGTCCTACCAAGCTTAATATGTTACAACAAGTATAATTGGCGTGGAATGACAATTGACGATTGGTATGCTGCACTACACACTATTCAGGCATAATGTTTATATTGAACGGCGTCAAGTCCGAATTGCTGCTCGTTTTGTTATGCAACAGCCGACATGCGACTGTACAATGCAGGACTATGCAACATTAAATCGAAAACGACACCTAATGATTCAGAGGATACCGTTAGGAACTTCTTTGATTGGCTTTTATGTCATTTTGTTTGGTTGTAATGTGTATATAAACACACCCCATCCCTACTTCAGTTCTGAAGGTCATTCAGGTAGTTTGGTCTGCTATGACGCTGACGCAAGTTTGTCGTATTTTACCAGGTTGTAGATAAGTAGCACTTTGCCAGTTGTGATTCCAGTGTAAATCATTAGTATTGTGCAGAGTTTACAGGAATAATAAGTAACAAAATATCTAACATAGTGAATGTATCATGTACATTTACATACATACCTAAAAACCTTGGTGCGGTGTGATCGCTGTCATGGGTGTCGTTTTCTATAGGCCTGGTAAGGCCGAACCCTACAATAATTTCACATTAACATTAAGCCTATGGCGTTGCATGGTAAGAATGACGTTTAAATCTATAAAGTTAGCATTGGGGCCCTACCAATCATTTTCAGAAAATGACGCTCGTGATCGCTGTGGCTTGGATATAACTGATAACGCCTTTTAATGCCTGATTACGAGCGAGCGCAAAGCGTGAGCGAGTGCTCACTGAACACCGGATTTTACTGAACACCGGAACACCGGCTCACTGAACACCTACATATGTCGAAGTTCGATCAGCGTCGTGTGGCGCGTGCAAAGTTACTGGCTATACAATACAAAAATGTATGATTTATTACGGTCTCAAGATTTATATCGGTGGTCGGTACCTTTGGGACGTGAAGCGATGAAATAAACACCAATGTGTAAACTTATGTACCATCTCTAAAATGCATGAGACAATTTAGGTTTTAACCCCATTCCTTGCGGGCGGCTAGAATAACGTTAACATGCGGGGGCAGATTATGCCCCCAGAGATCTCGAGAGCCGCTCGGTCGATTTCGATGAAACAAACGCTATTCAATGCGCCGTCAAAATATCTTTCTTCTTGAACCCCAACATTATTTTTGGGTTCAAAAATGGGTGCAAGGGGGCAAAAAATACAACAAATTCGAATGTTTTTTAAGGTCATTGTGGCAATGTGGTTCCACCGATTTTCAATCCCAAAACTTTTTTGAACTTCCAATGCACTGGGCTTTCACATATCAAAAGGATAGGTACCAAAACCAAAAATTATATGCTTTTTCAGCGTATGTAAAATAGGGGGATTTTCTGATAGCAAATATGCGCTATTCGTAAGTGTTTAGGACAATATGAACGTCACATGTGGTCTTTTTTGCTGTAATTTGTTAAATCAAATATATTGCGTATAGTTGGATCCAGGTAAACATCGTGGGGAACCATGTGCGTAACGCCTTTTATAATCTTACTAATTTGAAGTTTGACCTAATTTGACGGTGTATATTGCCTCCCATTTTATGCACCTGAGTGCTCCTCTGCCCCAAAATATGTACGATCTAAGTTTTTATTATGTCTATTCCAGTGACATCGCTCCTGACCCACTTATTGCACCGCAAACTACGAAGAAAGTGTGCGCCGCACAACTTCATTCATAATTCTTCCTCAAAACATGACTCGGCTAAGCCGATTTTTTCCCTTCAAATGTTTTGATACAAGACGCGTAATTCAATTTTAGGAAAAGTCAGCAAGTTCCAAAACGCTATGCCTAACGGTTTAGAAGTGGCAAGCGAAAAACTACCGGGGACAGAATCTGCCCCCGCAAGGAATAGGGTGTAAAAGAAGTTGTGTTGTTTTCGTCGATTCGATCAGTTCGGTCTTTTTCGGTCTCAGTCCATTTCCAGCTCCCCAGTTAGAGTCCTTTAAGTTCCTGCACGCTATATTGTCTGTCACTCAGTTACTCTTACACTCTCCTCTAACTTTTAACACCACATTCTCTCCAAGTTCCTCCATGGCTCTCCATAACAGGCCACATCTCAGCCCTGCACACGGCCGTGAGTCAACATGACCCGCTGCCTCCAGCGCTCGGCCCGACTGAGTCCCCCGGCTTCGCCGCCCGCACACTGCAGCGTAACCACTACCGGCCGGCCAAGGTTATAATGACGTAATGATTCTTACCCAATCATTACTTGAGGCACACAAGGCACACGCGACCCAACTCCGGTAGGCAGTTCAAGACCAAATAAGGTAAAATTAAGACCCACGGTTAATGTTAACTACTAACTTTGTTACATACGGGTTTAATACGATCAATTTGTGTGCGCGCACGATTGGTGCATTGAATCGGTTACCGCCAAAGCAAGAGCCGTGACTCAACTAAGGCCTTTCCACTGAAGTGCAGAAATGGCTTACTGTCCAGAAGATGACGAAAAATAGTGTAGCGTAGGTTAGGCATATAGTGTAAGACTTGACAATGACTCGATCTGCTGAACTCGGGTAACTCGATGCTCTGTAATGACTCGAAAATCGGAAGAGCCACCATGTGGAGATTTATCGACAAATACATACATACATACATTAATGCAATATTTCGCTGTGAAAACCCGCCTGTAATATACTTAGTGCCGGTTTTGAAATATTTCCTTCATTTCACCGCCGTAGCGTCAAAACCAAAGGGTGCTAAACGATACAAATTATGCAGCTCTGTAAAGCGCAATCAAACCCATCTTATACCCACCAAAAATGTATTTTCGGTTACAAACATGAAGCTTGTAATCGCAGGTTTAAAAGAACGCTGCAAAACCTATTTAGTTCAAACTTCAAAGTATCAATTTAGTTCGAAACGATTTGCGACGTCAAAACAGCACATGGCGAAAACAATTGAAAAGGATGCTTTGCACAAAGCGAACCTCCGTTGGGCGGATACGAAATTGACGCGGGATGGGTCGTCAGATAATCTTATTTTATCTAGTGTACCTTTGTTTTGCTTAGAGGGAGGCGTGGCCCCATGCCCCTCCCCCTTGGCTACGTACCTGCCCACGGTGTTTACTCGTTAGACCAGTGTGACATAGTCCACTGTCCTAAAGAATACATACTGGGTATATGCGATAAACGTGGGCACAACTGTTATTTAATTCAATTATTTGTCATGCCAGATCACTTATCCCCAAGCCAGGTACGGTGTACAATGCAAGTTAACCTATTTGTAACATGCTTCTGGCTACCCCTATTTGTCAAAGGTGGGGTGGGTGGATTTCGCCCCGAAGATCTCGATATCTACCGGTCTGATTTTCACAAATCAAACGGTGTTTGATTCCCTCATCCCCAACCTAAATTTATTTAAAACAAATATGAAGGGTGGGCAACAGGTTGACAAAGGTATTCAATGTTACAGGTCTTTGTGATCGAACACAGTCGTGATGCTTATCAACCAATTTGCATGTAAACAACGGGAGTCGATTACAATTTAGGTATACATTTATATACATTGGTGATATTTGGGAAATCCTAAATTCATAGGTGTCACCAGAACTTGCAATATTACACGAATCCTCACAAACTGGGCCCTGTAACCGCCCCTGCGCGTGCCATGTACTCAAAATTTGGACGCAATACGAGGGTATCAATTTTAGCAAAATTCCGAAAATTGCAGGGACTTACCCCCAGTCACCCTGGAAATCTCAGTGAAAAACCTGAGGGGGCGGAATCCGCCCCCTGTCACATACAGGGGGTTAAGCCAATTACCTACATATCTTGAAGTTAGACAAATAGTACAATCTCAAACTTGATATTTGTGCTATAACTTGCAGAAAACATTATGTCCCGAAATATGTGAAATATTGATCTTGAAGCTTGGTAATATTTCGTTGATGGGTTTCACCAGGCTTCAGACCAAACCACAATAATGATTATTAAAATATATCCATTTTATATGAAACATCGTCTGAGGACACAGCCGAATACAAACATTTATGAAGGGATCTCTCTACATCATTTATTTGCCGTATTAAGGGAGGGGTTTATCCTGCCGCTCCTTTGGCAAAAATATCCGAAAGAGCCTTCTACTCATCAGCAGCAGGCTTTTTCAGGCCAGGAGGACCAGAAGCGAGCCTGATTTATTTGATCATCACAAGGCATAAAGTAAACACATGTATGCGCATTGCATACCAAGGTAAAAATAAGCAAAGCGAAACTATGGATGTCACTGTTTTTTTGTGTGTTTTGTTTTCTTACTATTAACGGTTCGCGCACTACTGTTGCAGCAGTTTGTTTTCGAAGATGCAGCGGAAGCCTCTTCATATGACCCAGTGGTCAGTGAAAAATGGCAATATGTCTATTAGAGTTGTGTTGGACACTCCTATTGTAATTTTCACACTAACAGGCGAACATCGCGTACCAAACGATCATTGGCACATCAGTGCCAATGTCGACCGGCAAGCAGCTCAAGCTACCGTTTATCTAGTGCTACTATGCATTCCAGCTACCATAACATTCGAACGGGGTCGGGGTGATATGTAGAGCACCCACGGACTCTCGGCCTGCCACCTTGAGACCGGCAGTAGCTCACCAGCTGTGCAGGTCCGTTTCTCGGGGTACCGGCGCCCCGCGGAGCCTCCGACAGACCCACCATCTGTCGCCAGCTGTAGCCTGCTTCTCTAATAATTCGCATAGCCGGTGATGCCCCGCGCCGGAGCGCTGGTGCCTGTGTCTGCGTGCGTACACGCGTAAACGAGGAGCGACCGCCCGCGGCCACCGCGCGCTGCTCCGCGTGAAATTAGAATTACCTTCAACGGCCGGCAGCGGATAAACGGCAGGGAGTCGACGCGCCGCGGCGGGGCGGGGGCGGGGGCGGCAGCGGGGGCGGTTCTCCGGAGCGCGTTCGAACGCCGCGCCACCGCGGCCGCCCATCGCGTCGCCAATTATGCGGCGGCCGGCCGGCGCGCGTCGACCTGCCAAACTGCAGAGCAACGAGCGAGCGGCCGCGTAATTTGCATGGCACAGGTGTTGATAGGGCAGTATGGCACACCTTGGGGGCCGGCGGCGGCGGCAGCGGTGGCCGCGTGCGGTGATCTATGGGACGTGCGGCCGCATCGCTCAGCGGCCGCGGCCGTGTGTGGCCCTGTGGCGTGACAGGGTGCAATGTCACGGCCCACAGCCGGGAGCATCGCGGCCACACCTGCCCTCCGCCCCCGCCCCCGCCCCGCGCGCCGCCGCCGCCGGCCGCCGTCCGCAGACTGCAGACCGCCAGCGACCCCCAACGTACCGCACACCACACTGCGTAATTCATAAATCTTGTATACTGCACCGATGTGACTAAGCAATTTGCTCTATGGTCAGCATAATGATGGGCCTTTGTTGTGGGATATGATTGGCCGGCGGGGGAAACGAATTGCACGGCGCCAGTCGTTCATCAAATATTTAACACCTGTGTTGAGTCACAGGCAATAGACAACTTGTGCAAAATTTAGAAAAAAGGACACTTTAGGTAAAGTTTGATCCTACAGAAAGGGGTTTCATCACAGAATGAAGTTATTAATTAGATACGTCCACAGTTGGATTGAGTTGTAATACTTATTTATGCCTAAATGACATCCTTCCGCCTCATTGGTGCGCGTTAAATGCTCCATAATGCCGGCTAAAGACACTTTGTCAGTGCACGGCAGTCGTATGATAGATAGAGAACCACGCTCATCAATCCAACTTACGACATTTGAAAGGGCCGTCTGCGTCCTAACAGCACATGCTACACCAATTAGCAACACGAAAATTACCCACTGTACCAGGCTGAGGTGCGCCCCGTGCCGCTGGCCACTGCCAATGCCACTGGCCCCGTCCACTGGCGGCCAGCCGGGACCTGAGCGGCTCCCATGTAACACGAAATGAGGGGAGACGGGTGGCCAGGGCGTCATGGCTTCATGTCAGGAGCTCAACTCATCCTTCCGGTCGGCTGGCCGCCTGCCGCCGCTACAGATGCATATGCCGTGTGCAAATAGCGCATACATTATTGGCCCTAAAATGGGTAAATTGTCGTTCGAGCACGTCCATCGTGTACCTAATGGTGATGGATAATCAGGTGATTAGCATACGAGCCGGTGTTTTACTCTGCTAAACGCCGTGTCCGCCGCAGCGCGCATGGTAATTAAATTAGCGTTTCGCAGGTGGTCACAGGAGAGAAGAGCAGGGAGAAGCGAGCGGTGGCCAGGGCCACACCCCCTCCCCCCACACCCCTGGTAGGACCAGATTCAGCGTGGCGTATGCGCCACACCAGGCTGGCGGCTGCAGACCAGTACTGTGTGCTCTTGTCTCCGGTCAGCTTACATTCGAGTGTGAGACAAAAGCTGTTGGCCAGTTGGCCGGTTAGTTCAGCCGGTAAGAGCGGCGTGAGCATGTCTGTGCCCAATGATTATTATCTTATTCAGTATTCAAATTGCGGTATCCGTAGATGTATGCAAATTATGACAATTCGTTTTAACAAGGGTCGATAATTGTTCATCACACCTTGTTTCGTTGGAAAGGTAGAGATGATGAATGTTGATAAATGGCTTATTACATTTTATATTGTACTCACTACTTAGTATGGAAATTGATGTGTGTTCTGACTTCTGAGGCATATCATTTTACAATAAAAAACGCAAGAAAAAAAACACACTCTCCAAATACTATACTTAAATTTGTGAAAGAGATTATCACACTTATGGAAGTCGCGACGGCAGAAGTAGTCCCAAAGAAGTAAGCTAGCATTGTGTAATACAACATTTTGAAATAACCTCTTGGAGGTCTTGCAATTACATTTTTTTTTAGAAAGGGATTACTTCGCACCCAATATACATCATATAACAAGAATACAAATATTTTCCACATTCGCATATCAATTAGGCCAAGCCCCAAGGTATCAAAACAATTTTAGAAAAACATGTGTTTTTAATTTCGCTCATAGCTCATACAAAATGAACATTTACATTATAGACAATAGAGAGCACGAGCGTGGTATCTATCTCCGTTGTAAATGCAGCACTGTGTAACCTCGAGCGTTGTCTTGTGTCGCTGCAGGAAAGCAGCTGAATGTCAGCGTTATCCTGGTCACCAAGCCGCTACAGGTGGTAATGATCGGTAGAGCGATCAAGGTCACCGTCGACGGACCCAGGGATCCACGGAACAAGTCACGTGAGTAGACCTAGGGACATCAACTGAACATGAACCCGTGTCACATGCATGCTGAGTAATTGGGTAATCGACTGGGGACAGAACTATATGCATCTCGCGTAAATGCTTTACTACGAGCTTCTTGAAATTTCCAATGAAACGGGAAACAATACTTGGTATCCCTGCTCCTGGCACGCATCAATATGTACGATGGTGGTCACAATTTGCTAAAAAATACTTAATTTGTTTTTCAGAAGTCAGAACCAAGAGTAACGTGTAGTCTATTCTGTAACGTGAAGTCTATTTTACGGTACTCGGTTTGTGCATGAAGTTCATTTTCCGTACGCGTAGTTGCACCCAACTGTTAATCTTGACTCATTATTTTTAAATGTCTTGTGACAGGCCATGCCGGTCAGGATTGGTGCTCCCTTATGTTCACATAATTTTAATGAGTTACATTTACTGCATTCCTTGCCTTGCCTTGCCTTCATTAAGCAAACTGCGCATGTTTCAGATCGTTTGACGTCAACTGACCTCCCCGATGCGTTCGTCTGTCCTGCAGGTTGTGACTTCTACCCGGGCCTGGGCTTCCCTAACCCGTGGCTGGAGCAGCGGTTAGCGGGTCACCTGCCGCCGCTGGCTGCTGCTGGCTGGCTACCTGGCTTCCCTGGCCACCCTGGCGTCGACCCCCGACTCAGCGAGGTGCTGCTGCATGGACTGAACGGTGGGTGGTGCGGCAAGGTCACGACGACAGGATGCAGGACAGGGCACAGCGACAGGAGGCAGGGCTGTCAGGGTCGCTCAGGGCAGGGACAGGGAGCAGGGGTGCACCGCTAGGGTCGCACAAGGCAGGGGTAAGGGACAAAGACAGGGGCTGGGAACAGGGGCAGGGGCGTCGCAGGGGCCATACAGGGCAGGGGACAGGATACAGGAGGTCACGGACAGAGGACGGGGCAGGGCTAGAAGCGGCTTCACAGGGACACAGGAGCGATCGCAACTCCTACCATAAACTAGATGCATAAATCAGATTAAGCTTTTTCACACTTTGTCTATTAGGTTTGCACGGAAAGAAAGGAACCGGTTCCACATTTGTTACCCTCTACAAACCTACAGGCTGCTGCTACAGAGTGGCTTTTACACTCCCGTGTTCCATTCCAAGCTCGTCTCTAACACTGGGCGTGTCTCTGTTTCAGGTGGCATGGTCCGCTCGCCCCTGACCTGCCTGACCGGTCGGTCACCTCTTCTGAACGTTGCACCAATGCCGCATCCGGCCGGTTATCCGCCGGCCGGGCCGCGCTCGGCGTTCCACGCTGTGCCCCGACCTCCCGCCCAGCCGGGCTGGACGCCGCTGGGTGCGCTGCTGGGCGCCATGTCTGCCCAGCGGCTGCTGGCCAGCGGCGGAGGAGGCAGAGTGGGGTCAGCAGCAGGGTCAGAGGGGGCCGACTCACCCTGTGCAGCCAGCCCTCGGTCACCGCCGTCTGGGGAGATCACGGAGGGCGATGGCAGTCCAGCGAAACTGTGGAGGCCGCATGTCGACTGAGAGAGGAGGAATCGGGGAGGGGAGGGTTGGGGTTGGGGATAGATCTCATTGTGAACGCGTGTGATGGAGTCATATTGTATTGCAGCTGGTGTCATAATAAATGTGCTTATGAACGTTTCTCTGACTTAATCGTATGACTTGTTCGTATGTTCGTAACAAACAGCATTGTTTGACGGATTTTCTTCGGACATTATTTTCCCGCTAAACTTGGTGACGATAACGCCATGGGATAACTTTGAAATCAAAATAAGCATCTTAAGCACGTATATATAAGAACATAACATAAATGTGTTAACAAAGTCAGCATATCGCATGACGTGTGCTCCATATATCCTTTCAACTAAATGTCTAATATCATTTGGTAGTAGGTATGACAGTGATTTTTCAGAACATCATTCACTCTAGCAATACTATTTTCGAATGAATGTACTATACGAATGCTGCGTTTCAAATCAAAAGTATATTTCATTCAAGTATTTCAATTTTCCAATTCTGAACAATATCCAATCAGCGTAAGTTACGGGGCCTGGTTTAATAAAACGAATGCCACTGCGCCCGCCACCTTTCTCGCAACCTGCTTTTACATTTCACGTTCAGCCACCGACAGCCATGCAAATTACATCCCTCCTCTGCCACGCGGATTTTCCCGTCCAGTGAAACACAATACGAATGAATTAAAACTCGTGATTGGTATTTAGATTGGGAGGCCTGGAGCGCGCGCGCGGGGAAATTTGACAGTCTTCCGAGCCGAGAATGTCGCCAAATATCTAACCCTGGCGAGGGAGATAGCACGACATAGACTGCGAGTGGTAGGCGGGAGAGTGTGACGAGATAAAACAGAAAGAAAGAGAGCGAGAGAAATACCTACAGAGAAAGAAAGGGGGAGAAAGTGAAAGAGAGAGGGAGAGAGAGAGAGAGAGAGGAAGAGAGAGGGGGAGAGAGTGAAAGAGAGGAAGAGAGAGTGGGAAGATCAGGGAGAGAGAGAGTGGGTAAGAAGATGGGGAGAGAGAGAGAATGAGAGTGAGAGAGAGGCTTCTAGAAAAGTTAAGCCTTTCCTATGAGCCATACGACGCTCAGGCGGTTTTATGCTACGCTGTTAACTGCTCATTATTCACTTCCGAATGAGTCTCCGATGGCCGAATGTTCTGGTTGAGAGCTTCTTAGCGATTCAACAGCCGTGTATGTCCTCAGGTTAATCTAACAACGGAGTTGACTTCTGTTATATACATGCATGTAAATAAAGTGATGCCGATGCATAACAGAGGTAGAGTACAAATTGGAATTGCAAATATATATACACATGATTTTAGTATGAAGCAGTGGGCACCAAACAATGCATACTTGCTAGTGGAGCCAGTTTCAGAAAATATTTGTCCAATGTCCGATCGATGTCCAAGGCAAGACCATGAACAGCTGTCCGTCCGAAACTGTCCGAAAATCACTGTTTGTCCGAAATTCGTCCGAGAGCAGAAGAAATGTATATTATGGAATGTAAAACATTCAGTAAATCATTTCCAATGTATGCATAAGTAAAGGCATTTGTGTCAAATATCGCTGCAGTTCAGGTATCCGAAAGCCACAATCATCATATATCCATTTATTTACAGGTAAATATTGATTAGTAAAAAGTATCTAACTGCGTAAGTGATTTTCACGTCATGTCATCCTTGGGCAATGGGCATCGGATGTCCAAAATGTCAAAAGAAATATGCTTTTGTCCGTCCGAAACCGAACCGATCTTCGGACAAATTTGGATTTCCGAAAATGTTTGCACCGATTGGCACTACAAATACTTGCACACTACTGATAAGTTCATCACTTTTTCGTTTCGGATATGTTTTTATCTGAGTAAATATCCACATTTTACAGATCGTTCTACCCCCCCCTCGGCAAGCATTTGGACTGCACTACTTTACCGCAGTTCGGCAATGTACTTTTACATTGCTATTCTTATTAACTCTGCTTCGAGAATCAGCAAAAAACGCTTTAGTACCGATTTCCTGGAAATTGGAATCCCCGTGAGAATCGACGGTCAGAACACGCCCAAAGACGCCTGTACCTATGCTATGATATCTAGCTGCTTTAACCGACATCTATAAACGATTTTGCATGTTGCACTTCCTACATAAATGTTCGTTCCTTGTAGTTCGATACAGATTTAAAACAAACATATATAATGTTTTAACGTATGGGGCGCTTGGGGATTCGCAGGTCCCTATCATGCGGTTTCTATTGTCCATCTTGTATAGACACTCGTTTTTACTGGAATCTGGTAAGCCTAAGAGCACGCAGCCAAACCCCCAAACCCATGGACAGCCCGGCGCGACCACTTGAAAAGCAGCGCGCGGCGTACGTTCAGCCACGCTCCCCACCGCCGGGTCGCTCCCTTCCCCACGCGCGCCCCCAATCTTTTATCTGGCTCCCCTCCTTATAATTTATCCCGCATCGATTCGTTTTATCTAAAATCCATCCGCGCGACTCTTTGTCATTGGCGATCTTTTATTCCCCTTCTTTATCCCCGAATCCCCCCATCTGACCAGGCTGCATAATCGGCCGGCCAGAGAGCAAACCCTGCACGCTGCCAGATTTCACCCCTGATTTGGCCGCTCCCCGCGCCCCTGTGTGTAATTTCGGCGCGTCGCGCCAGCCGCCCCATCGGGCCACCTCTGCGATGAAGAAATCAGACGGCATTACTGCGCCAGCTGACAGGCAAAACTAATGCCGCCGGGGGGAGCCGCCGCTCGCCGCGCCGCGCCGCCGCCCGCCGCCGCCGCCACAGTCCTCGGTGACGCGGCGGCGGCGGCGGCGCGGAGGGGGCCGCCCCAGCCGACTTATTGATATGATGAAGAACAAATAATTCCCGAGTTGATGAATTATGCGAAAAGGGGAAAGGATTAGAGCGAACAGCAGCGACAAGGGTGGCTGATATACAGCGAGTGGCGAAATTTGCCAGACTGATGCAGATTCGGCTGCTTTGGCTGCTTGTTAGACGCCACAACAATGCAGCACTTCGGCCAAACTTGGCGCAAATTACGTGGGCTCGCGGTATTCACGTAGACAGTGCCGACGGCTGTTGTTCGACAGCCCCGGGGCTAATTGGTAGCAAGTTCAATTTACGTGAATCAATACTTAAGCTGGTTGATTACATTTGCAACAAAATGGAGCCCACCATAATATAACAGAGAAGCACACAGGAGTGGAATGGAGGAGCGAATGTTTGTTCCATTATGTTCTTGCCTGTCTTATGCTAGGCTTTGCTACTTGAGAAAAACATCTGGTGCTTTATACAGTCACTGCTTTACGTAAGCGTCACAAATACTTTCTGCAGTAATAAAACCCGATATCCTAGCCTTCCTTTGCTAGATTTCCTTCCCCCAATGACACGACAGCTTGCGAATGATCTTTCCAACCGTGAGCAGCGTCAAGCTGACTTCATCTGCTGCACTCGGCCCCATCCCCACTCCAAACCCTAGCCCGAGGATCTCCATCTCCGGCCGGCCTGAGCAGTCGCCCACCGAGGTCTGCAAGTCCCCGCGTCAGTTTCCAATTGAGGAGTCCGGACCAACTTGCAGCCAAGTTCTGCCGGTGGCAGCCAGGCGGCTCCCGAACTTTGCATCAAAGTCGGCCTGACGGTGAAGCCGGTCCATTTCGTATTTTGAAATTGATCCGTGTAAGCCGATCAGCCTGCGTTAGCCGGCAGTGAGGCCGCGAGACCTGAAACCAGCGACCGTTCAGGGAGGTGACCATCTGCACCAGCTGTCATGTGCTCCAGCTGCACCAGCTGTCACGACCTCCCTGCACCAGCTGTCACATGCTCCCTGCACCAGCTGTCACGTGCTCCCTGCACCAGCTGTCATGTTCTCCCTGCACCAGCTGTCACGATCTCCCTGCACCAGCTGCCACGATCTCCCTGCACCAGCTGTCACGTGCTTCCTGCACCAGCTGTCACGATCTCCCTGCATCAGCTGCCACGATCTCCCTGCACCAGCTGTCATGATCTTCCTGCACCAGCTGTCATGTGCTCTCAGCACCAGCTGCCACGATCTCCCTGCACCAGCTGTCACAATATCCCTGCACCAGCTGTCACGAACTCCCTGCACCATCTGTCACGATCTCCCTGCACCAGCTGTCATGTTCTCCCTGCACCAGCTGTTACTATCTCCCTGTACCAGCTGTCACGATCTCCCTGCACCAACTGTCATGTGCTCCCTGCACCAGCTGCCACGATCTCCCTGCACCAGCTGTCAAGATCTCCCTGCACCAGCTGTCAAGATCTCCCAGTACCAGCTGTCACGATCTCCCTGCACCAGCTGTCAGAATCTTCCTGTACCAACTGTCCTTCCATTATTAGCTGTCAGAGTCTCCCACTGGTGGATCCAGCTATCGGTTTGGGGGAAACTTTTTTGCCAAAAGTTACCCCGATTTTTTATCCCCGCATTTGGGCCGATCACCTTATTTTGGTATTTGAGCTTTTTTTTTCTCTCGGAAAAAACGACAAAAACGCGATATTCCGTAGCATATTATATGATACGAGAAAACACACATATAAGTAGTAATAACGTTTATCTCAAACTAACTCGCAGGGTTGTCGCCGATCATTTTTAAGTGGGGGATCGGCTGAAATGAACGAAAAAAGACGTCTTTGCCAGCATTATAAATATGAATTTGTATGTTGTAGTAAGTACTTATGTTATTTAGCGCCGCGAAGCAGCGCGATGTTTTTTTACGGGATTGCCTGATAAAACCCAGAAATATAGGCGGTATGGCCAGTGTGACATGTATGGCATTAGCCATACCAACTTTAAGGAGCTGGTGTTAGCAAATTGCCATATCAACTTTGGAACCAGTAACAACAATTTTGAATCCGCTATACCAACTTGGAATATTTTTTAGGTACAAGACCTGGAACTCTTAAATCAGTTGCGCCGTGAAGCGGCGCACAAATTTTAGTCTTATGCCCTGGATATGCATTCTCATCAATGCGTCACATTGTATGGTGCGGACCTAAAAAATATTTTGCGTTTAATAATGCGGTAAAAAATGTTAAAGCGAACTGTTTTCCCCAATGATATAGGAAAGAAGCAACGTACAACATAAATACGCTGAGAAACGGCACGTTTTTTAACCTGCATACAATATATTTTTTTATTGAAATTGCGCCGAAGAGCGACGTGCAAATTTTGAGTTTCATTCCCTGGACCAGCGTCATTCTTATTGTTATTTATGATAATGACCTGTTATTTGTTTCCATCAAAACTTGTATACATGGAACAGAGGCAAAATCATTTTATACATTTTTACCGATCGCTTTTCCTTGTGAGGCTTGATCGTTTCAGGGGATTAACAAATAACAGACCACGTTATGCCTTGGGGGGCCATGGTCCTAAATGCCCCCTGGATCCACCAGTGCCGGTAACAGTGTAAATGGTTTGAAAGCAGCAAGAGGCAGCACGACTTTTAGGCGCATAAATGGTCCCTGTATATCTGGAGAAGCTTGGGGGGAGATGGCTCGGGGAGATAGTCCTGGCCTGGTCCCCACTATTAGTTAGTTCTTCGGTCCAGGAAGCTGAGCACCACTGGAGCACTTTCCGGGTGCCGATGTTTTGCGTGTCTGCGTTATCGTTGCCTTTTTCGGAGCTCGGCAGACTAGCTAGCATGTCCACCTAAACGTTTTTATGAAGGGAGTAGGCTCTGGGCAGTTATTATCCTTGGCAGTTATTGCTTTGACCTGGGGCCAGCAATAACTGCCAAGGAAAGCCTCTGCCAGACACTTAATGGATTTCATTTTCCCATTATCAAAATTTGTATAAGCAATAACAAAACTCATGTCATGCGCCGCGAAACGGCACGAAATTTGGTAGTTTTTCACTGTAAATAGTTGGATTTTGACTGCTGCAAAGGCAATTAATACGATAAATTGTTGACTTTTTGGGGGGACAAAATAGATGTAAGCCCCTCTTCGATGCTATTGGGAGGGAATGGCTTGGTTGACCCCCTGGATCCGCCAGCAAGTCTCCTAGTATCAGCTTTCAGAGTCTCCCGGTATGTATGTACCAGCCAGTCTCCCAGTACCGCGCTCACTGCTGAGTCCGAATCATGCCTTTCAGTCTACAAAGAGCTCACTGCACCGTCTCCCGTGTCGTGATTTCCCAGCAGAGTTGATTCTTTGTGTTCGTGCTCGGCACAGCCTGGATACAGACGCTCTGTCAGCCTCCTCTAAAACAGTGAGCACGCAGCGCGGCCAACTCTTCTAACGGCGCTCTGTGTGGACACGAACCCCGGAATATCTAGGAGGGTTCCGGGCGTCCGGGAGCGTCTCTGTGCGTTTCGGTGCATCCTGGGGCGCTCAGAGCGCCCCGCAGCGCCCGCAGATCGCTTACAGATCTATGTCCGGAAGCTGCGCGTCGTAATAGTCAGCCAGCTAATGGTGACGGCGACCGACGACGACCGCCGACGACCCGAGTCGGCCGCCAGCTAATGGTGGCTACGACCGGCGACCGCCGACGACCCGAGTCGGCCATTGCTGACCAGCGGACGATGTTAGGAAGATGCCACGGACCTGGCTCCGGCTGGTGAACAGTTGTCACCAATGGGAGACCATTGTCACTAATGGGAGACCAGTGTCACCAATGGGGATCGTCGTTACTGATGGGAGACCATCGTTACGGAATGGTGACTGTCGTCGTTGTATGGAAGACGACTGCCAACTCAGATAGCTTGACACACTGCCAGTGCTGCTTGAATATCAAACATTCTATTTGATAATTTATCAATTTGTATTTTACCACTTACCATTCTTGTTGCATTCTCTTGCTGTTGCCCTTTCAGAAATATAATACAGAGAATAAAGGTAGAAGAGCTGGCTCAGTCCAACTGGTGGTCTTAAAGGAAGTGTGCCTACTCACATCGGTCATGTGGAGTTGTTGACAATGGGCTAAGGAATACATTTTTCTGAATTAAGCAATTTCTTAATTTCTCCCAGATTCACTCTAGTTGCTGAGATATTCCAAATTCGCCAAGATCAGCATGGCATACCAAAATTATCGGTATTCGCCAGAGAGGCTTTCACTACTAGAAGCTTGCCAGGATTAAAATAATCGTGGATACTGAATTGTCTATAAATATATATATATATAATAATATATATATTATAAATATTATTAATATATATAGATATTATTATAATTAATATTATATGATATATAATAAAGCTGCGTGTATCGTTAGCGCTGTCCAATAGAAAACAGCTCGTGCGCACTGATAGCAGAGCTGCCGACCAGAGCCCCGGCAACCATTTTACATTGTTCGTATGGGGTTTATTGTCTTCGGTGCGCCGTTTTAGATAACATCTTCTTTACTCTGTTTATAGTGGCGATCGCTTATGGATGTCGAAGCAAAACAATATGAAAACATAATAAAATTAGGTGCAAATTCAACTAAAAGGGTCTCCAAACGTGAATTTTATTGTATCCAATTATATTCAAACCAAATAGCTTTTTACCGTAATCACAATATATTTGACATTCTGAAAGAATAGGCACACTTCCTTTAACTCTTATTTACCAGTGAGCAGCCGCTCCTAAATCAAATCGTGCACCATATTTCCGTTGGCAGACATCGGCTCACCGGCATAGCGTTGGGGTGGTGGACAGTTTGTGGTGGACAGTGGAGAGGCTGGAGCGGTGGAGCAGTTGAATGCTGGAGCAGTTGAGCAGTTGGGTGGTGGAGTAGTAGAGCAGTTGCGCAGATGAAGAGTTGGACGGTGGAGCGGTGGAACAGTTGAGTGTTGGAACATTTGAGCGGTGGAGCGGTGGATAGTTGTGCGGTGGACAGCTTGTGTTTCTGAGCGATGGAGTGGTGGAGGGGTGGATGGCTTGTGGCACTGTCAGTGGAGCGGTGGATAGTTCAGTTAGTTCAGTGGTGACACAGTTGAGTGGTGGAGCGGTGGTGGAGCGGTGTGAGCGTGGGGAGGGTGGTAGAGCGGTGGTGAAGCGGCGGTGGACGGTGGTGGGAGCGGTGGTGGATCGCGGTGGAGCGGCGGTGGAGCGGTGGGTGGAGCGGTGGTGGAGGTGGTGGAGCGGTGTGGAGCGGTGGTGAGCGTGGTGACGGTGGTGAGCGATGGGGGCGGTGGGTGGAGCGGTGGTGGGAGCGGTGGGGGAGCGCGTGTGGAGTGGTGGTGAAGCGGTGGTGGACGCGGTGGTGGAGCGGTGGTGGAGCGGTGGTGGAGCCGGTGGTGGAGCGGTGGTGGAGCGGTGGTGAGGGTGGTGTAGCGGTGGTGGCAGCGATGTGGCGGTGGTGGAGCGTGGTGGAAGCGGCGGTGGAGCGGTGGTGAGCGGTGGTGGAGCGGTGATGGCGGTGTGGATCGGCGGTGACGGCGGTGGAGCGGCGGTGGAGCGGTGGTGGAGCGGTGGTGGAGCGGCGGTGGAGGCGTGGTGGAGCGGTGGTGGAGCGTGGTGGACGGTGGTGAGCGGCGGTGAGCGTGGGGAAGCGGTGGTGAGCCGGTGGTGGAGCGGGTGGAGCGGTGGTGAGCGGGGGTGGGCGGTGGTGGAGCGGTGGTGGAGCGGTGGTGGAGCGGTGGTGGAGCGGTGGTGGAGCGGTGGTGGAGCGGTGGTGGAGCAGTGGACAGTTTGCGGCGATGGCAGTGATTGATGGCATCATTGCTCGCTGGTCCAGCGGCCCGAGCTGCCCGAGCGGACCGAGCGGGCCGAGCGGGCGGGACAGTAGTCTGACCCGGCTGTCTCCGGCTGCGGTTAACGAGCGATAGCCGGACCCCGGCTGCGGCCGCGCCGACGCCGCCTCGCCGTCCCGATCCTATACTGCCGATAGAGGCTGCAAGGGCCGTCCCAGCCAGCAGAGGCCATTCTGATCTGAATACTGCGTGGCCACCGGGACACTGTCTCTGATCTGAACAATGCAAGGCCGATAGGAGGCTGGCTCTGATCTGAATAATGCGTTGCCACTTGCCAGAAAAGAGTCGTTTGTAATGTAAGCAAAGCTGCCCAATTCTTTAGTTTCGGTTATGTTTACATTGCGAACGTTAACGTACTGCTTTTGTAGCATTTTCTTGAAGGATTTTGATTCCGAAAGGAATGGAACAAAACGTGACGAATTGAACACACAATATGGTTGCCAGGTAAAGCAAACCAAGCGAATACTTATGCTCTGCGGTCTACACAGATGTGTATATGTAATTGGTGTCTCTGGTGGATCTAGAAGACAGAGCGGTAAAAAGTTAACTGGGAGATAAATCCTGTTAAGTCTGACAAATTCTGAATTTTAAGATTTTGCTTCCTTGTGCATCATATACCTAATATATACTCATTTGGAGCAAACTCTCCGTGCAGAACTCTCCCATCCTTAAAATGAGAATGTGTCATTTACGATATATTTCATTTTGGTATTCATAGCATCGATTCCGCCTTCCTAGGATGCACACTGAAACGCCCGCCAGCAAATTATGCATACAAATTTAGAACAAGTGGTGACAATCAGTTACGAAGCCCTGTGTTCCAGCTGATTTGAGTTCAGCCGGACCAAGCTGTCTCCGAACGCAATAAATCGTGTCGTTTGCCGGCTGAAATACAGTGTCATCCCGGGCCGGCGGTACGCCGCTTTATTCCCCCTCACCATCCGCCTCTACAGCCGATAACACTAACCCGAGCTCCACACCCGGCCCGCTGCAGCCCGCTCCGCCGGCTTTACTGGGCACCACCAGAGCTCCACACCCCAGTGGACGGACGCCAGCTCCCAGCTTTACTGGGCAGCTCGGCTCCAGTGATGGCTTCGCTTTCTGTGAGGAGCGGCGACCAGTGGCGCACTCGGTGCCGCTTTCTATGAGGAGCGTCGCTGACTAGTGGCGCACTAGTCTCAATGTCATCAACACGTCCCCCCGCCTCGAGGTCAGCCTCTGGGGCGCCCCCTGCAGGCTGTCGGTCGAGGTACCTAGTATGACGCCGTCCTACGTGCTACTTCACTCGGTTATCTGCGTCGCTCAGACCCAGTAGAAGCCGCCTCGCTGCATTAAGCTCTCCATAAACCATTTATCTGGGCGGAATACTTTATCAACACTTTATTTGGGCGCCACCTAAGGCTCTCATTTAGCCGGATTTCCATTTCTGAGCGTTATTAGGCGCTGCGGAGCGTTGGCGGCGGCGGAGGCGGCGCGGAGGCGTGTGCGGCGCAGGGGTGACAGCGGTGACGCGGCGGCGGCGGCGGCGGAGGCGACGCGGCTCCTGCATATTCAACGCGTCGGTGTCTGGCTAATATTATGAACTCTGGGAAGGGTGCTATTGATTACCGCGGAGGCAGAGCCGGCTTTTTGCACTGGGATCCATAATCAGAGTCGGAGATGGCGGCTGGGGTGCCGCAGCTGGGGAGAGCACGAGATTACAAGCCATCAGAGGCCGGGGAGCTGGAGACGTGGGGGGGGGAGCGCTGGACGAGCCACTGCTGCGCCGAACTGGACACACGAACGATACGCTTGGAAAGACAAGTGACAAGTTGGGCATAGGTAACTTATGGTGGGTATTGTTCGCAGGCTAATAACAAATGCAGGTTAGCTCTCCATGGCTCAGATTTGAGTTGTAGACTTATAAGGAATTGAATGATTTCTTGTTGGGAATTACGAAACGGAGTTCTCTGCCGTCGAACTTATGTATGTAAACTGAAACAGCGCTTAACATTCCAGAAGCTTGGACCAGTTATTGGCCTTCGGCGTCTGCTGAAATAAATGACGACAGATTTAGGCGAGAAGGCTTAATTCGGAATTTTAAGGTGCAAATGAGCGCGCCAGAGACGCTTCTGTCGGCTTTATCAATCCGCCTCGTAACTTCTAAATTTGTTGCGAAGAGATGCGCTCCCGTGGCAAAATTCGCAACTAATTTTCAAAGCCTCAAGGAAAAGCGCCTTCATCTGCTTTCATTCGGCAACATCACCATTATATTTTTCTGGTTCTGCACGAAGAAACAAATTTGGCTTAACATTCCTTTAATATTCAGTCGCACTTCGGCGTCATTCAGGCATTCGCGTTCATGTGCAACGTGACCTTTAACAAGACCACCAGCATATGCACAACTGGATCGGTTCAAGCTGCAAGCAGTTTGACCTTCTTAAATCAAACCACGGCATTTGCAACAACTGGTGCATCGCGTCCAATGCAACAGTGACCTTCTAAACAAACCACGCATTGCAACAACTGGTGGAAGTGTAGCATGCATTCGATCCGATTACAGGGCAACACATAAAAGTAAGTGAGAAGTAATGATGACTATCACAATCATAGAAACTGATGTCTATAATATTTAACGGCAGCAAACCAACTGCACGATATTCCCAATAACACAGATCACCATGGGCGTCGCCATCATTGGGGACACTAGAGACATTGTTCATAGTAATTTGCAACATCCTTTATATGGTCCCATGTCAATGTACACTTGCACTTGGATTTGTCTCCAGTAATTTTGAACGGTGGTCAATGATGAGTGGCGACGCCGCTGCAGACCACAATCTTATCTCTTCAGCTGACTAGTGACTACACGGTCAGATCGGCAGCAGAAGACCATGGTCTCGGCAGCAGAAGACCACGGTCTCGGCAGCAGAAGACTACGGTCTCGTCATTTGACCACTGTGATATTGTCACACCCAGCCGGATAACACCAGGTGACATAGGAGAGGATGACCCCCTCCTGAGCCACTCAACCCGCACTGACCACCACCACCACCGGGTACCACCGTCTCTCCGTACCATCCACGTCATAAAGCCTGGGAGAATTGATAGCTCGGGGACGGTGCGGGCCACAGGAGGCCACTGCTCGGCCGCAGTGACCCGACTGTAAAGCCATCAGACACCGGTCACGCCGCGGAAACGCCGCCAGTCCTGCCACCGATCAGTTCCGCTCTCCAGCCGGTAATGACGCTGGCCACTCGATAATACGGCCTATCGCCGGCTAATTAGGCAGGTGGCAGCGCGGTGGCGCGCCGCTGCCGACGCTTTATGGTGTGATTCTGGCGGTGATGTGAGCGGCCGCTGTCCGGTGGTGTTCAGTGATCGGTGATCCGGTGGGAGGCTGGTGTGGGAGCCGAGGTGGAGTTCAGCCTTTCTCGCAGCTGGACGTGGCTCGGCGCCGGGGTATGGTGACCCGTGAGAAGCTGGTCATTCACAGGGTCTCAGAGGAAAGGGAGGAGGTTAAGTGAGGAGAGAGAGAATGTCAGTGGGAAGAGAAGAGGTCAAGGAGGAATACAGGAGGTCAGGACAGAAGGGAGGATGTCAGGAAAGGAGGAGGTCAGGGAGAGCTGCTCAGATGAGGTCATATATAGATAAAGAGAGAGA
>VOPJ01011766.1:107966-236260 GCA_014673585.1 Semibalanus balanoides | reverse complement strand
CCCCCCCCCTGTCAGCAGCATATGGCTGAGGAGCAAAATGTGATTTTTCCCGACGTGCCCCCCTGGCGGACGAGCACATCGAGATGAACGAGATCCCATTCTTATTCTTGGCTGCCGAATACAATCGAAGGAGACGTGGATGTGACTTGGCACCGTTTTGTGCCGGGACGGCGTCGCGGCGCGAACCAACCAAAGTGAAACGCCAGCGATGAAGAACAAAATTAACGCCCACAGATCAAACGCTGAGGGGACAGCGGTGTCGTCACGTGGTCTCGTAACCTTTGGTCGGCCGCCACCGCTGAAGTGTTTGCTGTGCTGTTTTGCATAGCATTTCATCCGGCGCCAGCAAGATCAGAGGAGCACGACACGTGCGGGCTGAAAAACGAGCCAGCTTTGTTTTGAAGTGGCACGGTGTTAATGAAAAGTGAGCTGGGAATATATCCGAGCAAGCGAGACAACCGCGTGTTTTTGGCCGCGCTAAACAGTCAACAAGTTTAATCTGAAACTGCGACGAGCTTCATCGCTTCTCGAATCTCGAGGACATTTATCATGATAGCATCTCTCTGGCTTGGCATGCGGCTGGATATAACACCGTGCGGTCTCGTGGTCAGAGTTCGCCGTAGAGCTGCTGGCATTTCAGGCAGCTCTACCTGGTAATGGTTGGTGCAGTGCCAGTGTCACCGGGTCGGTCCAGGAACCCTTCCCTGGCGATCGGAGAGAGAGGTGCCTAATGAGAGTCAGCTCCTGTTGTGGTCCATCGGCGGCTGTTCGGAGAGAGCCTGGCGCAGGGCCGGAGCCGCGGCCCTGTGCCTCCTGATCTGGGCCAACTCCTGATCTGAGCCAATTCGGCACCGCCTGAGGAGGCGGTGTGATGTCAATATTATTGCTGAGCTCATTGTATGGCTCCGCTTTGTCAACAATATCACCTGAAGCTGCAGCTGCACACATGGCTATACGGCTGCCGGGCGCCGGTATTTCAACTTTCGACGAAATATGGAACCGATGTTTATCAACAAAGTTCAATAGCTATCCAACTGGTCACTGCAGTTATGAACAGCATGGGGCTGGTTTTTGTCTGCGCTCGAAAAGTGACGTGAATTTTAAAACAAATAATTGGACAGGCACGTAGACAGGATTTTTCTCAGGGGGAGGGGGCACGTCGGAAAAAATACTCAGCCATATGCTGCTGACCGGAGAAGGGGGGTAGGGTCGGGTCATCAAAGAATCTCATTATATCATCTAGTGTCAATTTATTTTGCTCAGGGGGGCCATGGCCCCCGTACCCCTCCCTCTTGGCTACGTCCCTGTAATTGGTCCATTGGATATACCTAACGCAAAATAAACTGCATAACAATTGTAATAGCCCCGAGACGGTTAAGATATTGTGACGTGAGCGAGAACATCAAACCGCGCACCTCTTGGCGATGACTTGTGTCTAACATGCGCTCCAAGGTCAAAATTCCGTTATCACCCGGTGCAAAGTGCGGCGGCGGAAGGAAAGAATGTGGCGACGATGGAGAGGAAAAGGAGAAGGAATGCGAGCAAGAAATATCGCTTGTGCTGTCAGCCTCAATCCTATTCTCCGCGTCTGAATAATGACCGGTTGTTTCGTTTCATTTGTTAGCGGAAGTTTTCTTCTCCCGCTCCCGTCACTCTATCGTCGCGGCGGTTTGACTTCGCACGCCGACCTTGATAAATGGCACGCTGCTGTTTTTGCTCCGGCTCGCGGCGCTAAATCGCGCGCCTTCGTAACGAGCGACGCACGCAATAAGAGCAGCGCGCGCCGCGGCCCATCACTCCTCATCCAGTGCCGGCCTGCGCCGCGTCGTTCTCAACTCACAGCAGCGAGGGCAATCGGTAGCTGGCCGGTCCAACATCTGCCGTCCCCGCTCTTCTGCGCCCGTGTGGCCGGCCCGGGTCAGTTCCCCGCCCAGAGGCCCGGGCGTCACCCATGCACGGAGAAGGCCAGGCGGCCGAGCGGCCACCCAGACAGTGCCATTATACGGGGGGAATGGCCACCGCGAGCGGCGCACTGTGGTATTATCGGCCTCGAACGGCGGCCAGTCGGTCTGTGGCGGCGATTGTGACGCTGAATGGCAGCTGCCGCGACAGAGGCGCAGTCCGAGACGGGCTTTTGTGGTCGGACCGACTCCGGGACAGGCCTGACGGACGCGTGCGGGCCGCGGAGATGGTCTGCCGTGATGGCGGTGCGTAGGTGCGTCGCTTAGAGAATGACGTGATAAGATAATGGGAAATGGAATGTGGAAACGTGAACAGGCGGCTCCGAAGTAAGGCGGAGGAGAGAGAATAAAAGAAGAAAGGAAATGTAGTCGAGAATGATCAGTTTATGATGTCCTAGGTAGCCATTACCGATAACATCGGAAGATAAAGTGCGATAGATTTGCTCCATCACAAATCAGAAGTCATTTTTTAATGAATGCATGATTATAGCGTTGAGTTCAGGCTAACAATCTACCTGCCAGCAAGCTGATTGTGTGTGGGAGTTATGTTTTTAGACTTCGTTTGGAGAGCACATAATGACCTCTTTTTCTGGAAGATTACGAAAACAGACCTCTTGTGTTGTTAACGCTTATGTTTACTGCTAAGTGCTTCAGCAATACTGCATATCCTTCAGCGAAAATTTCGATGGTGCTTGAACGTATTGGCGAACACTGACTTTTACGTCCCCATTTTGAGGCACTCAAACATTCTGTGGAGCGAATTTGTCATGTAATTTAATTTCTCCCGTGGTCATTATATGTCCTGTATAGTCCTTGGAAATGCGAGTTAGGACTTACGAGTTGTACAATAGGTATAGGTTATTTTGGAGCCATTTATTGAGATGCTTGGGAAATGAAAACTTTGGTGGCGCAGCGATGACACGTGGGATGTTTTTATCGTCGAATATAAGAACCAATTTTATCTCGTTAGCATTCCGAATGCAAAAGACAAACGTGATTATTGGGTGATTACTGGGTGAGAGATGAGAAGTGAGTGAGAGGGTGAGTGGTAGTGATACACCGTAAGCGCACAGGGGCGGATCCAGGGGGCAAAGGGGTCATTCCCCAAAAGATCCTACTGAACTATAATTTGCCCCCCCATACAAAACCAAAAACAAAAAACGGTCGGACGAACAGACAGCCTCTGCAAATTTATAGTAAAAACTGCCTTTGCAGCAGTCAAAATCCAGTTATCCACAGTAAACAATGATAAATTTTGCGCCGCTTCGCGGCATGACACAAGGTTTGTAATGGACTAGTTGCAGGTTGTTTGGTGAATATTTGCAAAATAATTAGAAAAATGTGCTGATCAACGTGATACACATGATTTTTCATGCAAATCAATTTTTTGCGAGATATTTGTATGTAAAAATTTATTATTTATAACGCACTTGATGTAGTGATGTCATTTATCAATAATATTGCGCTGGCCTATGCAAAAGCATGTTGTTCCCGGCATTTCCCGTGGCAAATACAAATGGTTAAGCGCTTTCCTCTGATTTGCTGTTTACACCAAACTAATCAGAAATTCATGGAGATTCATACAGTGTATATTCAAAAAACAAATCTGCATCTTAATATCATATACAACACATGTTCGATAGGCTCTGTTACGGCTGAGGCACAGCTCTGCCCTCCACCTCATACTCACGAAGATGCTTACGGGCCCGTGTCGGCGGGATGGTCCGCACTGCAGCTCCCACGGCTGTCTTTAGCTGCTCCCTGGTCTGGATATTTTTCTTAAACACCTATAACCTGTTTAGCTATCTCCACAGGAAGTTGTTAAGTGGGCTCAGATCCGGATGCTGCCCTCACTGAAACTGCCCCAGAACCACTTGCAAATGACCGGCCCTCATGTGGTGTTTGAATAGCTTCTTGTCGGGTCCAGAGCTTGTATGAAAGATATCTAGATTACCCCTTAGATTTGTTGGCTGTACCTATCCGTTCAAAACCGTCAATGCTTTAATCCGTTAATATTATTGTTTGCGTCACAGGATATAATTTCCCGCAATTTTGTTTATGTGTTTGCCTTCTGTAAGTGGCGCCCCGTTGCATTACAAATTAAATTGATCTGCTTAATCGAACAATCCACTGCTTTGATTTTCGTGCGACTACAATCTCATGTCTTTTTTCAATTGGAATCTCTGTATGAACAAACTTATGTTGTCAACTTGACATGTCAAGCACCTCAGTAACTTCGATATCGCGCTTGAACTATTGCTAAATTGCTCACGACCAATCAGAGAGCAGGAATGAATAAATTACGTAAATATGCGTATTAGGTTAATTGTTGCTAATTCTGGGGATTATATACATTGCAAATTATACAATCATTTTAATTAATTTTCGCGTTCATCAAATGCATAAAAACATGGATTAGTAACCTGCAACTAGTTTCGTGCTTATACATAATTTGGAAAATTATACGAAATGAAATTAATGTGACATTAAGGTGTCTGGCAGAGGCTCTCCCTGGCGGAACTGCTGCCCCGTGACAATACTTTCTCATCATACCGAGAAGTGCAACCAGGAAAAGGTTACCTGAGCTTGGCTCCATCACGGTTCTGGCTTTCAAATATTAAAGGAGTGTGCATCTATCACATTGGTCATGTTGAGTTGTGACCACTAGTCTGTAGAACATTTTTCTGAATTTAGCCATGTAACTTCATTTCCCCAGATTCACTTAATTGCTGAGATTTCAAAAGTCGCCAATCACATTCCGACGGAACTCAATTATCGATATTCGCCAGAAAGCTTTCGCTACTAGAAGCATTGCTCTTAAATTACAACGCTAGCATAGCTCTTGTTAGCTCTGGCCAATAGAAAACAATTCGTGAGCACTGATAACAGCTGCCGAACAGAGCCTCGATAACTAGAACTAAACCATAACATTGTCGTAAGGTTGTTATCGTCTTTGTGCGCCATATAGGTAACATCTTCGCTGACTTGTTTAGTGACCGATCGTTATTGAGTTTTTGAAACAAATGCAAAACAGAATATAAGTAAAAATTCAACTAAAGGGGCTCCAGACGTGAATTTTATCGTAAGTAAATGTGTTAATGTTTGACCAATTTAGTGCTGGTAAAGCTCGGGCGCCGGTGGATCCCTTTGGTCCGTTTCGGTTCGGTTTCCCAATCGTTTAAAAAAATCGACATCACATTGACAGACCCGTGTAAACCTTCGATGATGGGCGTGTTTATATTGAGCATTTTTATTTAGCTTCACTACATATTGCAGTATTCAACTATTTTATTTATGTTACACTAAGGTATTTTTGTCATTACCACACTTAAAGGGACTGTCCCACCTTCAAAAAATGTGTCAAATGTACGTCGTTTGTGGTGCAAATTTAAGTGATGCTGTGAACACGATTATTGGACATTTGTTTCTCCAACAGTTGCTCAATTTCATAAAAAATAGTTTATAATATTGGGCTGATGACGTCATATGGAAGGAATTTCTGGGAAAAAGAAAACCTTCACGCTGTTATAAGTAGGGATAGTGGTATGGCTAATTATGGCCAAAAGGTTAAACAGCGACTAGTAATCAACATTTAGCAAAGAGAGGACTACGACATCGGCTCACGGCCACCATTCAAATACTTGGGGGCTGCGATGTTACAGATTGCAAAATCAAACTCGAATTTCCTGTGATTCACCTCATGGTTGTTTTAGCTTATACCATACATCAATTTCAATGCCAAGCACGCAAAATGGCTATCTCTCAAACTCAAATCTTATTGTTAAGTGGACAGTTCCTTATAACCAAGCATTCGTACCTATGCATGTATAGGGTACCAGAGGGACGTAGCTTAGAGCTAAGGGGCACGGGTGCCCATTCACCCCTCCGAGAAAACCAACTGACACTGAGATAATGTGATTCTGCTGACGACCGACCCTACCCCCCCCCCCCTCTTACCTCCCTCGGTCAACAACACCTTTGGCTGAGAGACGAGATATGTTCTACCACTGACGTCCCCCTGATAAAATCCTGGCTTAGCGTGCCTGCGCTAAACCATAGCACTTATTCACACACTTTTCCTTTCTGTTTCAATTACCCCCCCCCCAGTGAAAATTCCTTAGCCGAGGCCCTGCCCCTGCCCGACGACAGGGGGACGACTGCCAACCCCATGCCCCCTCCCCCCACGTGGCGCCGACGCTGACCTGAGGTGGCTTAGACTGGAAAAGAAACAAGCTTACTACATAAAATTTCTGCGTCCCACTCCCAGGCAGAAGCTAATAACCTGACACAGCTATTCTCTAGCTTCGGTTACAGCTAGCTCACTCGAACCTCTATGACTGCAGCCACTAGCCAGTGTCCCTCACGTGGGACTTAGGCTGTGTTCTGACCCGTCGATTCCCGCGGGGATTCCGGGGAATCAGTAGAAAAGTGCTTTCTACCGATTCCCGAAGCAACGAGGTAACAGGAATATCAATGTATAAGAACATTGCCGAACTGCGGTAGAGAAAAATGCCCGCCAGGGATTCCAGGGATTCCCGCCAGGAACGTGACGGTCAGAACACAGCCTTAAATACCCCATGTGACGTACCCAGCGTGAAATGCGTCACATTGCTGCGCCATTGACCCGACAGAACGAGACACTGCCGACATACATCTCCCCGGCTTATACGGCGGCACAGGCTGTACCCATGTACTACTGCACGTCTCTCTACAGAAATCCGAGTCGGTCGCATTGTTTACCTCAGTGTCACCGGCTGCGACAGAGACCGACAGGGCCGCCAGGCCGACAGGCGACAGGCCGACAGGCCGACAGGCCAGACAGGCCGACAGGCCGACAGGCCGACAGGCCGACAGGCCGACAGGCCGACAAGGCCCGACAGACAGACCGCAAGACAGACAGACCCGGACAGACAGACGACAGACAGACCGCAGACAGACGACAGACAGACGACAGACAGACGACAGACAGACGACAGACAGACGACAGACAGACACGACAGACAGACCGACAGACAGACCGACAGACAGACCCACAGACAGACCGACAGACAGACCGCAGAAGACCGACACGACAGACCGACAGACAGACCGACAGACAGAACCGGACAGACAGACCGACAGACAGACCGCAGACCAACGACAGACAGACCGACAGACAGACCGACAGACAGACCGACAGACAGACCGAACAGACAGACCGACAGACAGACCGACAGACAGACGACAGACAGACCGACAGACAGAGCCGACAGAAACAGACCGAACAGACAACCGACAAGACAGAACCGACAAGAACAGACCGCAGACAGACGACAGACAGAGACCGCAGAACATAGACCGACAGACAGAAGCCCAACAGACCGACAGACGACCGACAGATCAGAAAACCGACAGACAGACGACAGACAGACCGACAGGACAGACCGACAGAACCAGACCGACCAGACAGACCGACAGAACAAGACCGACAGACCAGACCGACAGACAGACCGACAGACAGACCGACAACAGCCGACCAGACAGACCCGACAGACAGACCGACAACAGCCGACAGAAAGGACAGACCCGACAGACAGACCGACAGACAGACCGACAGACAGACCGACAGACAGCACGACAGACAGACGCGACAGAACAAGAACCGACAGACAGACCGACAGACAGACCGACAGATCCAGACCGACAGACAGACAGACAGACCGATCAGACAGACCGACGAGCGAGGACCGACAGAGCAGACCGACAGACAGACCGACAGACAGACCGCAGAACAGACCGACAGACAGACCGACAGACAGAACCGACAGACAGACCGACAGACAGACCACAGACAGACCGACAGACAGCCGACAACAACCGACAGACAGACCGACAGACAGACCGACAAGACAGACCACAGAGACCGACAGACAGACCGACAGAAGAACCGACAGACAGACAGACCGACAGACCGACAGACCGACAGACCGACAGACAGACAGACCGACAGACCGGACAGAACCGACAGACCGACAGACCGCACAGAACCGACAGACCGACAGACCCGACAGACCGACAGACCGACAAGACCGACAAGACCGACAGAACCGACAGACCGGACAGACCCGACAGACCGACAGACCGACAGACCGCCAGACCGCAGCTTAGACCGACAGACCCGACAGACCGACAGAACCGACAACCGACAGACCGACAGACCGAACAGACCGGACAACCGACAGACCGAGCAAAGACCGACAGACCGACAGACCGACAGACCGACCAGACCGACCAGACGACAGACAGACAGACAGACAGACCGACAGGCCGACAGGCCGACAGGCCGACAGAGCTGCTGTGAGGTCAGAGGGACCTCCTGCTGACCTGCGGGCAGTGTAACGTGCTATTCGGCGGGGTTCGGTTCAGCGGCGTGTGACATGGATTGTGGTCACGTGGTGGCGGTCCAGGGAGGGGTGTGACGCCTTATATGGCGAGGTCTAGAGCAGGGTGCGATGTTGTATGATGTGGATTGGGGCACGTGGTGTCAGAGCTGACGCAGCGAGCCAGCGACCTCACCTGTTCTTAGACCACACTCTCGGCCGAATATCCAGGCATGACAACAGTGGCATGTCATCGTTTCCAGGTATGTCGCCAACCGTGGTAAATTCGGTGGTAATTTCATCAGACATAGTAATACTAATCAGTCAAGTAATCAAGCCGGGCAAGGGTTGTGGTAGACAAATAATAGGAAACGCGTGATAAGTGATAACGTACAATACGTTCACCGCGAATACAAAGGTTTAGCTGCATTTTTATGACCATGGTTATTACCATTGGGTAAGATCATGTGTTGTAAGGATTTGTATTGAATGACAGGAAAATAACCACTTAAAGCGAGCTATCCTGTTTACAAGCTTTTAAGCCAGATGTATTCGATTCCGACACGATAATACACTTCGACTTCAGTAACATGCAACTTGAATGAACAATGGTCAATACATCACACATTTTTAAGATATTTCCTCACAATATTTCTTTCAAATCGTTCATTGCGCAAATTCCGCTGTTACTAGTTAGTAGTTGTGCATTATAAATTTAAGCCAACTCAGATATTATTCTGCCCATATTCATCCTTTGAACACCATGTAGTGCAAATCAAATTATCTCCGAATGCACAAACGTCCAAACTGCTGACTGCCACGGCTGAATACACAACACTAATGTTTAATAGAGCCTTCTAAAAACACCGGGTGATCTTCCAACTCAAGATTGATTGAGTGTGCTGCTCCAAGAGTGAGACCGAAAGCCAATCCACCCGTATCAGAAGCAAACAATCCGACGTTACTTTCGCATTATACCTGAAGTATGTTGTAAAGGCTCCAAAAATACGAAAAAGATAAACCAAACCGTCTCACCGCAACACAGCACCAAGGGATTACCTCAGTATTCCTTTTACCATTACCAATCCATATAAATGTGTCGGATTTGCATTTTCCCTTTTATTTTTGCATGCGTATTTAGGGCAATGTTATGAAAGCAGACATATCAAAGCATAATATTACAAATATCATAAGTAACTTGTTGGTGGGTTTTCGGTGTATAGGTACCTAAAGTTGCCAAGATGTCAAGACGACACAAATACCACTCTTCAGGCCGGAAATTTTGTCCAAGTTTAGGCAGACTTGAAACTGACCTCAGATTTGAGTCATGAATCGACTCATGAGTCGGACAATTTTGGATGAGTCATGAGTTCAGTCGATTCAATTTTTCAAAAATGGTTATTGAGTCAAGAGCCGAGTCCATTCAATTTGTTTGCAACAGCCCTTGAGTCAAGAGTCGAGTCAGTTCATTCGGCTGTTAGTCAAACTTCGAGTCGACTCAAACAAATATGAGTTTGTTATATCAGGGACACAATGTGACCACACACACACACACACACCATCCCCCGTGAGTAAAGCAAGTTGACACTAGAAAACAATGCGATTCTGCTGGACACCCCAACCCTTATACACCCTGACCCTGTTCAACATATGAGGTAATTATTGAACTTGTGGTGATGAATCCAAATTGAGTTGACACTTGACTCTGATATTTTTTAGTTGAATCGATTTTAATTCATTAAAATAGCATTTGAGTCAAGAGTCGAGTCGATTCAATTTATAACACAGTTCTTGAGTCAAGAGTTAAGTCGAATCATTTTTTGAATCAGCACTTGAGTCGAATCAGTTATTTCGGCTGTTGAATCAGTCTTGAGTCGACTTTTTATGATATTTGAGTATGATATGTTATTACATATTTGAGTCGTTACAAGTCGTCTTAGTTTAGGTGCCCATTATGGCAATAAGTGTAAACGTTTATAGTCATTCTCGAGTCATCGTCAAAGTAAAGCACAATTCATTAACTTTGAGGTGATACGCATATGGTATGTATTAAAACAAAAGTTGTATTGGATGTGTACTGTGTAGCTTACGAAGGCTCCGTAGTACAAATTATACCGTACGCTATTTTTACGCAAGCCTACCAAAAATGTTCACCAAAAGTCAAGAACTCACCACTCAAAACTACCACCAGATGACAGCCCAAGACGTCCTCTAATCGTCAGGACATTCACGATTCTTGGCTTTTTGATTCGTTTTCCTTGGACTAGCACTTAAAAAGGTCACAATTTAAAATTGATATATTACATAAGAAAGGCATATTCCTACATGCCGGGGTATGCTTTAGTATAGCAGCGATCCGGGCAAGGAAAAATGTCCGGGCCAGAAAATTGTTCGACGCGAATTCGCCATGTTATTTGATATTTTCCCGGGCAAGAAGCAAAGTTTGACGCGGCTTATCCTGCCCGGTCAAACTTAATAAAGTTACTACTAATATACTTAATTTATCATGATGTCTCAGTATGTTTTTAGCATTAGCGCGAAGCATGTGGTAAAAGGTTTCAGCTCTCAGAAATCATTTTTAAGTCAATTTGGTCAAAGCTTTCGGCCCGCCGGCATTTTCATTTTATATACGCAAACTGTTTATACACAGTTTTACAGCGGAGGTAGAACATATGATAAAATCATTACCCGACACTTAGGCCGATATAATTTTCTCTTTAGGACCCTCGGTCGTTGTAGGATTTTCCAACCCTCGACCTTCGGTCCCTCGGGCGGAAATCCAACAAGGACCTCGGTCCTAAAGGAAGTTATTTTTATCGCCCCGTGTGTATTTGATTAATAATGAATGGGTAGGCTTGTGCTATACCTTATAGCATATTCCCGGCATGTAGGAAAAATCTTACTATTAAGCCCTGAAGAATATCTGGAAACTCAGTTTGCAAAATTTAGCTCTGGTCCTTGTGCCTTCGCCACTCGGACTCCGTTAATTTTGCAAACCTCGTTTCCAGTATAATCCGTCGGCCCGGTACGGTATATATATTCCTCGACCAGTATTGTCTCATAAATACTGTGCTTCCATGATATGTATGTATCTGGTCATTCAAAGACAAAAACAACATATATATAAATATGACGTCATGAATGACATATACCTACTTTAGATGCCACAAGTCAGTAAAAAAATGGTGATACCATTTAAGCATTTTATATGATAGCTCCCCATATGTATGTAGTCCTCAGACATATCTCCCGTTTTTTAATGAAGGAAAAAAGTGTGTGAACACTTTTCTACATTTTTTTTCTGGGTCAAAAATAAAAAAATCACATATCCTAGATGCCAAGTTGTAGCCCTTGTCATTTGATATCTTTAGACATTTTGGACTGCATTTTTCAATTTTTTTGTCTGTTAAAGTTGAGCTGATTTTTGCGTCAAAATTGTGTGTAGTGACGTCAATAATTTTGTTTTTTTTCTATTCATTTTCTACAAAACTGTTTTCTTTTGTCTACAAGACTCAACAATTGATGTAGCAGAAGAGACCACAAGTTTCATGTTGATAGCGTTATTTGTTTTTGAGCTATTACGAAAGTTCATCAGGGGCGCTTAGCGTCCTCCACCCGTCAATAGTGGGTTAACGGCTAGTGAACCCACTATAAGCTGATAATTTGTATTGTCTGTCACTCGTGTATTTTATACATGGCAATAGATCCACCCAATGTCTCTCACGTCATTATAACCGTCTCCCCCTCCAAGCCCCCTAAAATCCGCCTCAGGTCAACTGAAGTCTACCCAAATATTCACAATGTTAGTAGCTAAGGTTATGGAAAACGAATTTTCGACACATTTGTTATATATACCCCACGATGCACATAGCTGGTTGATTTCAGGTTAAGCACCATCACAGTGTCTCTGCGTTTTGCAACTACACCGCTCAGACTTCAGAGACCGATAGGACTATTCAGATGTCAAATCAAAACTGCTAGCTAGCCGTGCAGTTACTCTTTTCCTGACTGACGATGTTGGCAGGACTGCAAGCGATCGATTGGTGCTGAATACAGTATTGCATTAGAGGGCAGAGGCGATTACACAAAGGCCATACGGCTGTAGATGTTAATCACTTCGGATTATCCATTGAGTGACATAAATGGGTTCTGCAGTGTTCACGAACAGTGGATTTGAGCAGACAAAGAGGCCCGTTTTGATATTGCACAACATGCGCAATAAGGCAAAGTGCACCTTTAGGCTGAACGCACGGACACGGTAATTTGTTATCATCATGTCATCTTCGTTGTCAGCTTGTAACGCTTCAAACGCATATTTGTATCGGGCTTTATACGACATTTAATGATAGCCGTGACAATCGTAGTTTTGACAGCTCAGAGGACAATACCTTTAAGCTGATGTATTTATTGATTTGTGAGAACGATTACATGCACGCATATGTGAGTGAGCGAATATTCTTCAGAGCTCAGGGACTTGAACTTTAAAAAATGACTGAGCAAAATCGTTAACACGAACGATTGATGGCAGGTGCGGCGTAACGTAATCTTGGGTGCGGGCACTTTTTACAATGACTCCTTACAAACTAAGCTGAAGAACATTGTGTTGAAAAGCTTAGAGATATCGGTCGCCTCGGTACCTACCTATATCTCATATTCTGCACGGGTTAGCGGGGTCACTGGTGTAGTGGTGTCAGTTTCAGAAAATATTAGTCCAATGTCCGACTGATGTCCATGACCATGGTCAGTTGTCCGTCCGAAACTGCCCGAAAATCATTGTTTGTTCCGAAATTTGTCCGAAAGAGAAAGCAATGTATGATGTGGAATGTAAGACATTCAGTGTATCATTCCAATATAGCATAAGTAAAATGCATTTGTGTCAAATATCGCTACAGTTAAGAATCCAAAGCCCACAATCATACATATATCATTGATATACATGAGCCGTTTTCACGATGGATTATTTTGCGCGAAATGTTTTAAAACATTTTGAAATGTTTTAAGATGTTTTTGTAGTAGCCGTTTCACGATGAAAAAATGTTTTTTATTTGCGAAAAAAAATGTTTTAACCCTCACCCTACGGAACCGGAGGACGAGGGTCAAAGCATTTCTCGCAAATTAGTCCATCGTGAAAACGGCTAGTACTAAAACATTTTAAAACATTTTTAAATGTTTTAAAACATTTCGCGCAAAATAATCCATCGTGAAAACGGCTATGGGTAAATATTGATTGATTAAAAGTAACTGGGTGAAAGATTTTCACGACTAGCCATCCTTGGGCATCGGATGTCCGAAAATGTTCAAAGAAATATGATATTGTCCGTCCGAAGCCGAACCGATCTTCGGCAAATTCGGATTTCCGAAAATGTTTGCACCGATTGGCACCACTACACTGGTGTGTCCAAACTAGTGATGTCACTTTCAGCAAATTCCTGAAACTAGACCAAACCGATGCCAATTTCATGACTGCTATGCTGACCCAAAACACAACCGTTTTTTTCCAACATGAAAATGACCAATTATCAGGGGAAGATCCAGGGAGTGGCCGCAGGGGCCGCGGCCCTCCCCACGCCAGAACGCCAGAAGGGCGCCCCACGTGCTGTCCGTCGCCGCCTGGCGCCCTGTCCCGGCTGTCCCGGCGATAGACAGCCCGTGAGCACTCAGCGTCCATAGTCTGACTACAGGCGCGCCCCTCAGACCATTTTGGCGCCCCTATCAGAATTACAGGGCGTTCATCAGACCCACAAGGCACCCTTAAAATGGCCTGCGGACCCTTTCCTAAAAAACCTGGATCCCTTGCCGATTATTGACCGAATATTTATATTTTTGTAAGAGGTTGACAAACGAAACTTACTGATTCATGCACACTTTTAGGGAACCGTATATCAGTAATAGTATATATCAGAATCTAAATTAAATGCCATCGCATTCTCATTTTAAATTACGAAAAACCTGCAAAGATGCCCATTGCCCAAGTCCCTGGAAAAACGTGGTCGGGCTGATGTATGTCGCTGACTTCTTGACCGATAAAATACCAAGAATGTGTTGTCTGATCGACCAATATCGAATTCGGTATCGGTATTTTTGGGGTATACAAAAATTGTGGTTACCGAACGACACCACCAGTCCAAACACCGCCGGCTGAACACTGCGAGGCTCTCGGCACCCCGCACCGCTGCAATGTCAGCTTCCGGCGCCGGCCGGACGGCCCGATTCAGACGAAAACAACCTCCGTGACCTGTCCGGAAGGAGTAACAGCGCCACAGTCAGGCGAACCACGCACGGGAAATTCTCCACAGGCGCGGTCACCGGACAGCAGCATAGTCCGGCCGGATGACTGATGAGGGTCGCCAGCCTGAGGCCCGATTCAGAAGAAAACAATTGCCGTGGTCTGGCCGGATGGAGTTACAGCTACACCAGCAGGCAGACCACGGGCGGGGAAGTAATTCCCCACAGGCGCGGTCACCGGTCAACAGGACCACTTCCGCCGCATGACTGATAAGGGCGCAGTCTACTGGTATAGTGATGTCATGGTATGCCACAGTGACCAGACCCAGTCCCAAGTTCTGCGGAGAATAGTTGTGCACACCATCTCTGTGTCGTACACGAGTTCATATTCGCAAGGTATTCTCCGCTCTCCGCTCTCCGCTCTCCGCTCTCCGGCTCTCCCGCTCTCTGTCTCACTCTGCTCGCCGCTTCGCCGCTCAGCCGCTCGCCGCTGCCGCCGCTCGCCGTCGCCGCTGCGCCGCTCGCCGCTTCGCCGCTCGCCGCATCGCCGCTCGCGCTCGCCGCTCGCCGCTTCGCCGCTCGCCGCTCGCCGCTCGCCGCTCGCCGCTCTCACCTCTCCGCCTCTCCGCTCTCCGCTCTCCGCTCTCCGCTCTCGATTCTCCGCTCTCCGCTCTCCGCTCTCCGCTCTCCGCTCTCCGTCTCCGCTCTCCGCTCTCGCGCTTCTCGTTCCGCTCTCCGCTCTCCGCTCTCCGCTCTCCGCTCTCCGCTCTCCGCTCTCCGCTCTCCGCTCTCCGCTCTCCGCTTCTCCGCTCTCCGCTCTCCGCCTAACTCCCGCTCTTCCCGCTGCTCCGCTCTCCCGCTCTCCGCTCTCCGCTCTCCGCTCTCCGCTTCTCCGCTCTCCGCTCTCCGCTCTCTCTCTCTCTCTCTCTCCTCTCCTCTCTCTCTCCTCTCTCCTCTCTCTCTCTCTCTCTCCCTCTCTCTCTCTCTCTCCTCCTCATCTCTCTCTCTCTCATCCTCTCTATCTCTCTCTTTCTCTCGCGCACTTGTTCCCAGAATAACACAAATGTGAAGCTCACAGAAAACAATAGCATTACGACAGTCAAGCACCGACACGTGCAGTAGGCACGTTCCCTTGCTGCCGTGAATGACTGGAAACGCCCGCGCACACCACTCAATGGCCACTCACGTGTCTGACATTCGATGCGACCCGTCCAAAACATCCGGCCGCCGGCGGAATTAAATCATTCCGCTGAAATGACGAATCCCGGATCAGGGTTGCAATACCACAGGCCGGCGGACGGCACGGCGGTCAACTATTTATTGGCAGCGGGTCCAATAACTGGGCTGTGCCTTCAGCTCCAGCTATGATGTATGGGACGTGTTTGGGGACGCCCGGCGATATTGTGCCAAGTTCACCAGTAAATTCCCATCGGATATGAGACGGCGCAGATTGGACGACAGGGAAGACGAAGACCTCAGTCAAGAGTACGACGGCGCGGGCACAGTTGCAGCAACAAATCAACAAATCAAAAGTCATATGCAGCGCAAAGACTTAAATGAGCAGCTGATTTGTTGCTCAATTGCTGAGTTCAAAGCTGAAGAGATGTTCAGTTGGCTGATGAACAGTGATTGAGCGAGCAGTAAGCACGTATGTGAGCAATGACATGAACCGAGATATCGAGGTTAACTGTTAAAGTGACAGAGTTTAGCGGTATGTTACGGAGCCCCGTCAATTTTATGAGAAGCGTGATTGAAAATAACCAAATTATTAATTGTTACTATAAATACTAATAAATACTAATATATATATATATATATATATATATATATATATATAAATATTAAAGATCCAGTATAAAATGCCTGAGGTATAAAATCCAGTATAAAATGTATGAGGATCTGGGATCCTTCTGGATCCCTCGGTGTAAAATGCTTCAGGATCTTGGATCTCAGTGGATCTTTAATTAAAAGCGAGCCTTAGATCTTGAAACAAATGATGCAGGGACTGACAATTTTTTTGCGTCTGCACTATGTGGATAATGTGTACCTGCAAATTACCTTGTAAGTTTTACCTATTAGCAAACATAGATATTGTAATTAATATTCCAATATGCTAAACTCAAATTACCAAGAAGGTACTCACCAGTGTGCATGGATCCTTAAGTTGGATCTGGGATCCCAGTGGATCCCTAAGCATAAAATATATTAGGATCTGTGATCTTCGTGGATCCCTCGGCTTATTGTGTACGTGGTTCTGGTGTCTCATATGGATCCCGGAACACAGGACACAGAGATCCAGAGATCCACTGGAACCCGGATCCAGGCATATGTCTGATATATATATATATATATATATATATATATATATATATATATATATATATATATATATATATATATATATGAATTGTATGTAACATTCATTACTAGTATACTTGTATCATTTACTTAGAACATATAAGTTAAATGTTCTAAGTAAGGACTTGCATTTGCATGCAATATCATGATAATAAGCTGCTATTTGAGATTATGTTTCGAAGCACCAGGCAGCGCCTGCTGCTCTGAACGAGCCGGCCCATATGGACGCTGGCATCAAACCGCGCCAGCTGGCGGCTCCCACGTAAATCTCCGGGCGACAAAGCGCCGGTGCTGTACCGCGGCACGAGACTGTGAGATTAAATCAGCACAGTATCGACGACAGCCGGCGGGGCGCCTCCGCCGCGGCGGGAGTCCCGGGCGAGGAGGCTGGTCGGTCTGTAGACCGTCACCCCTCTGCTGCTGAGTCTCCTGTCTAACCCGACAGACGTCACCGTCCACCGTCCACCGTCCACCGTCCACCGTCCACCGTCCACCGTCCACCGTCCACCGTCCACCGTCACCCGCTCCACGCTTCCACCATCACCGTCCACCCCGACCCACCCGTCCACCGTTCCACGGCGACGCACCGCTCCCACCGACCACTGTCCACTGTCCACTGTCCCACCATCTCAGCCCGATCACCGTGCCCCATTTAATAACCGCTGCACTCCACACGAACTGCCCGGATACAGCGGCCCCAGACGTGAGAAGCGGACCCATTCGTACTGCATGTCGAAGGAGAGTTCGCGGTCCCACCAGGCGGTGAGCACGGACGTGGCCCCTGGTCATGGTCTGTGGCTCCAATGAAGGCGTGGGGCTGATCTCAAATGATTGAATTAAAGCAGAATAGACTATGGATAATCGGCTGTGAATTCATGCCACGTAATCAAACAACAAAGCCTATTGCCCCCGGGACCTTCAGATCTATCATTCTGGGCCTTTGATGCGATATTGGCACTATTCCCCTCGGTATCCTGCAATTCAAGCAAGTCACGCATGTAACGTAGCTGTTTTATAGCAAATAACACCGTAAACGGGCTACGGGTATTATTAGTTTATGTGGCCAAAACGTCATCAAGAACCATATAAGTCTTCACCATATATAACAATTTATAATAAAATAATATAACATTGCATAACGTCGCATATGGAGTTCATGACATTGCGAGACAGACCTCATGACGTTGCGAGACAGACATGATAAGATAAGTCCATAGACGCATATTGCTTTTGATTGGGTCGTCATGCCAGTGTTATGTCTCGAGATAATGACATTCGTTATTATCGGCGGCCATGCCAAGAATACCTATAAACAATCCCACCAGTCTGCCCGCAATATAAACACGGGTATTAATCCACATGTGACGAATCCAAACATTCCAACTGTCGGCATACCAATGAATGCATTGGTTATTCATTGCAATGATATGAGCTTCGGGAGTCGGGAGCTATGGCATCAGTAGCACATAAATCAGGGGCGGATCTATCCCTTTTTTTTGGGGGGGGGGGCAAATCTCCAGTGGCTTATTTCCATAAAGTTGTTGAGCGCGGGGGGTAGCAGGCCATCAGAGTCAGCGAGAAAGTTGTTGACGATGGCGATTGGTTCGTTATGACGATGGTCACTGATGTGATGCCGTGAAGTGGCGTGGAAATTTTGATTTTAGGTCGTGGAAAATGTAATTAATATATTGAAACCAGACCGTGAGTGGAGCCAAGCCTCAGGTAACCCCTTACCTGGTTGCACATTTCGCTTTCGGTATGATGCAAAATATTGGTCCCTTGCGCCAGCAATTACCGCCTGGGACATTTTCTGCCAGACACTTAACGCAATTCACTTTCCCATTTATTTTCCTAATTTGTTTAAAGGGAATGTTTCACCTTTGAATTGGTTTTAAATTGATATAGCCATTATCTTTGGCCGTTATTGAAATGTTTAAATTGCTAAAACCATTTTCCAAAAAACTTGACCGTTTTTAAACAATTCAATTTTGTATTTGCAAAAGGGTGCCTATACAAGTGCCGCCTCTGATTGGCTGACAGCCACTTCGAGCATCTTCAAGGTTGTTGGTACGAGGAGAAAAACGACATGTATTTCTCAAACCTCGACTGGATGATGGATCACTTGCTGCTTTTACGATAACAAAAGATTGTACGCATTCAAGTGCGCCAGAATTGTATACACAGATTGTGCCTATTATCCATAGCTCAATAATAACGTCATTGTCCAAAAAAGGTTAAGTGAGAAACAAATATCACCATCGTTTTCAGCAGCACTTTTCCTTCATATTTTTACAACAACCGGCAAATATTTGACAGCTTTCAGAAAGGTAAAACATTCCCTTCAAGCAATTGTGAAACTTGTGTCATGCTGCGAAGTGGCGCAACATTTCCAATTTTTTACTGTGGATGGCTGGATTTTGACTGCTGCAAAGGAACTTTTTACAATAAATTTGCAGAGGCCGACCGTTTGTCGACCATTTGGGGGGGAGGACAAATCATAGATTCCTATGGGGGGAACATAACCGCTTTGCCCCCACCACCTGGATCACTGGCGGATCCAGGGGGAAATCAGGGGCAAATGCCCCCCAAACCGACTGAAATTGGCGAAAATTTGCACATTTCCTAATCTAGAAGGAGATCTACGCAACTTCTACTAAGTAAAGTTTATCTTAAAACGTCTAGCAATGCATAAAGGAGCAAAATCCGACGATTTTTTATACTTTTATCAACTTTTTCGGGGTGATGCCCCCCATGTCGCCAAAAACTAAATCCTAGATCCGCCAATGACCTGGATCCGCCCCTGCACATATGCCATGTTGATCATGATAGTTTTTTTTACATGCAATGACCTTTTTGGATAGCAATTACTTTCGCTATCAGCCACTGTTATCTTGTCAGCCGCATTAATAAGCATTGATAAAAAGCCTACAGCTCTCCTATCGAATGACATTAGCCATTATTGAATGAAAAACATCGTTGTTGAGGCAGAATGTATTTTCATGAGTGCGCAAGCAGCTGATAAATACTTAATTATATGAAAGTTATTTTCGTGCAGCAGCAGCATCTCTATCGTTCCTTATAGAGCCCGTCTCATACTCTCTCACCCCCCTCCACACACACCCGCGCGCGCATACACACACACACACACACACACACACATATACGCACACACGCACAACTGCACACCCGCACACACGTGCACACACACACACACACACACACACACACACACACACGCACGCACGCACGCACGCACGCACGCAGCACGCACGCACGCAACGCACGCACGCACGCACGCACGCACGCACGCCACGCACGCAGACACGCACGCACGCACGACGCACGCTCACGCACGCCGCCGCACGCGACGCAACGCACGCCGCACAGCACGCAGCACGCACGCAAACACGCAAGCACGCATTGCATCATGCACGCAGCACGTACGCCACGCACGCACGCACGCACGCACGCAACGCACGCACGCACGCACGCACGCACCACGCACGCGCAGCATGCAACTATGCAGCCGCGAC
The DNA here is from genome assembly GCA_014673585.1 of Semibalanus balanoides. NCBI lineage: Eukaryota > Metazoa > Arthropoda > Thecostraca > Balanomorpha > Balanidae > Semibalanus > Semibalanus balanoides. The sequence continues at coordinate 215,824 of VOPJ01011766.1, read as the reverse complement.
GCCACGCACGCACGCACGCACGCACGCACGCACGCACGCACGCACGCACGCACGCACGCACGCACTCAAAAATACCTATGACAGACGATTGCGTGCAAGAGAAGCAGTGTTCTTACCGTAACGCTCAAATCGAGACCGTACCACTGGCGGATCTAGAACGGCAGTTTGTGGCGCCACGGGGGGGGGGCATCAGCCCAAAAAAGTTTCACACAATTATAAAAGCTCATCGGATGTCGCTCCCTTATGCATCGCTAGATGTAGATATTTTATCATAATTTGTATTTATAAAAGTTGCGTATATGTCCTACATCAGGAAATGTGTAAATTTGCGACGATTTCAGGTGGTTTTGGGGGAGCATTTGCTCCTGATGCCCCCCCCCCCCTGGATCCGCCAGTGGACCGCACTGGGAGTTAAACCTCACTTTGTGCTGGGTTTCAACTGCACGACTAGCTTATTATTTAGATGAAAGTTCAGGCTAACATCCTTTTAATTAAGTCACGTAGGTACTTAAGTTAAATTTGAACGGATAACGAGAGCCTCTTCATATGAGAAGAGACAACTAAAATTAAAACTGCGTCACTACACGAGAACAAACACCAAGAGCCTGCACTCCTCAGTTTACAAAGTGAGATGAGAGGCAGTATCTACCGTGCTGAAAATGTTCTTTCGCTAAGTATACTGTCAGCGCCCTGTTAACCTTCAACTGACGTTGGGGGGGGGGGGCAAGGGCATAGAATCAAATTATCAGCATTCAGCCGTCGCTATCGTACCTATCGCCTTATTTGAAATAGGTAAGTAGGTGTAGGTGCAGCAACTCTGTGACGTCATAATGGGGAGAACTGAACTCGACACAATAGACAAAGACATTGAGCTCAAACTTATAAGCCAAAATGCAGTCCTCCTTTCAGCCGTAAATGTAAAAAGCAATCAGCAATGTTCGAAATGATTATCGGGAAGACCTAGATAGAACCTTACGTGGAGCGGGCCGGCGGCTACTCACCATGTATGTACAAGAGCATGGTCATTGGTCATGATGAGCCTTGAGACGGAGATATTGCGTGCTAAATAATTGTTATAAATTTAATCCGAATATTGGATTAGATGGATTGCTGAAATCAGGACTCACGCTATGCAGAGCTTGTTGCGTGGGCCCTGACCCCACCATCAGATCGGGCAATTCCAGGTAGGTATACGGCACTCGGCAGAACGTAGTAGCGAAAGTGTTACGTCTCCCAACGACTGAGAATGGTCCGTCCGAATCTCTGGCTTCATCTGACCTTAAATGCAGTGGCTGCCACCGGCCGCAGGTCATCCCGCCAGGAGCAAATAATTAGCGCCGAAGCGACTTGAACCCATCCTGCCAGGCTGGACAATATTGTTAACTCAGCGCTCTCCCGACTGAGTTACACGGGCGGCTACGCTATGAGCACGTCACTGACCAAGTGATGCACTCCAACCCTAATCCAATAATCCGGCCCCTCTGGCCGAGTCAAGTATCTCAGTAGTCGGTACTTCAACTCGAACACCACATCAGCACTCAGCAGCCCTGCTGATCGCCTTCAGCAGCCCTGCTGATCGCCGTCAGCAGCCCTGCTGATCGCCGTTTCCCGCCGTCGGCAGTCCGCCGGTGACCGCTGAGCGACAGCAGAGCCGCCTGGCGTCGGACGCGCGAACTGCGGCCGCCGAAGCCAGGGTGGCGCGCCGGCCGGACCGGCGTCAATGTAGCGCGGTCACACCGCCCGAGAGCATCGCCCGCGATAGGAGCCGACCCGCGCGAGTCGCTGCCGCCGCCGCCGTCGCCGCCGCCGTCCGTGCGTTCGCGACAACCCGTGAACTCTTCTGTCTCGGACTCAGCCCTGACCGGTGCCGCGTGGTCTCCCCACCTGACCCGCCCCCGCCGCGTGTCCAGTGACCTGTGACCTGTGACCAGTACCCAGTGACAGACCCGCCATGACCGGTCCAGCGCTGGCAGCGCTGCTGCTGCTGGGCGGCCTCTCGCTGACGGCCGCCCTCTCCTGCGCACCCTGTGAGAAGGCCTCCTGCGCGCCGCCCGAATGTCCCGGACGCATCGTACGCGACGTGTGCGGCTGCTGTGACGTGTGCGCGCGCGGCCTCGGCGAGCGCTGCGGCGGCCACTTTGACAGCCTGGGCCTCTGTGATGACGGCCTCGTCTGCCAGACATCGCCCGAGCACGGCCAGCCGGTCGTCACCGCCGCCAAGGGAGTCTGCATCGGTGAGTACCTCTAGCTTACCTTACCCCTCCCAGCCCCTACCTGGTCCCAACGGGACCCCGAGCCCCCGAGCGACGCTAACCTATGCTCTTACCGGCCCCTGAGCAGCCCTAACCGGGCCCTTAAACGGCCGGTATGGTCGTAAACTGGGCAAGGCCGTGTTGGCCGTGCTCAGTCGTGCTCGGTCACGCTCGGCCGTGGCCGCCGTGCTCGGTGCACGCCGCGCGGCTGCAGGCCGGTGACGAAGGCCGGTGACGGAAGGTAGGCGGGGCAGAAGGAGCGGTCGGGCTTGTGGCGGGTTTTCCAGCGGTGCCTCTCCCGTCGGCTCCACGGCGGCGGCCGCGAGAGAGCTGCGATCGTGTCGGGTGAACCGCAGCTTCAGCCTGGCGACGCGCCGACACGGGGCAGGTCATGAACTGGCGATCAGCGTCAGTGTAAACGGATGTGAAAGGGCTATGCGGAAATCGAGAATCGTAAATATGCACCGTGAAAGCGCACTGCCCCGCGTCTGGTACCGACGGACATGTCATAAACACCAGCGAGTCGCCAGCTATCTTGATCTCGCTGCGTCATCATGTCGTGTCGTGTTGTGCTCGCTCGTGTCCGGTCTGGTCACAGCGTGCTGACGCTGTCGGCGCCGCACGTGACAGAGCTGCCTCACAGCCGCGCTGCGGGCAGATGGGCCGCGCCAGCTCCGGTTCGAACGGCCGGCCTGCCCACCTGGCACCCGGCCAAGTTCATAAGCAGGTGAGCCGCCGCCGCCGCTGCCTGGCTGGCTGGCTGGCTGGCTGGGTGTGTGGCTCTGGCTAGGTGTGTAGCGGCCTGAGTGGCGGGACGGCTCAGGCTGGCCGCTCCCGTACGGTGTGAATCGGCGGCGATTTGAAGTGACGCGGCGGAAAAGCGTCACGGATTATGTGGGAACGAGTCGCGCGTGCCACCTGCTGCTAAATTCCGCACCGTCCCGTCTGCGCTGTGCCTCCAAAGCCGCGGTGCATGGTGCACTGCTGGGTGCTAACGCTTATATGGATAGGAGCGAATTCCTCATTCCGATCCAGTCCCGATTGGAACGGCCTAGTCCTTCGGCGGCTAAGTACAAACATAAGTACACGGCTTGAACAATGGCACAACGCTGGTTCAAAGGCATGGATAAATACATGCCTTGTGTCTATTGTAGCTAGGAGGTGTGAAAACGAACTAGAGCCGGCCAACCGATCATTCATTAGCATCTGAATGGCCTCTTCTCAGTTAGGTCCGGGATGTTCAAATATGTTACGAAAGCAGCTGGTTCTTTCGGGTCTCGCCATCGGAAGCCAGCTATGAAGTTAGAGGATTTGGACGTCCAGTGGCGAAAGTTATCTAAATAAAGTCACTCAGCTTGCGCGCCACTGGCAACAGTCGACAAGAAATTTGTGGAAAGGGCAATGGATTCGTGCGCTAACTTCTGAGGAAACCGCACAAACTTTACACTTCATCAAGACCCGTTCGGAATAACGATTCACCGACGAGAGCATCGTGAAGGACTTGTCCAGGCTGCCACGAAATTGCATTCCTAAGCCGTACGTGCATTATGGATGCGTTAGCGTAAGTATATTTATTCATGCTACCACACATATTTCGTAGGTGCTCAAGACCTTCGTGGTTTATTCGAGATACCGTTTGAAAGTTCTCCTAAGATTCCTGTAAAGGTTCGCGCCTATGCCTTGCCAGTCTGATCGCGCCGACTCCCTGTCTTCCCCCGGTAGTGAAGTTGGTCCCTGTCTTTCCCCCGATAATGAAGTTAACCCCTGTCTTCCCCCGATGGTGAAGTGGGCTCTGACGATGACGGCGACCATGCAGCATCGGCTGACGCCATGAGCGCCGGGTCAGCGGACCCTGCCGCCGCCGCTGATGATGACAGAAGGGAGCCGATGACAGAAGAGAGTGCAGCTCGGACTGACACGCCGTTCTGGGGCGCGGTGATGCTGGGCCCGGTCATGGGGCGCGGTGACGCTGGGCCCTGTCCTGTGGAGCGGTGACGCTGGGCCCTGTCCTGTGGAGCGGTGAATGCGGTGACGCTGGGCCCTGCCCTGTCCTGGAGCGCGGTGACGCTGGGCCCGGTCCTGAGGCGCGGTGACACTGGGCCCTGACGCTGGGCCCTGTCATGGGGCGCGGTGACGCTGGGCCCTGTCCTGTGGAGCGGTGACGCTGGCCCTGTTCTGGGGCGCGGTGACACTGGGCCCTGTCCTGGGCGCGGTGACACTGGGCACTGTTCTGGGGAGCGGTGACGCTGGGCCCTGTCCTGGGAGCGATGATGCTGGGCCCGGTCTTGGACTCAAAGCAAACGATTGCAGGCTGACCGATGAGTTGGAGCCAACAGTTATCAATGTCCCCCGTTGCATCCCTGAGCCATTCGAGCACCTTTGCATCCAACTGCATAATTCCATGCAGTTCGTTGGCTCGTTTGAAGATGACGGTCGTCTAAAGACACAGCTTTCATTTGCCCATATCGCGGAACAAGCCGCATGTTGCGGCTATAAAAGTGAATTACGTCCGTCGTCATTTACTAGGAAGCCAAAATGCATATTTGCAATGTAATCATGCACCACCTTGTTGTACCCACATAACACCTAGTTCCTCCACATTCAAACGTGTCGAACGAACAGCATGGCATGTCGTAGTTGTCCACATGCCTTGATACCTGCATGATAAGAAACATGCTATGAAATATAGACGAGGAACTGGGTGAAGTGTGTTGCTGAGCGTATTTATGATTTTGTAGCGTCACATTGAATTATTACAGGCTGCATTGCCGGCTTCGTACAGAGATTGAGTTCTGTTAACGTGGCATTTCAACTTTCTTCGCTTCACTGTCTGCTTCTGAATATTAAATACCAAGAAGCTAACTTGTTCTCAAACTTAAAAATCCAATATCGCTGCAACGTGATCTAGCGGCTTGATTGCTACTGTCTACTTAATTACTTTTAATATAGTTATATATTTAAGTTGCGGCGCAATGGGCGATTGAAAGCGCAGTACGGCCAAAGTATGAGCAAATAAAACAACAGAAAACCGTCATCAGGCAACCTCTTTGAACATCAGTATCTTGAAACTAATTCTAGCAGTAATCCCATATGTGGTCCCATATGCGCATGTTCACAAAAGAAAAGTGGCACCCAATCTTCATCTGAAGAAGCACGACGCACGTGCATATAATGTGTGTACTGTGGTGTAGGTAAAGTACCTACAGGTTTTCTTGCCAGCCTAATTAAATGCATCAAAGCTGACTCCCACTCGGATGCCTGCGCGGTACGGTTAATAGCACTTCTGCAGAATGTCATCAGAAGGCCTTTCACTGGGCGATTTCTTCTGAGGAGTTCCACGAACCCCACCTCGGAGGGCCTGCGGGCGGTGCCAGGAGACCCTGGAGCTATGTTATACAGTGTGGCTGAGCATTGCGGATGTTTAAACAGCAATATCGCACCACCTGTTGACATCGCCATGCTGCCTGCCAGAACCATGCAGCAGTTGCTAGGGGCGTTTTGCTAGTTGATATTTGGACGTGAGGCAAGGGATGCGGTGGGCTGTGGGGGTAGGGTTGTAGGGTAGCGGGTAGCGGGTAGTGGGTACGGAACAATTGGATGGTGGCAGAACGAGGTCGAGTGACCACGGCCGACCATGCTACTGTCGCGCTTTTTCTGCGAAGCCGAATGAGTGTTGTCAGAAGAACACAGCGCGCGGACAGGCTTTTTGAGTCCTCGATCGGGCGCCGATAAGCGAGTAGCTTTTTGTGCGGTTCTGCGGGCGTAAGTCGGCCTATTACCGTCAACGAACGCCGGGTGGCACAGCACACTCAGCGCCGGCACCCTGCCGCGTGAACCTCTCACCCGTCACCGATACCTCTCACACCGTCACTGATACCTCTCACACCGTCACTGATACCTCTCATCCGTCACTGATACCTCTCACACCGTCACTGACGTCTCTCACACCGTCACTGATACCTCTCACACCGTCACTGCCATGCCTTCACCACCTGCACCGATACCTCTCACCCGTCACTGATGACCTCTCAGCTCCCGTCACTGATACCTCTCGACTTACTCTCGCTCATCTGAGCATGGCTCTCTTCATGCTCAGCTGTCACCTTGCTATCTACCTTGTGTCAACAGCGTCACTGACTACCCCTCCTCTCCCGCCACCTGTGCACTGATGCCTCTCACACCGTCACGTCACACGTAAAGGGCTCTCCAGCCGTCAGCTTGAATGCCTCTCACACCGTCACTGATACCTCTCACACCGTCACTGATACCTCTCACACCGTCACTGACGTCTCTCGGAACATCACTGATGCACCGTCACACCATCCACCATCCTGATTCCCTCAGACTCAGTCCGTCTCCAATGACTCTCTCTCTCTCTCTCTCTCACTCGTTCCGTCTCCGATGCTTCTCGGCCCTGTTTCGATGCTCGGCTGCAGCCGTCGCCCATCGACTGAGCCATGCACTGTGCACAGCTGCATCCATTGTGCACGTCAGCCGTGCACGTCGCGTGCACGGCGCCTCCGCCGCAGCCATGTGCAGTGACAGCCGGGCGCGGTCGATGCTGCCCGCCCGGTCTGGAATGTGCCAGGCCTCCGACGAGAAGGCTCCGGTGCTCCGGTCGGGCCCACAGTCCGTACCTGCCGCTGGCAGATCCATCCTGACGTGGCCGGCAGCCGGCCCTTTAGGTCGGATGGTAAAACAACGGCCAGAGTTCAGATAGACCAGCGAGCGCTCCTCAGTCCGAAACACGCAAAGAGCAGATGTCTCGGCGCCGTCGGGGCGATGGCTGGAGGGACGAGGCAGTCCGGGTCGGAAGGCCTGGGCGAGGAGAGATGAGGCCAGTGCACAGCCGTGGAGGGCTGGGTGATGTGGGACCGAGCCTGGCCACCGGCGTAAGGCGGTCGAGGGGATGACGCTCGCGCGGAGAGACCTGGAGGGACGAGCCAGCCGCGGTGAGGCGGGAGGGACGAGCAGGCGGCGGGGTTCCAGGGAGACGCTGTGTAAGAAGCTCTGCTCCACGACACGGCTCCAGCTTTCATGTATGGATATTATGCGACGATATTTGGGTCATACGATATTTGGATATTTACCATCGTACAAGAACAATTACTCTGGGATCATCATCACTGCCGAGCCGCCCAGTCACCCCGATTTGTCCGCACGAGGTCAGCCAATATTGCAGCTGTCAACGTGAGCTGCCTGGCCGGACCATCTCCCAGCCACCAGGCCGGTCCATTTTCCAGCCGACCAGCCAAGTAGAAGCATCTGCTCGCCGAGCTGAATAAACTCACCGCCATCTGTCGATCCATATTCTAGCGTTCCGGCTAGACTTCCCCAAGGCATTAGATCGTCTAGTGGGGTATTCAACCTTCGCACAGTATTATTCGCTAACTCAAGGAGATATCTTGTTGTTATAACAGCACGCTCTCTAAGACTCATGCGGCAGGTAGGGTTTCCGCTGTTAATACGTCTTGCGTCGCTGTGTCTTCGCTGACCTACGAGCTGCAGTTTTGGCACATGTGCTTAATCGGAAGCCTGCATGCGCTCCCGTATTGTAGGTATTTCCTTGTCCCCTCTAACTCCTTCTCATACACATACTCGCAGTAGTACTCTCTTACTGCCGCTTTCGTCCTTCAATTGTGTTACATTATCGGCTAGCGAGTACTCTCAAGTAGGCACTGCAATAACCATCTATCTCGCCTATCTACTCCAGTTCTCTCCAGCGTCCCTGTCGCCAGGTCCACTGTCAGTCAGTTGGCTCGTCACCTGTCCCAGGCCTGTGTCAGCCTGTCCCAGCCTGAGTGCAACAAGCCTGTCCCAGCCTGTGTCAGCTGTCCCGGCCGTGTCGATGCCGTGTCTCCAGCCCGTTCAGCCCTCGTCCGCAGCCTTGTGCACGCCATGTCCCAGTGCCCATGTGTCAGCCTGTCCCAGGCCTGTGTCAAAGCCTTGTCCCAAAGCCCGTTCCAAGCCTGTCCCTGGCCATGTGTCAGCGTCCTGTCCCTAGCCCGATGTGAGCGCTATGTCTGGGAGACACATTGTTGGTGTCAGCCTGCGCCGCCGTTGTTTTAGTTACAACCGGTCTGCCACAGCCCCACGTGTCAAGCCTGTCCCTCAAAGCCCGCGATCAGCCTACAGTACCAGCCCGTGTCAGACTTTAGTCTCCGGCTCCGTGTCAAGCCTTCCAAAGCCTGTGTCAGGCCTGTCCCAGCCCTGTGTTCAAGCATTCATGCTCCCTGCCTCGTTCAGCCCTGTCACCAAGCCAATGTTGTCAGTACCTGTTCCCAAGCCCAGTGTTCATGCGCCTGCTCCAATGTGGCTCGTTCACCCATACTGCTCTCAGCTCTTTCCCGACTTCAGCCGGTGTCCACAGCTCTGAGTCCCTAGTTCTGTGTCATGCTCCATGTCCTCCAGCCTGTCTTCCAGGTCCTTTGTTAGTACATATGACCTTCCCAGCCAACGTTACAAGCGCGGTACACCAAGACCACGTGTTCCTGGCGCAGTCCCTCAGCCAATGTCCCAGCCTGTTGTTCAGGCCTTTCCCAAGTTCTGGCTAGTGTCAGCCTGTCCCAGCCCGTGTCAGCCTGTCCCACAGGCCGTGTCAGCCTGTCCCAAAGCCTGAATGTAGTCCCAGACGCCAAATTGGAATAAAAATTCTTGAAAAAGAGTGTCCCAGCCCGTTGCTTAGTCCTGTACTCCTAGACCACGATGTTCTAGCTCCTTGTTCTCCCCGCCATGCTCCTCCATGCCTGTGGATCTGCCTCCTGTCCGCATGCCTCCGTGAATGTCATTGTCCACTCTGCACTGCTCCTCAGCCTCTCCTAAGTCAGCAGCTAAGTCTTCCCGGTGCTCACGTGCTCCAGCTCTTGTGGCCCAGCCTGTGTTCAGCTGTCCCCAGCCCGTGTCTAGCCCTGTTTCTTCCAGACCTCGTTTGTGTTCCAGCCTGTCCAGCCCTGTCCCAGCTTGTGTTGATCAGCCTTGCCAAGCGGCTGGTGCCCACGGATGGTCCTTGTGTCAGCCTCTGTCGACCCCCAGCGCCTTGTGTCAGCCTGTTCCCAGCCCGTGTCAGCCTGTCCCAGCCCTGTCAGCCTTGTCCCAGCCTGTTCAGCCTGTCCTCTAGGCTCGTGTCACAGGCCGTGTCCCCCCTGCTCCAGCCTCTCTCCCAGCCTTTGTCATGCCCCTGTCCTAGTGCCCGTGTCACCCCTCCAGCTGTGTCAGCGCTCTGTTCCCTAGTCCTGTCGTCCAGCTCGTCCCGCGCCCCAGGTCCCAGTCCAGTCTTCCAGCCGTTCGCTCCCCGAGTCCCAGCCCACCACGGCGCGACAGTCACCTGTGCAAACTGGCCGCTCGAAGCCTACACAAACACACCGTCCGCCATTGTGCTGCGAAACTGGTGACCTCCGGAGGCGACCGGCGACCGGCTCCGACCACCGCTGAGCACGGCAGAGCACGGCCAAGCACGGCAGAGCACGATAAGAGCACGGCCATAATAGACGGGCACGGGCAGAGCACGGCCAAGCACGGCAGAGCACGATAAGAGCACGACCATAATAGACGGGCACGGGCAGAGCACGGCCAAGCACGGCAGAGCACGGCCATAATAGACGGGCACGGGCAGAGCACGGCCTGGGCGCGACAAACGAGGCGGATACCAACGACCGGGATGGGGCGGACACGGCCGAGGCACGGTCACAGAACTCCAGGCACGACCGGGTCTGGTTAGCAGCGACAAAATGCATCGCCTCACGACCGAACGTGGGCGAGCACGGCCGAGCACGGCTGGGCACGCTGGCGCCGGGCACGCCCTGTCGCGGTGTGGCTGCGGTCGGCAGGGCACGCCGAGGCCGCCCGAGCTCAGCTGCACACAGAAGAGCGCGGTATTAAACACAGTGAAGTGTAACTTGAGAGCTGAGTACGGAGGGGTGCGGTAAAATGTAACGGTACGCGCTGCAGCGGTCAGCACCATGAGTTAAAGGGGCCAAAGCACGTCTCAAAGCGAGCAGCAAAGCATGTTTTAGGGAATGGCGTGGTAGCTGCCCACTTGACATATTTAGAGCGGAGAATGCTGGAGTCGGGCTTTAAACTCTGCTTACTGCTTAGAGTGAATCCTAAGCTCGGACCTAGCATTCCCAGGTCCAAGGTCCCCGAAGCTCAGAAGCTGCCAGCACGGCCTCGAGGCTGCACTGGAGCACGCCCGGAGCCGTGCTGTGCTGTGGTCACGGTCAGTGCACGCCCGGAGCCGTGCTGTGGTCACGGTCAGCGCACGGCCGGAGCACGCCGACCGGCCGTAGCGCCGTTCCGCGTCGATCTGAGATGAGGCGGATGTCAGCGGCGCGGCCGGCGGGTGCCAGGACCCTTATAGCCGGGCCCGGCCAAGGTCGGGTCCGTGTCAGCCCCCCTCCCTCCCCTGACCGGCACTGCCGAGTGTGTGCCCAGCCCGAGGACAAGTGGTGGTCAGGTGTTTGTGGAAGGGCGGGACACGGCGAGAGACGCGAGCTTCTCCGACGCCGGAATCGACTACGAGTCTACGTGGACAGGTGACGCAGTAATTTCAGCTGAGCTGTAGACAGAAGCGGACTTAGGTGTGAAGTCAGCTGGGGATTTGTCATAATTCCTGAATTTCCATTTGGCTAAAAAACGATTGGAGCGAAATAGCACCTTGGTAAACCTTGCTTGATTGCACTTGTTTCTCGTTTGCTTGATTCTTTCCTTTTTCAACTTTGCTTTCAATGAAATATTGACTGACGTTAACATAAGTAATACCAACAAATTACTCGGACGGTTTTCAGGATAACTTTTGCCAGGAAATGCTCTCAAGATGTAGTTCATCTGCGCTGTTAAATTCAACCGTAACACCATGATATGGCTACTTGACCCTGGCGTTTTCCAACATCACAAAGCCTGGCGGTAGCATGCCGCCACACGCCAGCGATCACACAGCTGAGGCGCCGCCAGCAGCAGAATCTGTGGCCCTGGCCTGACGAAGTCACACAGGCACACATCATCTGAAGACTGGCCTAATCTCGGCGCCACTTGCCGCACATTCAGACGCCGGTTGGTCGGCACAGCGCCGGCCTTCGATGCTGATAGCCGGCGCTTTATAGTCGGCGCAGGAGGACGCGCCGGATAAAGCGGCTCCCGGGCGGGCCGCCGCAACGAAAGTCGCCGCGCCGCCGCCGCCGCCGCCGCCGCCGCCGCCGCCGCCGCCGCCGCCGCCGTCGCCGCCGAGTGACAGACCGAGCTCGGTGGCCAACTGTGACATTCTACTCTGGTGTTAGGCGCCTGACAGCCCGACACCCGACCCGCAAGTTCCCGGCAGACGCGGGGAGTTTTTGCGCGCGTAAAAATGCCAGTAAGTCTGTTGTGTTTAGCTCGGTCTGCAGTGTGTGGGTTGGCTGGTGGTCATGACTGAGAGCACGTTCGTAGCGTTCCCGGTCTGCTAGCGAGGGAAATCGCCGCGCGAATGAGGGCTCATTCGGCAGCGATTGCTGGCAAAAACGGCAGACGTGCTGCAGGGCGGGCGGCCTTTGTTGATCTACGCAGACCATGAAAAGGCATGTCAATGCAGGAAATTTGGCTGCTGTCCGTGTGTCTGGTTCCCGCATAGGTTCGTCATGGGCCCAATAACCCCCCAGCCAGGCCCACGAACACTAAAACCCCAGCGCCAAAGGACAGGCCCGTCGAATTAATAATATTGAGGCCCCTGCTCGGTCCGGCCCATTCAGATTAAGCATATAATTATTTTCAAAAATTGCAATAATTATCCTAGCATATTTACTTGTATACTATTTATGATAAATAACATCATCACTCACCTGTGTGTTTCTGTGGAAGTCAATCCCTGGTTAAATATTTATTAATCTCTTACCTGGTTTGCGCGGCGCGCGCATTACTTCAATATTCTCAGCCCAGGCCCGCCCAGAGCCCAGTGACTTCCTTAAAGTTGTGGCCCAGCCAAAGCCCAACCCATGGCCCATGGGCCAGCCCAGCCCATGCCGAACTCTGAATTTTGCAGCGAGGTGATAGTTGGATAATGTATATTGTATATGGACGCTGCTTATAAGTTCGCAGCAGTTGGTGCGCTTCCAAACCCCAATTATTATCGAAACATACTATAATTTGTTGTAAATATTTGTATTAATGTATACATATGTGGGCATGGTAAACAAATTGCCTCCCTCAATGCAGATTTAATGTAGGTACTTGTTAGCGTTCATCTATAAACTTTACAAAGACGCCGCAACAAGCTATCGGCTTTAATCCTTTTGAAGTCAATTCTCAAGCCATTTAACACGGCAATATGGTAAAGCCGATATTGATATAAGTCACTGGATTGAACCTAGTACTGGAATGGTCTACTTGATGGACGGACAAGACGTGGTGATCAGTAAACCGCGCCATTTCTGACAAAAATGATCACGCTTTATGATTCCTGGACGTGTCTTGGAAAATGGGCGGATCCATCGTTTAATTCTGGACGGACTTGTGGTCAGCATGGCTATCGGTAACGCCAGCATATGGTGGTGGTGAACGGTGGTGGTCCGTGGTGTGGTGATGGGCTGGGATTTTACGGCGCCGCAACTCCCGTGGTTATATGACCAGCATATGATTCACCGCTATGATTTTCCACGTAAACTAGCACTTGGCGAGATGCTATCTCACTGGATCCACACTTCGGCTGCACCTTCCAGGAACTTCCAGTCACTCCTCTCAGCTCACCTCTGTCGCTTCTCACACGACCCCAGCCCGGGTCAAGCCATCGTTCTCGCTCCGTAGCCTCGACCTGGGTCAAGCAACTCTTCCTCCTTCCTCTTCCCTCGCCGCGACCTTATCCCCGAAATCCTTCTGGTCTAATGACGTCACACGCTACCTACGGTTTCTCCCGGACTCTGTTTGACGTAGCGTCGCCGGCCGACCGCCACCCTGTTTGACATTCATTCGCACATGGGCACTTTCACTCTGCAGAATCGGTGCGGCGCCGGCGGCGACGGGCGCCCGGTGCAGTGGCCAGCAGCCAACCGGCGCCACCCCCAGCAGCCGACCGGCGCCACCCCATCTAAACAGATCCCGCTCCGACAGGAGGCGACCGTTCAGCGCCCGGCGCCCGGGGCCCGGCGCCCGGCGGCCGTGGCGGCCGCGGCGCGACGGCGGCTAATTCGGCGTCTCTGCGGCCGGGGCCCCCTGCAGAGGTCAGGCGACGAGCCCGCCCTGCGCCGGGCGCAGCTCCACCGTTTAGCGTCGGGCAACGCGACGCTGACGGCACGACCGACGGAGAGACCGCTACGACGCGTCTCCTGTCGCCTGTCGTCCACCGTCCGCCGGCCTTAAGCTCCTCAGGTCTGACGAGCAGGGGTTATCACGAGTTGACAGGCGTCACCGTTCCGCGACGCTCCACTGAGGCCCTCTGGAAGACGGCGACGAGCCGGCAGTGGTGAGGATATAGAGCTGCGTAACGGCGCCCGTAGAGGTGGAGAATAGCAGCGGTAGAGAGGAGGTTTATCTCCTGTCATCTCCAGCCCATCACATCGCCGTCGACGCCGTCTCGTCGACAGCGACACTCGGCTGGCCGTGAGCGCGGCACGCGGTGCTGACGGGGCGCGTGTGCGGCCCCCGAATGACTGAGGGCGTGCCGGCGAAATTAGCCAGGAGCGGTCAGCTCGACAGTACTGCGGACGTTCCGGGCGCTCCGGGCGTCCCTGGCGCTCCGGGCATCCCGGGCGCTCCTGGCGCTCCGGGGCGTCCCATCAAGAGCCGGCGCACGGTGGGACACTGGCCGAGAATACTGACCACAATAAACCAGCAGTAGGTGTCCGTGCAAATCTCGCGCCATTGTCTCGGTGTCAGGCGCCTCACGGGGTTAGCCAGTCAGAGTTGCATGCGTAAAGCCAGTTTAAGCGTGGAGCTTAAGTTATGCGCTTCAACGGGGCCTCGGGATGTTGAAACAGTATCGTAGGAGGCTGTTCGTTCACTTTATGTTGTCAGTCATGACCGCATGCGAGTCGTTTGCGAGCCTCGTATTTTACTCTTGACTGGTATGTCATTGGAGCTAAATCCGTTTCGCCATTTTTAAATAAACAAATGCCTTCATGTTCTGAAGCCAGCAGAACTGGCTTGTGGTTACACAAGATTTATGCTGTCAGATTTTACGTGATCAACTCATGTAAACCCCATCATCATATTTTGTGCCGTGCGTGTTCCATACCACTCCATTAACTCGGTGACTGCCTCCAATCCCTGCCACATGAAATTAAAAATTAATGTGCATATTGCATACTGATGCTGTTTATCATGCATTGGTACCATCAGTCCCAACTCGGCCGGCTACCGCTGCCAGGAAGCGCCAGAATGGAGCACCAGAAGCAAACTTGGCACGAGTCGAACAGCACAACATACCCCGCACGTGTGACAAGCGGCACAACATACCCCGCACGTGTGATGAGCGGCACAACATACCCCGCACGTGTGATGAGCGGCAAACATACCCCGCACGTTGACGAACGGCACAACATACCCCGCACGTGCGACTAAGCGGCACAACAACCCTCTCACCCGCGGTGGGCGGCACAAACCCAATTTCCCTCTCAGCGGTGGGCGGCACAAACATTCACCTGCCTCTTGCGGACGGAGGCCAGCCGCCTCTGACAACACGGTCCACGTGCCAGCGTCTGCTACTCCGGCACGTTGCCGGCCGCCGCCGCCGCCGGCCGCTGTCAGCACTATAAAGCCACTGGCAGACGGCCAAAAACAGCCATTAAGTACGTGCTTTAAATCGCGGTTAGCCGCGCGCGGTGCCCGGCCGGGCGGCGCGTATAGGCCGCCGCTGTGGTCGGCGGGCCTGTGGACACGTAAATCAGCGGTAGATGTCTTGTTTGTCATTAGCGGGCGGTAGGCGATGGCCGTAATCACTCAGGGCCCAGGGGTATTACTACTGCGGTGGCGCTCCGTTGGCGGTGACAGGGCGGCCAGCGGCTCGTGCTTTGTATCGAGTGCTCATTATCATCAGAATGTGCACGGCTGCACATTCTGATGATAATGGCATTCTGGTTGGATGGCCGAGTTTGAGCTAATCGTTGAGACGATCAATGCATAGTTCGGAGATTTAACTTTTAAGTATCCACTATCCATAACCTCTTTTCAGAAGAATTTTAACCAGAAAAGGCACCCAGCCCATTGTCCTCCGTCTGCTATAGGTACTTACATCGTATCTGTCTGTAATCTATCTTACGTCTTCCCTGCGTCCAACGTTTATAGACCATAACATTGGGAATACCTCGATCGCTGAATCTGATAGCTCGATTTGATAGCTCTATTGGCTTTATCCGTGCAATCTGAATCGTCCAATAGCCTTGCAGTTTCATGCAATTGCTTCTGTTCCATTCTGCTACTGCAGCTTCCAAATCGGAGTGCTTTCTGCTCATGAAATACCTCGCTCTCCGCTTTAGCCGGACTTCCCTTGCTCTGCTCTGTCTCTGTCTCTGTCTCTGTCTCTGTCACTGTCTCTGTCTCTAGACAGCTAGCCCATTTAATACCTCGTCTCTCAGCCTCTCCCTCATGAGCAGATCGCCTGCCACGCTCGCGGCAGATTCTACAGATGATGAGTGTAGCTCCCAGCCGACTCTCGGCCGTATCACGGCACCCTGAAGAGCGCTCCCGAGTGAAAAACTCCCACAACTCTGACCATGGTCAACAAAAACCCGCCGCCGCTGATGGCCCCGTCCAGCGAGGATTTCAGCTGGCGATCGTGTGGGTCCGGAGTGGAATGGTTTCCGCTCGGCGGCGGCGCGGCGGCTTCATAATTCAAAGCCTTTCGCCGGGGTAACGAGCTGGAATCGCCTCCTACTCTGGCCATCTACCACCAAAATGCCGGCCAACTGGACGGGAACGGGGCGACGATGAGGCGACAACGGGGCGGCAACGGGGCGGCAACGGGGCGGCAACGGGGCGGCAACGGGGCGGCAACGGGGCGGCAACGGGCGGCAACGGGGCGGCAACGGGGAGGCAACGGGGGACAACGGGGAGGCAACGGGGAGGCAACGGGGCGGCAACGGAACCTCAAACGGCAGCCTATAGTGACAGCCCGGGAACGCTGATGAACCGGGACTAATTTGATGGTCGGTCTGAGTGTGGTGGTTACCGCAGAAGTGGACCCACCAACGGCCTGGCCAGTGGCCATGGGTCAGTACTCCGCTTCGGTGATCTCTCCGTGGCCGACAGCCGTGGAGCCAGGGCCGCCGAGGGGATAATACCATGCATGGAGCGTGGCTTGGCGTACACATGCCGCATAGAGGCACGGGGCTATTGCCTACTGGTATGCAGCCGGCGAGCTCAACGTGGAACAACGCCGCTGAATACAATCAGGTTTGCGTACATTTGTGCCGCTGTAGCCGACAAGGGCTTCTTCAGCGGCCGGGCGATGTCAAACCAGCCAATACAGTGCTGGCCACGGGACCATGGGTGCCGCGGCAATAGCTCAATGGACAGTGTTATCCATCGAGTTATTGTTGATGCCTTATTGACGGGCGAGATGGTCATGGGTTTGCTACTGGAACTAGCAAAACAAATATTAGTGAATATGTGCTAAAAGCCGGTAAGCCGTGAAATTCCTGGCGGGAGTTTGAAGTATCCGTATTGGGAACAAGGGAGCTACTTGGCATCATAATATCAAAATTCACCATCACATACCTACTGTCATCACATCGTAACGAATTGGTGCCGGCCTCTATTCGGCCACCCTAATGCCGCTAAGTCCAACCACCTTCCTCTCCTGTACGCACAGATTCCCCCTGCCTGCGTGCTCCCATAACCCTTAATAGAATTCGGCAGCACGCGTCGTCCCCTCTCCCAACAATCACAGCCCTCGATTCAGCCGGGGGAGGCCGCTCTGTGCTGATCAGCAGCGGCCGGCAGACGCCGGCCTCCCACCGCTGCTCCGCACAGGAGGCCACCGGCAACAATGGCCAGACGTGCCCCGACACCCATTGTGATCCCTCCCGGACGTGCGGGTCTCTGGGGAGCGGGGAACCAGGCTGGTGCCTCTTCAGCCCAGCCTGCTGACAGCATAGGAACGGGACGGGAACGGGACGGGAACGGGACGTGAACGGGACGGGACGGACGGGAACGGGGACGGGAACGGGACCGGAACGTGACGGAGGAACGGGGACGGGGAACGGAACGGGAAACGGGACGGGAACGGGACGGGAACGGTGACGGGAACGGAACGGAACGGGACGAACGGGAACGGGACGGGAACGGAACGGGGAACGGGAACGGGAACGGGACGGGAACGGGACGGGAGCGGGACGGGAACGGGACGGGAACGGGACGGGAACGGGACGGGAGTGGGTCCGGGAACGGCGGGGCCCTGGATTCTCGAGTCGCGGGTGACTGAGTCGAGCGCCGTCCTATATTTTCATTTCCTCTATTTTTTGCTGGCTCCACTGTCGCGACATTGGAGCCGTCTGGCCCGCTTTTATGAAAGCGGCGCCCGTTTAGCAAGCAGGTGGGTGGAATGAACACCACACACCGCTGACCCATTTCCAGCAGCGACGGGAGAACTCAGTAGCAGACCCGAAATAAACTCATCGAAAAGAGACGGCACAAAAGAATGGCCTAATCCGAGTTTATGGCTAAATTTAGCTCGATGTTTCGGCTACGCGACCCGTTCGTTTGGTCGAAAGCTCTCCAGGATTCAGACACCGGGCTATGGCGCGGGCCAAACGGTAATCCTGAACAGAATTCGCTGCCCACATCGTTGGGTTGACGACGTCGCTCCCAAACGTCATTGTTCTGCTGAAAACTCCTCTCTTGCATGACACCACGAAGCGTGAATGCCTCTACGAGTCCCGTTTTCCCTACTTCTTGTCATGAATTACGACATGCAACAATGGCATGCATTTGCAATTCGTTTTTCCTCAGTTCCGACCGCACACATGATAAGCGCAGTCATCTGGTCGACCCGGTGGCCAGACTTCAATGCTGCGGCCTGTAAAACTGTCCACTGAACAGCTGTCGCACAGACCGGCAACCGGCTTTACGGCAATAACTGTGACGGACCATGGTCTGCTGCCAGTTTGAGGCGAAACAGCTGCTATCCGAGCGGACCCGGGCCGACTGCAACAGCGGCAGATCCAGGATTTGCATTGAGGGGGGGGGAGGTCTGCAGTCCCGCCTTTTTCGGCACTGGTATTTTCCCCAAACAATTCAGTTTTGTTTATTTTGGGGGTTAAAACCCCCAATTATGTGAATCCGAGAAAGCCATTTTGAAGAGAATGTCATCCCATTTCTTTTGACGTTTAATTTGCAATTTGCATTTCACAACTCGATGTTCTACGATTTGACAAACATTTATCGTTCTTCACCAAAAATGGCATACCTACCATGACGTCAATAAAACGTCATTATTCCCAACCTACTATATGGATTTCATTAAAATTTGAGACTGAGGGCGCACTTCTGAGTTTCGGTGCGCCCTTCCGACGTTCTGGATGCTTTTCGGGCATGGTGCTGCCATATGCTGCCATAGTCATATGACTGCCACAGGCTGCACAGTTGCACACGCTCAGCAGCCTGTGTCAGTGACAGTCACTGGGAGGCCGGCGAGAGGCAGAGAAATCGGAACTGGGACCGATCTAACCCGGGGACCGGTCGGGCTGCGAACACACGCCCGAGTTTGCAGAGATAATAAAACAACGGCCAACTTCAGCTCGGAGAAGACAAGTGGCAGAGTGTCAGACGGTGGCTGACGGGACAGGGCTGCCAAGTGTTGTCAAAACCGAACAAACTATGTATCTTGTCGTAAAACAATATGTCTAGTTCTGGAAACATTCGAGGGTCGTCATTTATAATTGTCACTGACTGATCTTAGCATAGATGTAAGAGCTGTATTGTCACTGACTGATCTTAATATAGACAGATGCAAGAGCATTTGTCAGGCTGTGATTTATCTTGGAACCGAGAAGCCAGATGCGTCGGTGTCAGGACCTGATCAGATCATACCAGATTACAGAGGGCATGACGGACAGGACACAGACAGTCAGTCCATCGCTGAAGCCCTATAGGCGACGTAAAGCTGTCATGATCGTCTCCGTCTCACGTGCTCTGACATGACGTGTGGGTCTGCACGGCTGACGTGGTAGCACGTTGCTGCTTCGTGCCCCGTCCCGCCCCGCCCGCCCAGCCCCGTCCCGCTGCGTCCGTGTCACAGTTGTTGTATCTTGCCGGAGCTATCCAACCTGCCCGGCCAGTCGACTAATGATTGTGTACGCGCGTCTCATTATTAACCTGACTGCCGATAGTGTTGACAAATGACCAGGGAGGCATGTTTTTGTGACACCCCTGCCGGCCCCCGGTCGGACTGCCTCCGGTCGCCCCTGGTCGGACTGGACGACAAAGCGGGGCTGCTGTCAACTGCTGTACCATACATCAGTCACTACTGTCCAGTGTTCGTCCACTGTGCACCAGCAGTCGCCACTGTATCATCTATCCGTCAATAGTGTCCGCTGTACAGTGTGTACACCACTGTCCAGTTCATCAGACACTGATGTCCACTGTCCAGTGTCCAGTACATCAGTCACTGATGTCCACTGTCGAGTGTCCAGTACATCAGTCACTGATGTCCACTGTCCAGTACATCAGCCACTAATGTCCACTTTCGAGTGTCCAGTACATCAGTCACTTATGTCCACTGTCTCGTGTCGACTGTCTGTGTCTGCAGCCAAGGAGGCCGTCTTATGGCTACAGGACAGCCATGCGTTTGACAGCGTACACAAGCTGCCCCGTGTTTTGGAAGCGAGATAATGCAAATATTTACGTTCTGCATGTTGACCTATCATTAATGCTATTGGTTTTATGCTAATTTCGAGTCAGTAATGAACCGTATGAACAAGTAATGAACCTCCTGAGTGAGATGGGCTGCCCGAAATGTCAGCGCTGACTCCGCCCCTGAACGCTGACGGCTCAGAAGACCGGCATGCTGAGCTGATGAGCGCAGTGAGCTATTGACCCCGGGTCAGATGCTGAACCCATCCTCCTGAGACGTGCCGCAGTGACGTGCGGGTCATCTGATCTATCGACCGCGTATACACCAGGGACGGTGGCCAGCGCGGGCTCGCGTGGTGAGCTATCATTAGTGAGAGACTATCACAAGGTCGGACCTAGTCCTGACGTTCATTGGGACCATCATCAGGATGGATCGGGTGTGCTCCCCGTGGGCACACTTGGAGTGCGCAGTGCGCACATGCTCAGGACGCATGACGGGCATCCCCGCGAGCCTCATGGGGCTTACACCGACTTGGGACGCATTACGGGTCCTCCCAAGTCCATTGCCCGTATGTGGCTGGCGCTTTCTTCCCTGGTGGCGCTCATGCAAGTCAGCTGCCTCAGTAAGTCAGACTCTAGTCCAGTGACCGGCTTCGGTCGGGCAGTGACGACAGTGACGCAGTGACGGTCGGGAGAGACGGCGGAGACGGAGAGCCACGGCTGTTCTCAGACGAGGAGAGACGCCGTTTCCGTCTCTCGAGTTGTTTACCGGGTCCTGCCTGCCTGTTGCAGCCATGGCGCGCGCCGTATGCATGAGGCCTGTATGCATACCTAATGCCTCTGATGCACTTGTTGCTATGCCACATTATGAATATCTGAATACCATGAATATAGCGAGCGTGTGTTTGTTTATTTCCTGTCTCCTTCGTAGCACGGTCGCTGGGCACGGGTAGTGTACAAACAAAGCTCGGACACGGACAACACGACTGTCGTCCTGCGTTCCGGGAAGGCGTATAATGCCTCCCAACACGGAGCGCCGTCTGTCGGTAGGCTCCTACCGTGCCTCCCACAAACCAATCCTCGCTCTTATCTGCGGTCCGCTCTGAGCCCCGGACACCTCTTCCCTCACGGCTCACCCGCGCATGTGTCAGCTGCCTACCTTTGTCCGCTCCACCCCCTGCCGTATCAGCTCCTACCGTTTGGTCCGCTCCACCCCTGCCGTGTCAGCTCCTACCGTTTGGTCCGCTCCACCCCTGCCGTGTCAGCTCCTACCGTTTGGTCCGCTCCACTCCCTGCCGTGTCAGCTCCTACCGTTTGGTCCGCTCCACCCCTGCCGTGTCCGCTCCTATCTTTGTCGCGCTCCACCCCCTGCCGTGTCAGCTCGCTACCGTTTGGTCGCCTCCACCCCCTGCCGTTCAGCTGCCTACCGTTTTGGTTCCGCCTCCAGACCCCGCCGTGTCAGCTCCTAGACGGGTTCCGCTCCAGCCCCCTGCCGTGTCAAGCGTCCTACCGTTTGGTCCGCTCCACCCCCTGACCGTGTCAAGCTCCTTTCTGTTTTGGTCGCTCCAGGTTCCCGTGCGGTGTCAGCTGTAACCGTTTGGTCCGCTCCACGCCTGCCGTGTCAGCCTCTACGTTTGTCGCTCCACCCCCTGCCCGGTGTCAGCTCCTACCGTTTGGTCCGCTCCACCCCCCGCCGTGTCAGCTCCTACCGTTTGGTCCGCTCCACCCCTGCCGTGTCAGACCCCACTGTGAGCTGCTATTCCCCCCACCGTTCTCACCTCTATCGCTCACACCTGCCATGAGTCGCCCCACCCCTGCCCTGTACCTCCCGCCGTGGGTCGCGACCCTCCCCAGTCCCACTGCTGCACCTGCCCCGCTCCCTCATGCAACCCTCCCACGCCCTCCATGCAGCCTATGCAACCCGACCCCTGCAACTCAGTCGCCGCGCAATGCCCTCTCCCCCTGCACCACAGCCGCCGTCACTGCAGTTTTATGATCGCACTCATTATGGGCGGAATCCGGCAATCTTGCAGCTGCTGTCCCGGCCCCCGGCCCCCTGACCCCGGCCCCAGCCCCAGTCCCAGGCCGGCCCTTATCCCAGCCCCAGTCCCGGTCCCGGTCGCAGCCTCAGTCTCAGTCCGGCCCCAATCCTAGCCCCGGTCCCGGTCCTGGCACCAGTCCCGGCCCCAATCCCAGCCCCGGTCCCAGCCCCGGTCGCAGCTCATCGACCAATAGCGGTGAGTCAGCGAGTCAAGTCTCCGAGTTTGTCTGAGTCGTGACCTGCCGACACCGTCCGGTCACGATCCTGCTGCGACTCGCGGACCTGCTGGCTGCTACCGTGGGCACCGCAGTCCGATGGACTATAGTATGGCGGCGGGGCTGGACTGGCGGCGGCTGCTGAACGAGAGAGCCAGGGGTGCAGAGGGGAACACCCAGCCACCGGCGTCAGTCGGTCAGGGTAGCTCAGGGTTCGCTCGCGTGAGGGCTGGACACGCAGATATGCTCTGCGACATCTGCCCGCCCGGCTCAGCCGTGTCCCCCGTTTTGTCATCTCGGTTTTACGGCGTGTTGTTTTCGTGTCGGTCTGCGGCTGCGGCGGTGGCGGCGGTGATTGTTTTCAGCTGAGGAGCTGCGCTGTCTGGGCACAGCCGGGTGCTGTGGCGGGCTCTGTCCGCGTGCTGCGGTCCAGCGCCACCCGCCGTCACCACTCCGGGCCAGCCACAGCAGACCAGCAGCTCTGCTGGTGCAGTGCTGGTCTCTGCTGGTGCAGTGCTGGTCTCTGCTGGTCTCTGGCGGTCCGGAGTCCGTGGTCCGGGCGTGGACTGTCGTGGTCACCCCTGACCGAGTGGTGTCGCGGTCACACCGGCACCCGAGCACCTCGTTAGCCGTCGAGACGGCTGGAGGCCGATGCGGCGATAGCGGCGCTCTGATGCTTATCTGGCGCGACCTCGCCGCGCCGTGCGCCGCCGCTCGTCCCGACTGCGCCACTTTAGTGCAGACAGCCGGAGCGGGGTGTGAGCCGCGGGGCTGGGGCCGCAGAGATGGGGCCGCGGGAGAGGGTGGAGGCGGGTGTGGTTCACGATTCCCACCGATGGCGTCACGCTTCTGTCACGCTTCTGCGGAAGCGTGACGCGGTGGGCGCGGTGACAATAGAGGAGAGTTCAGGAATGATTTATTGGAAATTCTGCGATAGGTCTGAGATCATTTCCGCACCCATTACTCCGGCAACAGGGTAAATGGATGTCGGAGCGGGAGCGCTGTATGCCACCGACTGTCACACTGACAATTACCGCCGAGTTTGTGTGCGAGATAGCAGGCTCACAGTCGACCCATTTGCATCCCAAAGCAATTACCGGGAAGTGGTGCCGCTTGTTGGGCGGTGGCCAGCGCCTAACTTTCCCTTTGACCCGGCAGTCGCGGCGAAGCAATCTACTTGGAGGTCCATCTCATCCAGCGACTAACGCGGTCCCGGTGGAGATGTCGTTCTTCCGCGCTGTCCCGTCGGGTCCCATACCGTCCTGCCGCGTCCCATCACGTCCCATCACGTCCCATCACGTCCCGTCTCGTCCCACCTCATGATCGCAGTCCCAGCGGGCTCATCGCCCCGCTCTAGTCCGACCACAGCCGCGCGTGTGTCGCGTGTCGCGTGTCCAGTGTCCACCACTATCCGGCAGTGTCCCCTCGCGTCACCCCGTCCTCACCGGGCCCATCCGTCTTGATAGCGCTCACCTCTCCTCCTCCGCACTGGACTGACTCGAAACGACCGCCTTAGTTTACCGCCGGCCGGCCGATCTCCGGCTCCCTAACGATGCTGTCCTGCCCAGGTGGCAGTCAGCGTACAGGCGATCACAGTCCAGGCCGCGCATCGAGAACGCGCCCGCCGCCCGCCGCCCAGCGAGTCCTGCTCAGCGCCAGGCGGCTCCTCCCGAGCGCAAAACCGCCACTCGCGCGATTTATTGCGGCCTCGGCGGGCCTCCGCAGTGGATCGCGAGCGGCGCGACGCCGGCGGGCTCCGCAGTCTCCGCCCCGCGCACCATGACACGAAGGACCGCCGCCGCCGCCCGTGGCACGGCTGTCTGCGCGGCAGGCCGGCGGTCTGCGCGGCAGGCCGGCGATTTGCGATAACTCGGTGCTTGAGGTCACCACGGCCGCTGCCGCCACCGCCACCCCCGCCCTCTGCATCGTCACAGCCATAAATCGGCGCCGATCATGGCACGCCGCGCCGAGACTGATTCCGGCGCGGCTGCGGCGTTTATCGCGCGGCGGCGGCGGCGGTACGTCTGATGTCAGCAGCGTGCAGTCCGCGGCCGGTCTGATGAACGGCCCGGTCAGGGTCAGACCGGCCACGCGGCCACGCGCGCCTCTGATTGAGCTCCCACTGGCCGGCCCCCGTCGTCCGACCGACAGCCAGTGGACGTCGGACGACATTCGGTGTTCCACTGCGAATTCCACTGCGAATTCCACTGCGGGATTCCACTTCACCTCCACACCACCGACGTCTCCGCCTGGCGCTGGCGGTGGCCTTCTGAGCTCCCAGACACCGGGCGACATGGAGCAGTGGGCTGCCGAACAGGTCATGGGGGGCGGGAGGGGGAGCGGGGGACGTCGTGCTGCGTATCTCAGGCGCAGCACGACGTAGGGGGCGCGGCTGGGGCCGGTCGGCACGGGGTGCAGACGCTGCAGACGTGCACTAACAAGACGGTCCGGCAGGATCCCGCCGCGCTCTCCGAGCAGTAAACCAGATAACGAAGGCTTTAATCAACGCAGAGCCTCACGAGGCTATGAAGGCTGTCTTGTTAGCGCCCGCTGTCGGCTGGGCTGGCGGCGCTGAAGTCACGCGGTCGACTCGACGCGCTACCACCCGGGCGGCAACACAAACATAAATAGCCCGGCTGACGTAAACTCTACGGGGGCGGGAATGTACATACATACATACATACATACATACCTCTCAGAGTAGAGTAATCCCGACAGAGAGTAGTGAGAATCAGGAATCAGGGAGATCAAGTCGCCGAGCTTCGCGGAAGATGAAGTGGTGTGCGTTGAGGGCGGACGTCGGGTTGGGAGGTGTTCATTCTGCGTCTCTGCGCGACAGAGGGCGGCCGGCATATCGGCAGGACACAACCTAATCCTTTGCCGTCCACCACTCCCAACAGACAGATAGACAGACGGAGGACGCCCCGAGGCGTCAGAGCTCCGCTCCGTACTCCAATGCAGATTAGAGGCGCCCTCCTTAAACGCTGGACAGCTAACCGACTGCCGGGAACTCATACATTTAAACAGTATTCAGCCAATCTGGGGCGTCACCCTAATGCACGCTAACTGCGGCCAGAATTAACATCTTCATCTGAGGGTGCATACCTCGTTCCTCCGGGCTGGGATGGAGGTGGCTCTCGCCATTGTTCAGAGCCCATTGAGCCTCAACAGCAACATACGGGACGGGCGGATGGTTGAGAAGCTGCGGGTTCACATTGTCTGCCGGACTGAAGGCCGGTGGCGGGAGGGAGGGAGGGGAGGTCGGTTGACCGCTGAGGTGTCAGGATTAGCTCAGGTGCGTGCTGCGGGACGTCAGTGTGGTGCGAAGGAGGAAGGGAAGGACATCCTTCCGAATGTCACGTGCCACAGAGTCTATTGCGATGGCAGCCCTGTAGGACAAAGCTGCAACAGCTTAGGCGCTTATAACACATCGACTGAAAGGGCACAGTCTGAGTCAGATGAACTCTGAGTCAGTCGTCAGTCGTCAGTCGTCAGTCGTCAGTCGTCAGTCGTCACCCGTCGTCAGTCGCCATTCGTCAGTCGTCAGTCGTCGTCAGTCGTCAGTCGGTCAGTCGGTCAGTCGTCAGTCGTCAGTCATCAGTCGTCAGTCGTCAGTCGTCAGTCGTCAGTCGTCAGTCGTCAGTCGTCAGACGGTCAGTCGTCAGTCGTCAGTCGTCAGTCGTCAGTCGTCAATCGTCAGTCGTCAATCGTCAGTCATCAGTCGTCAGTCGTCAGTCGTCAGTCGTCAGACGGTCAGTCGTCAGTCGTCAGTCGTCAGTCGTCAGTCGTCAGTCGCAGTGCAGTCAGTCGTCAGTCGCAGTCCGGCGTCGTCGCCAATCGCCAGTCGTCAGTCGCCCAGTCGCCAGTGCAGTGCCAGTCGCCAGTCGCAGTCGCCAGTCGCCTCGCCCAGATCGCCAGTCGTCAGTCGCCAGTCGCAGTCGTCAGTCGTCAGTCGTTCAGTCGTCAGTGTCAGTCGTCAGTTTCGCCAGTCGTCAGTCGTCAGTGCCAGTCGTCAGTCGTCAAGTTCGTCAGTCGTCAGTCGCAGTCGCCAGTCGTCAGTCGCAGTCGTCAGGTCGTCAGTCGTCAGTCGCCAGTCTGTTTCAGTCGCCAGTCGCCAGTCGCCAGTTCGTCAGTCGCCAGTGTCATCAGTCAGTCTCAGTCGCCAGTCGTCAGTCGCAACCGTCTACCTTCTACCGTAAACCGTCTGCCGTCAGCATCTTGCGTCAGCTGCCCGGCTGATGCTGACAGTGTTGCCCGAAGGAGGCCGGGGCGCCTCATATGGCCGTCCGGTGCCGTCAGCGAACAATAGCGTGGGCTCCATTGTCATGGCACCTCTTGATATAAATGGTATTTATCTGGCTTTGCATTCATGTCATCAAAAACCGACCGCGACGCAGTTTGCTTTCGCGTCATCAATCTTGATGGCGAACCTGGCAGGCGTTTCGTCAGCTGGCCATGCGGTTGCATTGTGTGGTCTTCATAAACTGTTATCGGCTAAAGCTGTTGACGTCGTGCATTAAACACTCGGCTGGACTCATGTCCCCTGCTAATGCTTCGCATGCCGAACTGTCGAAACGTATGCAAATGCGACTGCTTTCAACGCCAGACTCATTATCACATACATACAAATCGTGTCCGCCGACAGCTTAACATCTAATCGATTCTAAAGACTACCTGACCAATTTCCTCCCTATTATTTGCCCGCGACAGCTTTACGATGAGCCGTGCGCCAAAACCACCATAAATTACAACCAAAACAATATGGCTCAAAGAGTCGAATTAGCGCGTGGGTTTTACCGGCGAATTAATGCGCAGCCATCCCAATCACTAGACAATACGTTCCCGCAGGCCGCCGCGCCGGCTGGCGGGCGGCGGGCGGCACGCGGGCGGCGGTCGTAAAGGCGATGCATTCCGTGACGGGGCTCGGTCGTCCTTGGTGTGGCCATATAGGCGATGCCGGTGCAGCAGGATACAGGCCCGAGTCGGCGGCGGCGGCGCACGAGCCGGTCGCCGTGTCCCGCCGTGTCGCGCCGCAAGGGACACACATGGGTCTGAGTTCTGACACTGACAGGGCCGGCCGGCTGCCCTGACCGGCTGGTTAAGGACATCCGTGCGGCTCGCGCGTCGGCCGTGTTTGAGTTCAGTCCAGACTTGTTTCAGGGCTTCAGTGCAGTCGTCTAGCGGTTTTAAGACACCGATGCAAGTCTGCAAGGGGGTCATGCGCTGAAGAGTTCATTATGTATTCATGTAAATGCCACAAGTTCAACCGGTGTCGATTCCAGATACATTTCCAAACTAGTTTACGGCTTTATGGGTCGCACCTTACGTCAGAAATACGAGTACATCCGCATATAGAATATGTCTTGCATTACTCGTCTGTCGTTCCATCTGTTGACAGACCCTGTAACAGACAAAACGACACAATGCACCACAGTCCGAACCTCCATGTCCCGCCCTGGCATGGCATGCCGTCCCCAGGCCCCAGCCAGTCAGCCCCGCCCCCGTCTTTGAGCTGGCAGGCGGCACCTCCGTTCGACAGGCGGCACCTCCGTTCGACAGGCGGCGCCTCCGTTCGACAGGTGGCACCAGGCACCTTGGTTCGACAGGCTGTACCTCGGTTCGACAGGTGGCACCTCCGTTCGACAGGTTAACACAGCCCCAGTCGGACTCAGTCAACCTGCCAGTGTTTCTGCTGGCCAGCTGAGCTGTCGGCTCGCGCTAGAAAACTACGCACGCTGCGTGTTCCTGGCGCCACCGGTGCCAAAATTTCGCCAAGGAGTGAACAGCTGGGGGGGGGGGGAGTAGGCCAAGGACAGCGACGCATCCAGTACCTATTTGGGAAAAGAAGAAAACGCTGCACACACAAGTCGTATGTTGTTTCACAGCTACCTGTATTTCCTAATATTTCAGTGTTATAATTTACACACAAAGGCCGTATAACCCTCTAAGCCCAGTGCCCACTACGCTAACTGCTCAGTGCCTTTTGTTCAGAAGGATAACTAGCCATAAAAGGCTCCCGTTTGTTTAATAGACAGTATTTTTACAAGCAAAACCGGTTACCGGATAATGATCGTATTGCAGTGCCATCCATTGGTTGCAAACGGTTTCTACAAATCTAATCATGTCCTCCAGTCTTCACTCTTCAGCCTCAGGCCATGTGTCTGGCCATCTTGACCTCGCCGCTGGCCCCCGCCTGATCAGTCACGGCCGACTGTTTCCCTGCTCCCCTCCTGCTGGGTCTGTACGGGGCGTCGGTACCCAGAACCGTGATCCGCCGACAGTCTGTGCACCGTTCCAGGTGTGCACGGTGAGTCAGCGGCCTGAGGTGACCGCCGGTCACGGCCTGCTCAGAAGCCTCCACCTCAGCGGGCCTCTGTCTGGCGGGCTCAGCAGGCCTCTGTCTGGCGGGCTCAGCAGGCCTCTGTCTGGCGGGCTCAGCGGGCCTCTGTCTGGCGGGCTCAGCGGGCCTCTGTCTGGCGGGCTACCGGGCCTCTGTCTGGGGTTTACCTGACACGCTGCCCTAGGGCTGTCCGTGGGCGAGGGCGGGGGTGGCAGAAGGCGGCTTACCTCCTTTTTGAGCCGTGTCTGGCGGTACATGAGGCCGGGGGATGAGCCGACACAGTGGCCAGAGGGCTGGTATCGCACAGAAGCTATGAAAATTAAGCATGCTTCGTGCCAGGCTGAGCTGCAGAGGTCATTTGACACACGGGCCCGAGGGCAGGGAGGACTTGTCTCGGGAAAGAGTCATGAACATAAAACCCTCCATACATATGGTTCGTGCCTGGCAGCACCTTGCAGTGCTGTATGACACATCGGTCACAGAAAGCCGGGACCTGGCCCAGCGCTGTGCCCACCTCCGGATGCAGAAAGCCGGGACCCACCATGGGGCCCAGCGTGCCTGCACCTCCGGATGCGCTGCAGTCGGGGTGCGGCCCGGTTGAACAATGATCGCGATGTGACGGTAGGCCGATAACGATAATCAGCTGCAAATCAGGTGACTGATGTGGTGATTTCATGCTCGATAATTGGATGTCGTCACTGCGGCACGCACTTGACTGTTAAGCAGTCGGCCGGCGTGGCGCGCTGCACGGTAATGATCGATGATCCGTCAGCAGTTCCTTTTCACGGCGGGGATGATGGAGAACACCCTGCACCTCGGCCGAGACAAGGCCGAGAGGGGCGGCCAGCCCCGGCACGGAGGCACGCTCTCTCCTAGTGGACCACTCTGACCTGTCACCAATGTCGTCACAAGTGACACCAATTAAGTCCCCTGCGTGTCCTCTAGATGAGGACCTGGTGAACAATGTGCGACAGGAAAATAATTCCATTGTGTCGCGACTCGCGGTGGGCGGCGGCAGGAGCTCACGCAGATGAGATGTCATATCCGTCCGTGTGTGCATCCCGGCGGTGCGGGACAGGACAGGACACACGGACAGGACCGGGGCGAGATCGTCGGAGCTAATTTCGATCGGGGACGGGGATACCGGCTGTATGAGGTGCCGCCCCGTGACATAACAGTGGCGCCGGAGGGCCTCTGAGCTGTCGAGGACGGCCGACGCAGCCTCTGAGCCGACGCGTGTGGCGGTCCGTGTGTGGTCCGCCAGCCCTCGGGCTGAGTGATATGATGCCATATTTCTGACACGTGCCCGCGCGGGGTCCCGCAGGGCCGGGTGGAGTGCTTCCTGTACCTGTAATATTGATGAGAAACGGGGGATGTGAGGAGCGTGTCTTGAGTGCTTTACGAGTTCAGCGAGTTCGTGAGGATGTCTCGTTTAATATCAGGTTGTTGGAACGTCCGGCCGCGGAGTCCTAGCTAGTCCATGGCGCAGTAGTTTTCCATTGAACTGATCAATGATGCATTGAAGTTGTTAACCTGAATTCAAGTTACTGCAGTTACAAAGCTGATATAAGGATAAGAATAGCGCTGGTTTTATTTGTATCCCACTCAGGCAAGTTGGAAATAAAGCCGGTATAAAAAGATCTAACGGTGTCCTCGGTCACCGCAATCACTCTGTAATTAATTTAAGCGACCGTTTCGGTCGGATTATTTGTCATGGATCGCTTATCGCAGGCAATAAAGAGCTTACCACGACAATGCACTCCCGGCCTGGCCACATTCTGTTCCCGACAGGACGGCACCATCTGGAAGGAACACCTGCACGGTGCCATGACTCCAATTTACCACCCCTGTCCCGTGTCACGCAACAGGAGGGTGGGCCGCGACAGCGCCACAGTCAATCCTCCTCCCTGTCCCCGGGCGGCCCCGTAAGACGCGTCACCGTCACACGACGTCCCATCAGAAGGTCATCACCCGACCCCCGGACCATCTCCTGAGCTCGAGGATAGCGTTCCCAGGCTCCGAGACAGTGTCCTGCGGCCCAGACCGTGTCATTCACAATCACCACCCTCCGCCGCGCTCCGCAGCACTCGACGCCAGGACCCCTCACTTCCATACATTCCGCCATCACAGCCGACCACTTCAACGCATCCCACCCCAAACCGTGACGAGTCCGGCCCGGCGACATGGGTTCCACCTAATTTGCGGCGTAATCGGCGAGTCGGTGACGACTCATGTGTCCAGGCTGAGCAGCTTGTCCTCGCCCCATCTCGTCTCCCGACATTCGCGTGCCGAATGTCCCTCGTCGCTATGTTTTATTTCTCGACTCCAGTTTTTTTTCAGTCACTTATCTCCCACCGCTCGTGTCTATAACCTCGCAACCAGTATATCGTCTCCGGCCTCCTGGTTCCCATCTCTGGCCGCTCGTCTTTTCCCGTCTATCGTTTCTCGTCTCCCGTCTGCTGTCTCGTCTCGCGTCTGGCCATTCACTGCTCCGTCGCGGCTTTGGGTCATTCAGCGGTGGTTAGTCCCCCATGTGTGCGCTGTTTTTGCCGAGTAGCCCTGCGCTTTCTGTATGCGATTTTTTGTGCGGCAGGGATGAAGACATTTGTGTCTGCCCGCCGATGGGTATGTGTGCAGTACGTGGTTTGTATAACCTAATTGACATGTTTGAAGGCTAACCTGGTGGTTTTGTCATCCGGCGGTTACGCTGTGACGCCGGGGGGCCCCTTCATTGGTTACCCCTTCACTGAGCTCTGGGTAAAGTGGACGGTGAGTTGTGTTCAGTGGAAGACTATACCATCGCACGTGGAGCCCGCACACTCTCTCAAATCGGCCTTGGTCCAGGGAAAAATGTGCGTCGGAGAGAGTCGCGCGCTTAGTTTGCAAGGCTTCACAAAAATCCATCGTATTCTGTAGCTGCAGGAATGCCACAGAGTCCAGAGACGCTCACGGCCAAACGTCCAAGATGCTCTTAAATTCCGACGGATCGCTCCCGTACCTTAGGAATGCACACGCACAGCTGCTGTATCGGATATTACCATACTCTGACTGACAGTGGCACGTCGGGTGTCTCATTCACTCTCGACAACCGTGATTGATTGAACAGCACAGACATCTCAGAAGCTCGCCGATGCATTCTGTTATTTGAGTCTCAGCCGTCACGCGACGTCCAGCAATGTTCCTATCTCATTCTGAGACTGCAATAGTGCATAGCATTTGTCGCATCTCACAGTGACGATGAAGGCTGTTGACCGGCGACCTGCGTTCCTCGTGCTGTCGGCTCTCTTCAGTGTCCTACCATGTGACCAGCTCGCAGCACGTCTTTCGTGCCACTCTGTCACAAGTGACAAAATGACATTTTCATTAAGCCCCTGGGCCTTGCGAGCCAGCACGAACCAAAGCCATGATTCTCCGACGGTATTCCATAATCTTATTACTTATTACAGGATGCTATCAAGGAGGATACTATCAGGCTCGTCTCTGCCACGCTTGTCCTCCGTTCTGCCGCCTCTCGGCGGCGCCAGCCCTCCTGACGCTTCCAAGGCTCTCCAAGGCTCCGCCGACGCCCTGCCAGCATCTAAGGCTCCACTAACGCCCTGCCAGCGCTCGTCCAGCACCCTCCCGGCGCCCTCCCGGCGCGTCGTACGTGACATTCCGCTGGTCGCCGTCGGCCAAAGCACCCTGGCCGGCCGGCCGACTGGCTCCTTCGGGCCGCTGCGCCCCCTGCGTCGCGGCACGCCGCCGCCGCGCCATTGTTGTCGACGGCGCGGCAATCGCTGCTGGAAATCCAGCCCGGGGAGCCCGTCTCGGATCTGTCCCGGGACCCGGCTGCTATGCCGTCGGCTAGGGTAGGCGTCGTGCGTTGTCGACTGCGGAGTGTGTCATGTGCCAGTACGCCACTCAGCCCGAGATGAAGAGGAAATATCATACTCTGATGTACTCATACTCATGTTGAAAAATCGAATCAAACGAGGCTCTGCGCTGAGAGCTCAAACAGCGCAAGCAGTGCAAACGCTTTTCTTGTCGAATTTCAGATCACGCAATGTCATTATGGCATACGTACCAATCAATATGATTTCCGCGAAACTCTAACGAGCCGTTATAACAAACCACGGTCTCAATCAATACCTTCGTGCGCAGCGTATCGAAAGAAGCGACTCGTGACCGCCCCATTCTCAGCCGTTGTTTACGGTGTTTACTCGGCAGTTGGGCAGACCGGGGAGCGGTGCGATGCCCGACAGACCGAGAACTCAGCTGTCGGATGGGCTGGTGATGGAGCGTGTTTTCCTCCGGCATCGTTTGTCAGCGATAATGAGGTCAGAGGAGTGCGTTAACTGACGGCCCTCCCCGCGAGCGAGCCGAGAGCTCTTAATATGAGGCGCGGCGCCCTCGGGCTGCCCGGCGCGTTTTCGGTCCAGGGCGCCGGAGACGCACAGTTCGCGGTCCGATGCGACAGCGTTATTACTTAGTTGGATTCGGCAGACATTTACAGACGTGGTCTGCATTATTAAAGGGGTTGGCCTGGCGGAGGACCGAGGAATCTTATATCCTGCCATGTTAGAAGGCCTGAATTTCAGGGAAGGTACAACGCCTTTTATTTTATGTGTGGCATGCATGGTTTATAACATTTATGACATCCAGATTCCAGTCTAGGTCTCTCGATAAACCTATTTAGAATTACCTTAGTTGTGCCTAGTGCCCGAGTGCGTTTCTACTCGCTCTCAGCTCGGCAATTGTGTGCGCTGTTGGCATGGAAACGCCCATGAGAGCGCATTATGCGTCATCAGCGTTCTTCAAACAGAGCAATGATGACTAATGATAGAGGAGACTCCTCAAACAGGCGCCGGCACCCATGCAAATATCATCAGACGTGCATGACGTCACGATCCATTGGGGTCATCGGGTCTCACAGTACGGGCGACGCACCGACGCTGGTCGTGTACATAATGCATCCGCCGTTAAAAGGACATCTGATCTGATTTCGCGGGTATTGTTTACATGGGATGTGTGCGACAACCAGCAATGGCGGATCCAGGGGGGGGGGGGGCATTAGGGGCAAATGTTCCCCGCCACACACACAGGAACATGGGGGGCATTCAAAACAATATGACACCTGTGCGCGTTCCTGCATTGGCTGTAAGAAGTGATCATTAGGGAAAATTCTCCCCTCCTCTCCCCGATCAACGGTTCTTTCGCGCTAAAGACCTGATCCCCGCCATCCCCCCCGGTCAACAATTTTTTGCTGATGAAACGGAGCGAATTCCGACCCCCCAAACTCGAACTCTAGATGTCCCGGTGACGACCAACGATACCTATCCGTTTATGGGTACCTATACTCGCGTTTGCCAGCAGGCGTTGGTTGTAATTCGTTTTACATGTATGTTAGATTGGGCGTGATTATTGTACATGTTGTGCTGCTATGTTCAACTCTGCATGCAAAGCGGAACAAATCCTATGCTGTCAAGGTTTATATTCACAATGCATTTAAAATGAAAACGATATTGTTTGTGGAGCTGTATGTAACCGCTTGGACTCTATACAAATGTGGTGCACGGGACGGAACACGGAAGTACCTACTTCAGAACTTTGGCTTGCAGAACTTTGGCTTACTTCAGAACTTTGGCGCCATTTGTGTGCCTGTTGCACACAAATGGCGAACGTTACGCGTCGGAGCGGTTGCATTAATCCTGAGCAGTCAACCAGCATCGAAACACCGCTGTAGTTGCCGCTGGATATAGCCATCTCTTGGACAGATAGCGAGCATTTCAGCATCGCCTGCCTCCGTGACCGAGAACTCCCTCGCTTCCCGTCTGGGACGGCCACTTACCAGATTACCTGAGGTGAACGTACTCAAATCTACCCAAAATGCAATAACTCTTCCGTTCTACGGTAAGTCCTTGTTGGGAGTTGGGACTTGATAGATGTATCAGTTTCCTCCCTGGCCTTCTGCAGCCTTGTGGTGCTGGTGGCAGAAGGCCAGCCGCTGTTGCGTATGCGTAGCCGTTGCCTTTGAGTTTCAATCATGAATCACGGCACGATACCTTTTGAGTTTCAATCCCGTCATGATACGATGTCTAAGTCCCGCTTTTGGTGTGCGTACTGTATCTGAATCTGTATCAATACATCGCCCCTATAATTCTAGCGGATAGTTTTTCGTCGCCGTTAGCGGTTATTACACCTGGTCTCAGCGTTCTTTGTCTGGGAAGACATGGCTATTGGCTATGGACTCGGCTGTCGATCTGTAGAGCTGACTGTAAACGTCCGCTGACAGCCGATCGAGGCGCTCCGCTGACGCGTGCTGACGGGCACGATTACCCCGGTGACGGGAGGATGTGTCCCATCACCCCCACTGAAGGGTGCCCGGTCAGACAGCTCGATGAAACCGTCTGTTTTAGGAGAGTGGCGGCCGGCCGGCGCGCTCCCGCTCCCGACACCTCCCAGCTGTCGGCTGCCGGTGCTGGATGAATCCGTCCTGATCGCTCGTGTGCGGGGATATCTGATGCATACGAGGCGGGAAATGTCTGACAGCAATCACACTAAAGCCACATGAGACACACCGAGAGTTCGGCGTGACTGACACGCTCTGCTCGGCTCACTGACAGCTCTGTCGGTGTGTGTAGGCAGCCACCGTAACAGACGGGACATATTGGCTGGATTACGGGACGGATTGACGCGCCGATTTGGCGCCTGATATGCCAGGAAGCTTAAAGAAGAACCGAGGAAATTTGTTCTGCCTGACAGGACCAAGGTGACAAAGGCCGTACTAGTGAATGTGTAAAATGGTAAAATGTACAGTTNATATTTCAGTGCTATAATTTACACACAAAGGCCGTATAACCCTCTAAGCCCAGTGCCCACTACGCTAACTGCTCAGTGCCTTTTGCTCAGAAGGATAACTAGCCATAAAAGCTCCCGTTTGTTTAATAGACAGTATTTTTACAAGCAAAACCGGTTACCGGATAATGATCGTACAGTGCCATCCATTGGTTGCAAACGGTTTCTACAAATCTAAGATGTCCTCAGTCTTCACTCTTCAGCCTCAGGCCATGTGTCTGGCCATCTTGACCTCGCCGCTGGCCCCCGCCTGATCAGTCACGGCCGACTGTTTCCCTGCTCCCCTCCTGCTGGGTCTGTACGGGGCGTCGGTACCCAGAACCGTGATCCGCCGACAGTCTGTGCACCGTTCCAGGTGTGCACGGTGAGTCAGCGGTCCTGAGGTGACCGCCGGTCACGGCCTGCTCAGAAGCCGCCACCTCAGCGGGCCTCTGTCTGGGGGGCTCAGGGCTCAGCAGGGCCTCTGTCTGGCGGGCTCAGCAGGCCTCTGTCTGGCGGGCTCAGCGGGCCTCTGTCTGGCGGGCTCAGCCGGGCCTCTGTCTGGGGTTTACCTGACACGCTGCCCTAGGGCTGTCCGTGGGCGAGGGCGGGGGTGGCAGAAGGCGGCTTACCTCCTTTTTGAGCCGTGTCTGGCGGTACATGAGGCCGGGGGATGAGCCGACACAGTGGCCAGAGGGCTGGTATCGCACAGAAGCTATGAAAATTAAGCATGCTTCGTGCCAGGCTGAGCTGCAGAGGTCATTTGACACACGGGCCCGAGGGCAGGGAGGACTTGTCTCGGGAAAGAGTCATGAACATAAAACCCTCCATACATATGGTTCGTGCCTGGCAGCACCTTGCAGTGCTGTATGACACATCGGTCACAGAAAGCCGGGACCTGGCCCAGCGCTGTGCCCACCTCCGGAGCAGAAAGCCGGTGACTCACCACTGGGGCCTAGCGTGCTGCACCTCCGGATGCGCTGCATCGGGGTGCGGCGGCTGAAAATGATGCGAGTGAGGTAGGCCGATAGTAATCAGCTGCAATGAGGTGGACTGATGTGGGATTCATGCTCGATAATGGATGTCGTCACTGCGGCACGCACTTGACTGTTAAGCAGTCGGCCGGCGTGGCGCGCTGCACGGTAATGATCGATGATCCGTCAGCAGTTCCTTTTCACGGCGGGGATGATGGAGAACACCCTGCACCTCGGCCGAGACAAGGCCGAGAGGGGCGGCCAGCCCCGGCACGGAGGCACGCTCTCTCCTAGTGGACCACTCTGACCTGTCACCAATGTCGTCACAAGTGACACCAATTAAGTCCCCTGCGTGTCCTCTAGATGAGGACCTGGTGAACAATGTGCGACAGGAAAATAATTCCATTGTGTCGCGACTCGCGGTGGGCGGCGGCAGGAGCTCACGCAGATGAGATGTCATATCCGTCCGTGTGTGCATCCCGGCGGTGCGGGACAGGACAGGACACACGGACAGGACCGGGGCGAGATCGTCGGAGCTAATTTCGATCGGGGCGGGGATACCGGCTGTATGAGGTGCCGCCCCGTGACATAACAGTGGCGCCGGAGGGCCTCTGAGCTGTCGAGGACGGCCGACGCAGCCTCTGAGCCGACGCGTGTGGCGGTCCGTGTGTGGTCCGACCAGCCTCCGGGCTGAGTGATATGATGCCATATTTCTGACACGTGCCCGCGCGG
Organism: Semibalanus balanoides; assembly: GCA_014673585.1. Classification (NCBI taxonomy): domain Eukaryota; kingdom Metazoa; phylum Arthropoda; class Thecostraca; order Balanomorpha; family Balanidae; genus Semibalanus; species Semibalanus balanoides. The sequence goes on along the minus strand of VOPJ01011766.1, from coordinate 178,706 downwards.
GGTCCCGCAGGGCCGGGTGGAGTGCTTCCTGTACCTGTAATATTGATGAGAAACGGGGGATGTGAGGAGCGTGTCTTGAGTGCTTTACGAGTTCAGCGAGTTCGTGAGGATGTCTCGTTTAATATCAGGTTGTTGGAACGTCCGGCCGCGGAGTCCTAGCTAGTCCATGGCGCAGTAGTTTTCCATTGAACTGATCAATGATGCATTGAAGTTGTTAACCTGAATTCAAGTTACTGCAGTTACAAAGCTGATATAAGGATAAGAATAGCGCTGGTTTTATTTGTATCCCACTCAGGCAAGTTGGAAATAAAGCCGGTATAAAAAGATCTAACGGTGTCCTCGGTCACCGCAATCACTCTGTAATTAATTTAAGCGACCGTTTCGGTCGGATTATTTGTCATGGATCGCTTATCGCAGGCAATAAAGAGCTTACCACGACAATGCACTCCCGGCCTGGCCACATTCTGTTCCCGACAGGACGGCACCATCTGGAAGGAACACCTGCACGGTGCCATGACTCCAATTTACCACCCCTGTCCCGTGTCACGCAACAGGAGGGTGGGCCGCGACAGCGCCACAGTCAATCCTCCTCCCTGTCCCCGGGCGGCCCCGTAAGACGCGTCACCGTCACACGACGTCCCATCAGAAGGTCATCACCCGACCCCCGGACCATCTCCTGAGCTCGAGGATAGCGTTCCCAGGCTCCGAGACAGTGTCCTGCGGCCCAGACCGTGTCATTCACAATCACCACCCTCCGCCGCGCTCCGCAGCACTCGACGCCAGGACCCCTCACTTCCATACATTCCGCCATCACAGCCGACCACTTCAACGCATCCCACCCCAAACCGTGACGAGTCCGGCCCGGCGACATGGGTTCCACCTAATTTGCGGCGTAATCGGCGAGTCGGTGACGACTCATGTGTCCAGGCTGAGCAGCTTGTCCTCGCCCCATCTCGTCTCCCGACATTCGCGTGCCGAATGTCCCTCGTCGCTATGTTTTATTTCTCGACTCCAGTTTTTTTTCAGTCACTTATCTCCCACCGCTCGTGTCTATAACCTCGCAACCAGTATATCGTCTCCGGCCTCCTGGTTCCCATCTCTGGCCGCTCGTCTTTTCCCGTCTATCGTTTCTCGTCTCCCGTCTGCTGTCTCGTCTCGCGTCTGGCCATTCACTGCTCCGTCGCGGCTTTGGGTCATTCAGCGGTGGTTAGTCCCCCATGTGTGCGCTGTTTTTGCCGAGTAGCCCTGCGCTTTCTGTATGCGATTTTTTGTGCGGCAGGGATGAAGACATTTGTGTCTGCCCGCCGATGGGTATGTGTGCAGTACGTGGTTTGTATAACCTAATTGACATGTTTGAAGGCTAACCTGGTGGTTTTGTCATCCGGCGGTTACGCTGTGACGCCGGGGGGCCCCTTCATTGGTTACCCCTTCACTGAGCTCTGGGTAAAGTGGACGGTGAGTTGTGTTCAGTGGAAGACTATACCATCGCACGTGGAGCCCGCACACTCTCTCAAATCGGCCTTGGTCCAGGGAAAAATGTGCGTCGGAGAGAGTCGCGCGCTTAGTTTGCAAGGCTTCACAAAAATCCATCGTATTCTGTAGCTGCAGGAATGCCACAGAGTCCAGAGACGCTCACGGCCAAACGTCCAAGATGCTCTTAAATTCCGACGGATCGCTCCCGTACCTTAGGAATGCACACGCACAGCTGCTGTATCGGATATTACCATACTCTGACTGACAGTGGCACGTCGGGTGTCTCATTCACTCTCGACAACCGTGATTGATTGAACAGCACAGACATCTCAGAAGCTCGCCGATGCATTCTGTTATTTGAGTCTCAGCCGTCACGCGACGTCCAGCAATGTTCCTATCTCATTCTGAGACTGCAATAGTGCATAGCATTTGTCGCATCTCACAGTGACGATGAAGGCTGTTGACCGGCGACCTGCGTTCCTCGTGCTGTCGGCTCTCTTCAGTGTCCTACCATGTGACCAGCTCGCAGCACGTCTTTCGTGCCACTCTGTCACAAGTGACAAAATGACATTTTCATTAAGCCCCTGGGCCTTGCGAGCCAGCACGAACCAAAGCCATGATTCTCCGACGGTATTCCATAATCTTATTACTTATTACAGGATGCTATCAAGGAGGATACTATCAGGCTCGTCTCTGCCACGCTTGTCCTCCGTTCTGCCGCCTCTCGGCGGCGCCAGCCCTCCTGACGCTTCCAAGGCTCTCCAAGGCTCCGCCGACGCCCTGCCAGCATCTAAGGCTCCACTAACGCCCTGCCAGCGCTCGTCCAGCACCCTCCCGGCGCCCTCCCGGCGCGTCGTACGTGACATTCCGCTGGTCGCCGTCGGCCAAAGCACCCTGGCCGGCCGGCCGACTGGCTCCTTCGGGCCGCTGCGCCCCCTGCGTCGCGGCACGCCGCCGCCGCGCCATTGTTGTCGACGGCGCGGCAATCGCTGCTGGAAATCCAGCCCGGGGAGCCCGTCTCGGATCTGTCCCGGGACCCGGCTGCTATGCCGTCGGCTAGGGTAGGCGTCGTGCGTTGTCGACTGCGGAGTGTGTCATGTGCCAGTACGCCACTCAGCCCGAGATGAAGAGGAAATATCATACTCTGATGTACTCATACTCATGTTGAAAAATCGAATCAAACGAGGCTCTGCGCTGAGAGCTCAAACAGCGCAAGCAGTGCAAACGCTTTTCTTGTCGAATTTCAGATCACGCAATGTCATTATGGCATACGTACCAATCAATATGATTTCCGCGAAACTCTAACGAGCCGTTATAACAAACCACGGTCTCAATCAATACCTTCGTGCGCAGCGTATCGAAAGAAGCGACTCGTGACCGCCCCATTCTCAGCCGTTGTTTACGGTGTTTACTCGGCAGTTGGGCAGACCGGGGAGCGGTGCGATGCCCGACAGACCGAGAACTCAGCTGTCGGATGGGCTGGTGATGGAGCGTGTTTTCCTCCGGCATCGTTTGTCAGCGATAATGAGGTCAGAGGAGTGCGTTAACTGACGGCCCTCCCCGCGAGCGAGCCGAGAGCTCTTAATATGAGGCGCGGCGCCCTCGGGCTGCCCGGCGCGTTTTCGGTCCAGGGCGCCGGAGACGCACAGTTCGCGGTCCGATGCGACAGCGTTATTACTTAGTTGGATTCGGCAGACATTTACAGACGTGGTCTGCATTATTAAAGGGGTTGGCCTGGCGGAGGACCGAGGAATCTTATATCCTGCCATGTTAGAAGGCCTGAATTTCAGGGAAGGTACAACGCCTTTTATTTTATGTGTGGCATGCATGGTTTATAACATTTATGACATCCAGATTCCAGTCTAGGTCTCTCGATAAACCTATTTAGAATTACCTTAGTTGTGCCTAGTGCCCGAGTGCGTTTCTACTCGCTCTCAGCTCGGCAATTGTGTGCGCTGTTGGCATGGAAACGCCCATGAGAGCGCATTATGCGTCATCAGCGTTCTTCAAACAGAGCAATGATGACTAATGATAGAGGAGACTCCTCAAACAGGCGCCGGCACCCATGCAAATATCATCAGACGTGCATGACGTCACGATCCATTGGGGTCATCGGTCTCGAAGTACGGGCGACGCGAGCCGACGCTATGGTCTCGCACATAATGCTATCGCTCCGCCGTAAAGGACATCTGATCTATTCGCGGGTATTGTTACATGGATTGTGCGCCAACCAGCAGATGGCGGATCCACAGGCGGGGGGGGGCATTAGGGGCAAATGTTCCCCGCCACACACACAGGAACATGGGGGGCATTCAAAACAATATGACACCTGTGCGCGTTCCTGCATTGGCTGTAAGAAGTGATCATTAGGGAAAATTCTCCCCTCCTCTCCCCGATCAACGGTTCTTTCGCGCTAAAGACCTGATCCCCGCCATCCCCCCCGGTCAACAATTTTTTGCTGATGAAACGGAGCGAATTCCGACCCCCCAAACTCGAACTCTAGATGTCCCGGTGACGACCAACGATACCTATCCGTTTATGGGTACCTATACTCGCGTTTGCCAGCAGGCGTTGGTTGTAATTCGTTTTACATGTATGTTAGATTGGGCGTGATTATTGTACATGTTGTGCTGCTATGTTCAACTCTGCATGCAAAGCGGAACAAATCCTATGCTGTCAAGGTTTATATTCACAATGCATTTAAAATGAAAACGATATTGTTTGTGGAGCTGTATGTAACCGCTTGGACTCTATACAAATGTGGTGCACGGGACGGAACACGGAAGTACCTACTTCAGAACTTTGGCTTGCAGAACTTTGGCTTACTTCAGAACTTTGGCGCCATTTGTGTGCCTGTGTGGCAATTTCAAAACTGGACGAAAACGCTTACGCGCGTCGGGAGCCGGTTGCTGACATAACTTCTGAGCAGTCAACCAGCATCCGAAACACCGATGTAGGTCTGCCGCTGGATAAGCATCTAATGGATAAAATAGCCGAAGCATTTTAGCATCGCCTTTGCCTCCGTGACTGACGAGAACTCCTCGGCTTCCAGTCCTGGGACGGCCTCATCTTTACCAGATTACTGAGGAGAACGTCTGCAACCACTAACTCCCAAAATGCATGAACTCTTCCGTTTTAAACGGTAAGTCTATGTTGCGACAGTTGGGACTGATAGATGTATCAGTTTCCTCCCTGGCCTTCTGCAGCCTTGTGGTGCTGGTGGCAGAAGGCCAGCCGCCGTTGCGCATGCGTAGCCGTTGCCTTTGAGTTTCAATCATGAATCACGTCATGATACCTTTTGAGTTTCAATTCCGTCATGATACGATGTCTAAGTCCCGCTTTTGGTGTGCGTACTGTATCTGAATCTTTATCGATACACCGCCCCTATAATTCTAGCGGATAGTTTTTCGTCGCCGTTAGCGGTTATTACACCCGGCCTCAGCGTTCTTTGTCTGGGAAGACATGGCTATGGACTCGGCTGTCGATCTGTAGCTGACTGTAAACGTCCGCTGACAGCCGATCGAGGCGCTCCGCTGACGCTCCGCTGACGCTCCGCTGACGCTCCGCTGACGCTCCGCCGACGCGTGCTGACGCGTGCTGACGGGCACGATTACCCCGGTGACGGGAAGATGTGTCCCATCACCCCCACTGAAGGGTGCCCGGTCAGACAGCTCGATGAAACCGTCTGGTATAAGAGTGGCGGCCGGCCGGCGCGCTCCCGCTCCCGACACCTCCCAGCTGTCGGCTGCCGGTGCTGGATGGATCCGTCCTGATCGCTCGTGTGCGGGGATATCTGATGCATACGAGGCGGGAAATGTCTGACAGCAATCACACTAAAGCCACATGAGACACACCGAGAGTTCGGCGTGACTGACACGCTCTGCTCGGCTCACTGACAGCTCTGTCGGTGTGTGTAGGCAGCCACCGTAACAGACGGGACATATTGGCTGGATTACGGGACGGATTGACGCGCCGATTTGGCGCCTGATATGCCAGGAAGCTTAAAGAAGAACCGAGGAAATTTGTTCTGCCTGACAGGACCAAGGTGACAAAGGCCGTACTAGTGAATGTGTAAAATGGTAAAATGTACAGTTGCATAGTGCATTCAATTCTTTTTGTGCGAATAAATGTCTGTCCGCACAGGCTACATGCATACAGTGGCGCGCGCAGAAATTCACAAAGGGCCAGGCCATAGCCCTTTGTGGTCATTGCCTGCGTTGGTAAAGGTTACACAATTATCACTGCCATTTTTTTCCATTAATTTGGGGCAAGATTTCAGCTGCTGAAGCTGTTATTCAAACGGATATGCTTATTTTCTCCAACTCATCGTCCGTGGCTTTTTCTCACCTCAGCGACTAACTCACAACAAACATGTCTACGCTAACTAATTGTGAAAGCTGTTAACACATTTCGACAGACGTCGAACATAATTTGTTCGGCCAATGTCTGTCCACGTGACCTTTTCTCTGCATCGTCCGCCAGACGCAACAACACCCACACACACAGGTAATCAAACCGCCCGTGATTCAATCATTGACACGATACCCAGCCGCACTCGAGCCCGGCAAGAACCAGTGACTCAACCGGGTGCATGCCCTTCACAGAACCCGTCAAAACATTGGCAGTCATGCGCTGTAGTTGGTGCGGGCCAAAGTCCCGTCCACGTCATTCCGGTGGCGTCACTTCCGGTCCGGAAGTCGGTCGCAGCTTCCGGCCTGCTGCGCGTGGTTCCGGCGCCGCCTCTTCGTCCAGCAGTAATGGGTTATCACCACCCTCACGTCCCACAGCCGTTTCCTGAGCTCCGTGCGCCGTCCAGCTCGGTTCTGCCAGTCCCGACTGGACGTCGTAAACTGGCTGAGCTGCATCCTGACAAGCGCTGCCTGTTGCTGGGCTCCTCCGGGGCAGGGGGCAGGTGTCAGCTGGTCAGTGATAGCCGCAGTGGGGCGCGGAGCGAGATAGGACGGGAGGTGTGACGGGCCGCTGAGGTCCATTGTGCCGCGGCTGTCGCCCGTGATTTGTTCGACCCTGGTTGTGGCTTGTGGAGAGGGGTCAGGGGTCGCAGAGGAGGAGACAGAGGTCAGAGGTCAGGGGTCACAGCGGAGAGAAACTAGGAGCGGAGACGTTAGCACTGGCCAGCGCTGTTGACACGACGTTTTGCTTGTAATGAAGATGTCAGTGTCACATTTAGCCGACTCTATTCGGAGAAAAGCTGTGGCTGACTGTGTATTCCGAAGTTGTGTTATTTCACTCACATATTCAGGTCAAATGTTGACAAATTAATGCTATTTTTGCAACAATGGGTTGCATCCATTGCAGCCTTACTAATTCCAGTTCCGTTGACTGGCCTGTATGTCAGTTCAAGCTGCTGTTTGAGGAACACTTACAGTTCCCACGGGCCACTATCCCGTTTTGAACCAGCAAGACTCCGCTAGGATATTGAGCCGCCTCATTTGGTTCGAGCATGTCATACCGCGTACTTAATCTTCCTGAGTCGACAGTATTGACGTTGTGTGCACCCTGACATTGAAGACCTTGTTCTACTAACCTACAAGTGACGATGGTTATATGGGCGTCGCCCTCTTCCGAAAGTTTGGGGGGGGGGGCGGAGGCACGTTGAAGTCAATTATTTCCATGCAACGCCCATAGGCGTAATGTTTAAATCCGAAAATGTTTGAGGGGACTCATGCCTCTTGAGTGGGACGCGTCCCCCGCCCCCCCGCTTTCGACGCCCATGACGATGGCCCATGTTGAGAACGTTGCCCTGGTTACGGTAGAGTGCTTCGTAACGAGGCCGACACGTGAACGCCATTACAGATAATGACTCTAATAAACACTTGTGACGGTACATGAGTGGCGCACCCAGGGACACGGAGTTTCAGGGGGGGGGGCGGGGTACAGTTATCATTGCCCATCTACATGGTGCCTTATCTGGGTATATAGAGCGGGTCAGACCAGGGCGGCCCTTGGAAGCATCAGCTCATGTGTGGCTGGGGACGGTTCCTCGTCAGCTGAGTCTGGCTGGGGACGGCAGCTCGTCAGCTGGGTCTACACACTCTACATGGTGACGACAGCGTCCCCCCAGCCCAGGTACGCTGTCGTCCCGGGTCGCCGGGCTGGAGCTGGGCCACGGCACCGCCGCCAGGTCAGCCCCCCCTCCCGTCTGTCGCTGGTGTGTGGGGGGGAGCGTCAGCTGAGGCCAGCCAGGCTGGGGAGCCGTGACATTGGCATTCGGTGGGCTGGCAGAGACCCAGCGCTGCCGCCCCCGCAGCAGCGGGCCGACCACCTGTCCAGCCGTGCCGGTGAGGGAGGGGGACGGGGTCACGGGCCAGAGTCGGCCCGGCCCCGACCCTGGTGTCTGGGTCAGTAGACGGCCACTGCCAAAAACGGCTCCCCGCCAGCTCTGACTGTCATCTGTGTCTTGTTCAGCCTGGCGTCTCGTGAGTCGCTCGTCTTGCCACCCCGCCCTGCCGCAACCCTGAACTGCTCAGTGCACACTGCACAGTGCACATAGAGCTGCCTGTCAGATGGCCGCAACAACTTGAGGCTCATCTGGGCTCCCAGCTCGCCTTATCCGTTACCATCATAACAGATGCGAAACTACCAGGACGTCTACGTATATGCGCTCTTCGACTGCGCGAAGAGATTCATGGTTGCCATTAGATAACTTTGCATACCGCTAATGGCCGTCCATTGTCCAATGTTCATGGAAGCGTTACCGGCCTGAGCTCAGCGTTCTACCGAACAGCCTCACCCATATCGGCACTAAGACATGCCGAACGATTGTCGGAACGTCAACTACAGACCATTTCGCGATGTGTCGGATTGTCAGAGCGATTGTCAGAGCGTCAAGCTATGTAGACCACTCGCCTGGCCGAGCTGGCTTGGTGTTCGGCCACAGCTGTCGACTGCTAATATGGAAAATGCCGGTCGATCGTGACATTCGCAGTGTGGCTCATATGCGAACCGTGTCTGCTTCTCTCGAAAGCGAGACGAGGGGAGGAGGCATTGTTTCCGCCAGGGGTCCGCGTCCGGACATACTGGCCGCAGCTGTGGGGGGGCGCTGTTTCGCCCCGGTGTTAACGGGATTGAGTTACGGTGGGTAGTGGCCCATCCGGCGCAATGAGGCCGCTGGATATCATGAGTGAGTAGAGGGGACCGATCTGTGGTCAAGCGCTAGCCGCACATCCTTGGTTTATCACTGCACAGTGCACACGGTGCAGTAAACCACGGCGGTGACGTGCTATGGGTAATGGGTATGGGGAAACACAGTAGTGGACTTACGCTGCCAGCACGTGACTGACATTATGTCATTCTTGGCGGAATTTTCCTGTTTTTGTCCGGTTGCGGTTACGATGGAACGTCGTACTACGATCACGAGTCGTTCCGTGAAGCGACAGGGTGATAGCGCTAACCAAGCACGGCTCTCTGAGATGAGGCAGTCCACCGCCTTATCTCGAGAGCTCCCTGATTTACAATGGCATTACGAAACACTTGAGTTTATCCTTTCGACTGCAAAGTGTTGTCTCAACTCTCAACAGAGGCAAAAAGGCGATAGCTTAATTGCGCTCTACCGTTGGATGATTTGCGCTTTGAGTTGGCGATAATCTGAGATGGTGCGCTCTGCGCACGTCGCGTCGCTTCAGAATGCAGTGGCGAGGTAGTGGTCGGGTGCATAATGCTGGTCACACGGTGATGAAACTCGGAACGTGGCGATGCATCATAGGTACCGTGTGGCGGTGCGCGGAAGGAATGCAAGTCCAGACGACCAGACCGTACCAGGTCGAGTGAAGGATGCCATTCTTCTTGACGAACAGATGCACATTTCGTTGTCTTTGTGCTATATATGTATATAACATGGTGGAAGCCATAACGAATGTACCGTTTTCCTTGAATCTATGCATTGGAGATAAGAAATTGCTCCTTTTGAAACTACGTGGTCTCTGCTCCCAATTTAGTTTCGCAAATCTTTGCAATCGTTCACAACCATATGCCGTTTGTGGCAGAACTATTTCTCATCGGACACGTGAGGAGCGTGGAGAAGTAGTTCTCAGCTCAACCCTGCCAGCGAACCTCTCTGGCGTTCACAATTCAGCATTATCGTTATTTTCGTCGGGCGCTATATATGTGGGGCTCTCGGCCTGAATTCCCCGGTGACAGCCGGCGCCACCGCAGTTTTGCGGCTTCATAAAGCCCCGTGAAATGGGATTCGGGCGTTTGCGCCGATGGTTATCCTTAGCGGAATATTAAACTTTCCCAGGCGGCACCCTCTTTCCCGGCTCATGTCGCCAGAAGTATGATGTATCTCGCCAATTTCTGACGGTATCATCTCCGAGAATAGCCACGGCTGCTGTGACAGTGGCCTGGCCGTGGAAAGATGCGCTGCTGTTCAGGGATAGAATAACTCCCAGGTGGACGGCGACCGACCGCGGGGTTCTGCCTCATGTGGAGAGCGTTAGTGTGGGGGAGGCTCAGGAAAGCTCCTGCACTGTCAGCTTGGACTTAAGCCGGGCTAAGAATAAACGATGCAAATCGGAGTGTAGCCGCTGTAAATCAGAGACGAATCGGTTGCCTGCTGAGACGGTGGAACTTAAAAGGAAGGATTTAAGCATTGAATGTTACATAAATAGTATATCCATACTACGCATATATGCTCTGAGTTATTCAATATCAGTTATGCAAAATTGATAACCTCACAATAATGAACATTTATAGCTCATTTAGAAGATTTAGTGGATACCGTAAATGATTTAATGAGACAGTTTCAACGGCAATTTATTGCAAGGCCTGTGTAACCAAGTAAGACGGAACTGCTGAAAAGCTTGCGTGCTCTCGCCGAGTTAGAGTGGTCGATAACCAACTGCCATTCACATTATTGACCTCACCATAACTCTTTTGGGCATGAATGGCTCCAAAAAGTTGTTTGTTTTCATCCGAGATCATTCCATTCCGCCTATTTTTCCGATATTGTAATTCCTTTTCATTGGACTCAATTCTCAGAAACCTTAGCTGCCACGAATGTTGATCACGAGCTCAATTCCCATGAAGCCCGTCGTGCCTTTTTTTATCTCCCGACCGACCGCACATTTTTTGCTAAGACCGAATGTCTTGACCGCGACACGCGACCCCCGACCCCCGCCCCGACCCCCGAGCAAGCCGTCATCCTTGCTGGCAGGTCCGCCGAGGGCACCGTATTACCTGTTGCTCCCGTTATCGATGGGGACGACCCCTGAACTCCCCCGCCCCCCATCCACGCCTCCCCTAGCGTCGGAGGCAGACCAGAGCGGCGGCGGTGGCGGCGGTGTTCGGTGGGACGTGACGCGACTCCGGAGCGCCCTCTGCCGCCGGCCACAGGAAGCCGGTACAGTGGCCGGAACAAACACAGCCACGCCACTGGGACCCGCACCGTGACGTCACCGGGGGACTCAAGGACTCTCCCTTCCCTAACACCTTTTGCGGTGGTCTCGGCGGTAGTTAAGATCAGGGGCCTGCCGACTGCTCTACAATATTGATTGCGTGGGTACCGAGGCTCCATTAATATGTGTATATATGGTCACCTAATGGTGATATATAAGCGATTTATGGGGGCGATAGGCGAGAACTACTTGATATCTGTCATAATTAAGTTTTAATTGGCCCATGCATCAACGCCGACAGTAATGATGTCTTATGTTTCTGAAAGCTATCGGAACGTGAACGGCACGTGCATGAAATACTACTTCTGACCACCACTGACCAGATAATTGTTTTTTACTCTAAGTGATTGACCATTTAAGTAAGTAATTGCGGAAGATGACCGTATATTCATATACTGAATGCACACACCAAACAATACAATTAGATGGATATCGAACACCAAATATCACCACATATCGATATCTCAGAAAACACACATATTTCACTTAATGATCCATTACGGAAGACCCTAATCTATGACCATATCATAGCAGAGTTGTACCTGTATTCGACAGGCTCCGCACGCGCGAGCTGTGCGGTATACTACATTAGATGCTGGCTACTGTGACAATCGGACAGATGCATCAGACCACGGACGGAGACATGCACACGAGACGACCAAATCGGCCATATACAAGAAACGCACAACGAGTCTGTGCATTACATCAGACACGACAGCACGACGGCCTCGGACCTGATCATTCCCACGCCCGCCTCGCCCTTGTCTTTTCAGTGTAAGTGACTTGTCATATTATTACACTAGTCACTGCGAAGGTCTTACTGTACGGCGCGTCTCCTGTCCACTCTCAGCGTTGCTATGCTCACACAGAGTTACAGTTGGTCACATCTTCGTCTCACGCTTCATAGGAATCGCGCACAACCAGGACCAGCGTGTGACCGTGCTAGTCAGCAAATGGGTCCGCCCCAGACGTGACTTAGTCGTAACGTGAAGATTACGTACGGTGATTGAGCGCTGATTACGTCAGCCTGTGCACTTGATGACGTGATTTGACGTCTATAAGTAGACCGTATCTGATGTGAGCGTAACTGTTGCACGACCTCGCTGGTGCCCACCTGCCCATCCGCACCCCCCGCCCTCCGGCATGCAGGCAGAGAGGTTCGCCAATTCATGAGACAACCGCAGCCCGACCGCTTTCCCTGGGAACACCCAATTCAGCGCCTTCTTCGAACCTGGCATAATACCTAGTGTGACAAGCATGAATCTAGAATAGCGCCTGCACCGTGCACCCCCAGATGAATCTAGCACCTTAGACCCGACGATTCAACTAGTACGAAACGTCTGGCATGCTACTAGTATCTCACTAAGTTACCCACAAAGTACATGAAGCGACTCTCACGTAACGATACCACCTCGACATTTAACTTAACCCACCCCCGACATAACCCGACCACACCCCACATACCCAGCCAACTAACATAAATTCCATTCCGTACCCCACTATCCACCCGAATCCTCATCACATCTCGACTGAATCACAATTTACGCTCTTCCGTATAATCTAATCATCCATCCCAAGCGACGATTATCTACTCCAAGCAATTAATCCCCACCTACACCTCCCGCTCAACTCACATCACACACTCGCTATCCATATCTCTCCCACTTGACGCTGCATTTAACCACCTAATCTTACTCACCCGAACACTATCGTCCACACAGCAACACTAGCACCCTCGGGACCTCATCCCACCTTATCCGACCACAGGCCACAGAGCACCCTAACGGCACCCGGCAGCACCCACGCGCGATATTATTCATGGACACGACATCATGAAGCTCTTTCTTGACCAGCCCGACGTCACCTCTAAAGCTGCGCTTCCACGGCACCTCAGCAAACCGACAATCCCGGAACTCTCCTAGAGATCAAGCCACGAGACACCACCGCGCTCCTGACCGCCGCTCCCCCGCAACGACCGGAGTCCGATATTCGCGCACCTCAGGTTTCCTGTAGTCGAATATCGCCTACTGCGAAACCGCCATCAATGTGAAGCGAGCGACCGATCGCCCGGCTAAGTGGCTGCGGCAACGTCCGGATCGTGCCGCTCCCGCTCGCGACGAAACGTTTCGCCCTCTGCGAATGCGTCATATTGGATGCGCGGTGGACCTAGCGGTAGGCTCGGTCGTATTACGTTGTCGGGGGTGGTGAATCGGAGGGGATCGGCTTATGTGCGGGGTCATGGTCGGTTATGTCCGGGGGTGTGGTCGGGGTTATGTGGAAGTTGGTACGGGTGTATGTCCGGGTGTGGTTGGAGTATGTCCGGGTGTGGTCGTTATGTCGGCGGGGTATGGCGGGTTAGTCGGGGGGTTGTGGTCGGTTATTTCGAGTATGCCGGTGTTATGATCGGTGATTATTTGTGTTATGTCGGGTAGTGTGGTCGTATGTTGGAGTATGGCCGTTTATGTCGGGTGGGATCGTGTAGTCGGTTATGGTTGAGTTATTTGGGTATGTTTCGAGGCATACTGGCCCTGGTTTACAGACATTCCGTGACTCGGAATGTGCCTGGGCGGCGCTGCCGCCAGTCAACCCTGGAGATCAGGTGCTCGGGATTTCCCCAGAGGAGCGGTGGGCTGCTGGCTCTCAGTGACTTGGCACCGCTCTCTGCCCTCCCTGCCGAGGGTGGGGGGCTGCCATGGGCCTCTCCCTGCACCACCCGGGGCATTCCTGTGACGCTTAGTTACCATGACAGGCAGTGGCCCCCTTCCTATCCAGCCCTGCCCTCACGTCAGCGCTCCTGTGGCGACTGACGTGAGACATTCCACGTCCCTTTGCCATACAACATGAGTGGACAAACCCAAGTAAGATTGAATGAACAAACTAAATAACCCACAACAAGACCACAGCGCGGGGTCTTCAGCACTTGTCGGTAATAAACTCGTTTGCTGTTTCATATGGCATGGGTGCACTGCCTGTAGATTGGTCGATTCTCCGCATATGAAGCAGCCCCGGGCGGACCGCTCCCAGTTCCGTACGCCGCTGTCGTTCGAACCTGAGAGCCGCTGCTGCGGTCATCAGCTCGACAGCTCAGCGCTGCAGCTCGACAGCTCAGCGCTGCAGCTCCGCCGCTCCCGTGCTGCTCAGCGAGGGGCCCAGTCCTGTGCGACCCCTGACCTGACCCCTGCCCTCTGACCTGCCCCCTGCCCTCTGACCTGCCCTGCCCCCTGACCTGACCCCTGATCTGCCTCCTGACCTGACCCCTGACCTAGCCCCTGACCTGCCCCCTGACCTGACCCCTACCCCTAACCTGCCCTTGACCGACCCCGTACTGACCCCTGACCTTCCCGCTGACCCCTGACCCGACCCCTGCCCTGCCCTCTGGCCTTCCCCCTGACCTTCCCCCTGACCCGACCCCTGACCTCTGGCCTTCCCCCTGACCTTCCCCTGACCTGACCCCTGGCTTGACCCCTGACCTGCCCTCTGACCTTCCCCCTGATCTGACCCCTTACTGACCCATCCTGACCTAACCCCTGACCATTCCCCCTGACCTGTCCCCCTACCTTAGAGCCCTAACCCTACCGCCCCTGAACCCGACCCCTGACCTGACCTCTGCCCCCCTTGACCTGACCCCTGACCTACCCTAAGGCCTGCCCCCCTGGCTGCCCTGACCTTCCCCCTGACCCTGACCTCTACCTTCCCTCTACTTCCCCGCTGCCCTGCCCCCTGACCTGACCCCTGACCTGACCCCTGACCTGACCCCTGACCTGACCCCTGATCTGCCCCCTGACCTGACCCCTGACCTAGCCCCTGACCTGCCCCCTGACCTAACCCCTGACCTGACCCCTGGCTTGACCCCTGACCTGCCCTCTGCCTCCCCCTGACCTCCCCCTGACCCGACCCCTACCTGCCCTCTGACCTTCCCCCTGACCTTCCCATTACCTACCCCTGCCTACCCCTGACCGCCCTCTGACCTTCCCCCTGATCTGACCCTTAACCTGACCCCGACCCTAAACCCCTGACCTCCCCTACCTTAGCCCTGACCCCTGATCCTGCCCTGACCCACCTACCTGCCGCTTCTCTCCTTCCCCTGACCTTCCCCCTGACCTGACCCCTGGCCTGGCCCCCTGACCTCACCCCTGACCTGCCCTCTACCTTCCCTCTGACCTTCCCCCTGACCTTCCCCGACCTTCCCCCTAGACATTCCCCCTACGCTGACCCTGACCTGACCCCTGACCTGACCCCTGACCTGCCCTCTGACCTTCCCCCTGACCTGACCCCTGGCTATGTACAGAGACCGATCTGCCGGCTGATGGCGATTGGTGAATGCGGGCTCAGCTGTTGTCATCCGGTGGGGTCGCCGAGTTCGCACTGCAGGCTGAATAGAGTTCAGTGCCCCCTTCTACTCCGCCCCCCCCCCTCCCGCATACCTCGGCCGTGTGTTTATTGTTCCGTCCTTGTGCCGCGCTGCGCCCCGACAAACTCGCTCCTCAAGGTCTCTCTCTGTTTTGGCTCCGCTGTTTTCCTGGTTACTGTATGCCGTATGGCCGCTGGTTTCGTGAGTAGGAGTTATTCTGGACGACTGCATTTGTCCATGTCTGGAACGTCGCCAGAGCCGCCGTACGGCCGTGCCAAGGCGCTCGAGTCGGAAAGTTCATCCGCCGCTGCTTGTTTTCGGTCACTTCCTTTTGAGTATGCCTTAACGGCCATACTCTAGCGGGCTGCATTTTTCATTGCATCGGGCATACTTCGCCATCGTGCTTGATGTCTGTCTGTTATCGGTTTGCGAGGAGCCTCAGTAAGCTGGTGATCTTTTTTCGTGAGCGTTCACAAATGCGTTACAAGCCACTGGAGGGAGGGGGAGGGGAGAGGGGGAGGTAAAGCCATGTTAGCACGCTGCTGTCGAGCGTACCTACAGCAGCTATCTCCATAGGCGTATGAGCCGGGGGGCAGGGAGGGCAACTGCCCCCCGAACATTTTCGAATTTTAACATTACGCCTATGGACGTTGCATGGAGAATGCGACTTCAAAGCCTATTTGCCCGCCCCCCCCCCAGCTTCAGAATGAGTTCATACGTCCTGGCTATCTCCCACCTCTCGTTCCTTCTCTCGAGACACTTGATCAAACTCCCAGCGGGGTTTCTGTCCAGCCTGTTGGTCTTCGCGTTCTCCTCACAGACCTCACCCCGAACACCAGCAGACGCCTGGCGGTCTCTGTGGTCTCCTCACCTCGAACACCAGCAGACGACTGGCGGACTCTGCGGCCAAGACCGATGTGACGAGTGACGACCCGGACTGGCCGGCAGTGACAGCCTCTGTCCGTCGTCGGCCCGCTGCCAGCCCGCCACGCACACTCCCACACTCACACACATACGCCGCTCCACCACCTCGTACTCTGCGGTGTGTGGCGTGATTTGTGCCCCCTGAGACGGCGTCCGCGTCCGCGGGAGACTGGGAGTGTGGGGTCGGCAGTGAGTGAGTGAATGAGTGAGTGAGGCAGCTGCTGTCGTCGCCGGCGAGCGCGGCTTCCGCGTGTGTCCGTGCCGGCACGGCAGCGTGCCGACACATGGGTGCGAGCCGTGTGAGCGCTCCGAGGGGCGCCAGGAATCGCAGTCTGTCTGTCTGTCTGTCTGTCAGTCGATAGATCAGCCGGAGCCGTCACGATGTCGGCTGTCAGCGGGCGGCGCTTTGTGGAGATCCACGTGCCTCGGGGAAACGCTGAATGGGGGGAAATGTGGTCTGCCGCGCCGATGCTGGCACAGTTTGTGTGTTTGGCGGGACTGTCACAACATGCGTCTGTCGTGCGTATGTCACACACCCGTCACGCATCTGTCATGCGCCTGGCGAACTGCGGCGGCCGGTCCATCAATCATTCCGGCTGGCGACGGGCCTCATTTGGGTCAGGTCTGCGGTGTCGAGACGGCCGACAAACAGTACGGGGGCGAGAGTTGGTTGTAGCGTCGCTGTCGACGCACCGCGTCAGCTGACGCTAACGGATCGCGTACGGCTGGCTCGGCCGACAGGACAGGGTAGCCGTTTAATGTCAGACAGACAGGCGATTACGTGACAGCTAGCTAATTTTAACACATTGCCTGTTTATTCCAAAGGGTTGAATTGTATAATGTATTATAATTAAAATTACGACATCTAACGAATAATACCTAAGTCCAGTAACGATAACAAAATGCGTGAACGGACGCTTTTAATCGCCGAAAAATTAATGCGTCTTTTTGGCAAAAAAAAAACATTTATTTACACTCGGACGTTTGCATATACGTGCTTTCCAGACACGTGAGTTTGATAACCCTCAATGCATACCACTTATGAATTAATGACCTAAAGTAAGCTTTTGTGCTGAAGTTTTGATCCTTGAAGATGGCATTTCCCTGGAAACCCAGGATGCACTCACCGAATATTCCGAGGTATATTTGGCCCGATGTCAGGTTTTGAAGAGCTATCGGCTCTCGAAACATCTCAATAAAAACGGACGCATTTTGCGAAGTATTTCTGGAAACGTAGTAAGTAAGCCGGACGATTGGGCTGTATGACCTCGGGAAGCAGCCCGGAGCTCCGTGACCGACTGTTCACTGTGCCTTCAGCCCTTCACTGTGCTGGAGGATCAGTGGAACTATAGGCATTGAGTCATACAAGCAGCGCCAGCTAATGGCTCGCACTGAACACTAGCTGTGGGGAGATACTTATGTACTACGTCTACATACATACCAATACAAACCAGAAAACCAATAATCCTGTGGCTCACCGCATTACACATCACGGGCTGCTGACCACTGACCGCTGAACACTGACGCCCGGACCGCCTGAGACACGACCGCTGCTGAACTTCGCTGATTGACTGACAGACAGAGTACAGACGTACAGACACGCTGCACTTGTCCGATGACAGCGCCAACACAGGCTGCCTGGTGATGAAGTGATATGGCACTTGGCTGTAGTGCGGTGTCCAAAACATGTCAGCTGTCCGTGTAGTGGGGCGGCCATGGCGCAGAGATATCTCAATTCCAGGGACTGATACTCCGGCCCGATCCTGGCACCTAATGAACTTGTCCGATACGTGTAGGACGACGCTATATTCAAAAGCAGTTTCGGCGTTGTGCGATGAATGCGTGTGTGTTGAGCTTAGCAGATCCCTGTGTAGTTTGTCTCGGCTGAAATGCACTTGGACCAGTGCCCGATTCCCATGTTCACAACTGGCTGACTGACTGACCCCTGTCAGCTGTCTCCTCTTGTCTGTGTCTGACTGACCCCTGTCCCCCTGTCTGGCTGAGCTGACTGGACCCTGCCAGCTGTCTCCTCTTGTCTGGGTCTGACTGACCCATGTCCCCCTGTCTGGCTGACTGACTGACCCCTGCCTTCCCCCTGTCTGGCTGACTGACTGACCCCTGCCTTCCCCCTGTCTGGCTGACTGACTGACCCCTGTCTCCCCTGTCAGACCTCATCATCATCATCATCAAGTTTATTAAACATAAATGAAGCAAAATATGTAAATAAATCAGAAAGACTGACTGACTGGCCTGACTGACTGACTGACTGACTGACACCTATCTCTGTCCATTGCAGAGAACGTCACCGTGTGCGACCACGTCGTATGTCAGCTGATCTTCGGCACCTGCACCTGTTCCGAGCCGGAGGACTGCAAGCTGCCGGACGTGTCGGCCGACCCAACCGCCTTCACCAGCCGGGAAGACTGCGACCAGGCGGCCAAAGGCAACCAGCTGCCGCCTCCGGTCCTGCCCACACAGCCAGGTCAGTCACCAGAACCCTGACCGCGACGTCACTGGTACCTCGGCTGTGACGTCACCGGTACCCCGGCCGTGATGTCACCGGTACCCTACCGTGATGTTACTCAGTAGCCCGGCTGTACTCACCGAGAAGGGGAGCAATTTTGGCGTCTCACAGGTCACAGGTCACAGGTCAGGCGTCGTTCGAGGGTCTTCAGGCGTCCAGTTGGAAATTAATTGCTTGCCTGTGGGAAACGGCATCTCAGTGAAACTACACTCAGTGAAAGGCAGCATGGACGGGAAACGAATAAGAAAAACGCAGTTCAGGTTTGAGGTGGGCCGGGACAGGGGGACACGGCGGTTTCCGTCTAGGCCTTTTAGTCGCTCCATGACAAGACACGTAGCTACCACAAGAACAAGATCCAGAACACAAAGAAAAACAACGACTAGCGTCTTGCAAAAAAACTCACACACAGACAAGGCTGGAGCAAAATCGAGACAAAATTGAGATAGAGGACAAAGAAACCCATTAGAATCAATTATCGTCACGTCAGCTACTAATCAAACACAGGAGCGATCGAAATAAATTAACGCAAAGGAAGAAACATATAGTTGACATGCAATATACAAGAGTCCCGCTGCCGCCAAGCTCTCACTATTATGCACCAGAGGTCAGACACACCGCAGTGGTGCGCGGGACGCAGGCGGCACCGGAAATGGATTGTTTGCTGGCACACTTATTGATGGATCAGTCAGTGTTGAGTTGTTGACTATTAGCGTCACGGCACCAGAAATGACCGAGCCGGCCGCGACCCGACCCTGAGGCCAGCGCCGGCGCCCGGCAGCGCACGTGATTGGTGGAGCCCGCGCGGGTCACGTGACAGGTCACCCGTGACGTCACGTCCGCCGGTCGCCGCCGCAACGTCGAGCACGGATAAGCAATGCGAATAACTAAAGCTAAGAAGAGATAATGTTAACAATTACCAAAGCGAAACAAGCGTAAAATGCAAACGGAAAGCAAGCGCAACGCAATGTAATCCGCACTGTCTACGCGTACGCAGGTTAAGCTTATGAAAACGGCGTCATTAATTTAAAAAATCGTATCTTAATGAGGAAGTGATCTACTAGGATGTTAATGATACAGTTTCTACTGTCAGACCTTGAGACGGCAGCATCAGTTTTCCGCTCGTCTCTGGGAACTCCACCAGACCCCTGACCCCTGACCACAGACCCCAGACCACAGACCCCAGACCACAGACCGTCAGTATAGCGCGGCAGAGGTCTGGCTGCAGCTGACAAACCGCAGCCATGAGCAGTGAGCACTGCGCCGCCGCCGGGCTGCTGGGCATCCTTCTCTCACCATTCAGCGTGGGAGACTGGTCGGCAGCAGAGCGTGCAGGGGAGAGATACGGAGCGTTACCGGGCCGTGACGGGACCTGGGCAGCCTCGGGCCAACAGCGGGACCGCCTCGGGCCAACAGCGGGACGGCCCAGCCAGATATGCCGGACTGTCACCAAGGCGCTGATAGCTCCGACACAACGGGAGGGGCTGAACAGTGAACACGGTGTTGGCAATAGACGGTCATTGAGGTTTTTGCGATGGAATGGGTCTCCGCTAGGATTCGTCTCGGAGATAGTATCCGACACATTGGAGCGGTGCAGACAGGAAGTGTTTTAGTGGTGATTTCGTGACCAATCCCCCCCCCGCCGCAATGATGATCCAGTCGATCGGAGGTGCCGCTCCGATGACCAGCCAGACTCAGCATGTGCGAGGTCCGATAACCCCTCTAGTGGCCGCTTTCGACACCAGCGTGACGGCGCATCCTCTGACCATCGCGCCGGTCACTATCCGCTCGAGTTGTGTGCCCATCTGGCGTCCAATCAGTATGCGTCCGGCACTGCTGAGGACGCCCACCTGTCTGACAGCCCCGCCGAATGATCGGTCACGGCCCGGCTGCGCGGTGCCGCCCGTCCGGACGCGACCTGGCGGCCACGTGCTGCCCGCGCGTCGGTCAGGTCACAGCAGGTCACGCGGTCAGCGCCCGGCCGCTCCACACGCAGCTAATTGCCGTGTCCGGACACGCCACCGCCTCTGAAGCACATTGGGACGTCGACAACAATGACTGGCGAGCGCGCGGCGCCTCAGCGCGCCGCGCTCAGTGCGTCGGCATGATGTGGGGCATTCTTATGGTAATGCCGGCCGAGCTGACCGGTCACGGCGGCGCTGGAGGGACGGCGCAGGATGCCCGTAATGGACAGCGACGCACGACCGGTTGATGATGTTGCAACAGCGGCGTTTGTTCGCTCCGGGGTTGTTCACCGGGGCGGAGGTGATTTATTCGGCCTCTATACAAACACAGTCCTTTGTTTCGGTTGTTTGTTTCAATTTCAGAAATGCTGCTTTCAGCTTATTAGCACAATTCATTGCGTTCTTCCATTACACTGTGTTCTTCATTTACCATTGGTTGGATTGGATGCATTACAAGGGAATACAGATGCATGCCGTGACGCATCTGGGACACAACTGCACGGTCACAGTATGCAGATGTCAGCAGCCTGCGGTCACATCTGGCGCTCTGGTATCGTCACACTTCACTGCATTGCTGTCAGTGTCGAGCACCTATGACCTATGTGCCGGCTATCGAATGTTGGTTTCACTGTCCGACAGCACATAAACACCCTGCTGTGCATGCAAACGTCCCGCCCCGCGCCGCTGACACTCGGGAGTCCGGTGTTTACCGCAGACGACCCTGGCGACACTCAGCCCTCAGGCCGTCAGATGGTGTGAAGCTTGCAGTCCTCGGCGTCAATGCGTGCGATGGGCTGCAAGCACTTGCCCGACTCCGGCCGCCAAATGCGAGAATCTGCAGTCCCGTACGGCTCCGGTCATCAATGGTGCGAATCCGAGCGGCAAAAACGCCATGTTACACGGTGTAGAACCGGGGACTATCTCGGCCGCAGCGGCACCGTTTGTGGCGCGGTCGCGACAGTCTTGATGCTGGTGACGTCATCGGTACACTATCTCTGACAGGCAGCTGCACGGGTCGCCGGACGTTGATCGGGTTCACAGCCAGAGAGGTGAGAGCGCTCTCGATCAATTGGAGCTCGACGGTCGGCTTATATTTTGCGTTCACCCTTCTCAAAACGACGCTAAACTGAGCGGCTTTAACCAACCTCTGGCTTGCGGAATATTGCTGGGCTAATTGGATGGCCCCTGGCGGAGCTCAGGACAGTGAACGCAGTCGGAATTGTCTTGTTTGGCTCTCCGGCCGACTTAATTCATTGTGCCCGTTAAGGCGTATAATGTTCGCCGCCTGACAAAACAAAGTCAGTTGCGTGAGTTTACAATGTTGTTGTTTGATTAAATTCCAAAACGCACTGTTGGCTGCAGCGGCTCGGAAAACATCTTCTCTCTCCGTGTCTCTCTGTTATCTCCCTCTCTCTCTCTCCACTCCTCCACACTCTCTCCAGAGTGACTCGGTTGGGGCCCAGTATTGATGCCAGTCGGCTCACCTCTCGCCACTTTCCGTCACTGCTGACAGCAGCTCCAAACCATGAGCGCGAGTTATCGCCATCAACATTGGCCGCTTTCACAGCTGATGAGATCATGGCAGGGCGAAGATTGGGTCGCCGGCATGGCAGCTCGCCAAGATTTTGGCTTCAGTGTGCCTACTGTCTGCTTTCTTTCTGTTTGGAGGGGGTTCTGGTCTTCTTATCCTTTTTCTGATTATTTTGTGTTACTTTTTGTTATGACCTTTTTTGAAGCAATTGGCTGTGGAGCTTGTACAGCTGCCGACAGGAAGATCGCTTTCCCCTGGCTGGCGATACCTGGCTTAAACACTGTGAGTGATCCAGTTGCGCTGTACTGTTAGACTGTACCGCTTGAAGCCTTCTGTACTGATAGTCTAACAGTCCACAGTCCAGAGTGACTGGATCACTCACAGTGTTTAAATGGAATGTTTCACATTAACATTATATTTGAGTTGAGATGGCCATTTTGCTGGATTTGCATCAGGGACGTAGCCAAGGGGGGGAGCACGGGGGCCATGCCCCACCCCTGAGCGAAATAAATTCACACTAGATAGAATGAGATTCTCTGAAAACCCGACCCTACCCCCCCCCCCCGTCAGCCAACATAATGGCAGCTGAGGAGCAAAATGTGATTTCACACCAGATAGAATGAGATTCTTTGAAAACCCGACCAAACCCCCCCCCCCGGTCAGCAGCATATGGCTGAGAGGAGCAAAATGTGTTTTTTTCCGACGTGCCCCCCCCCCCTCCTGAGCAAAATCCTGGCTACGTGCCTGATTTGCATTGCAATTAAGTAGTGTAGAAGTTAAAACACTCACAGAGGTCCAATCGAAAGTAATTTTGAGTTTGGTTTTGACATCTGCACAAAATAAGGCCCCTAGTGTATTTGAATAGCCGCGTAAAGCCGATGTCGTCATCTCTCTTTATCAAATGTTTGATGAAAGTAGACTTGTTTTACATTTGGCTATACATTAGCCATACACTAGTCATACATATTGTAGCGTGTAGGTTTTCTCGTATTTCCAAAAATTCTTCATCATGACTTCATCAGCCCAAAAGCCAAAACTTAGTTTTTCATTAAATTGGAGCACCGTTTGTGAGAAACAAATGTCAGATCGCGTGTTCGGCAAGCAATTACTTTATATTTTGCACCACAAGCGGGCGTACATTTGAACAACTTTCAGAGAAGTGAAACATTTCCCTTTAAAGGCGGGACGTCCCCACCTTAACATAATATTTGAGTTGAGAATAGCCATTTTGCGTGCTTTGGCATTTAAATTAGTATGGTATGAGCTTGAAAACAACCACTGAAGTCGAAATAACACAGGAGAAACGATTGTTTGATTTTGCAATCTGTTAACATCGCCAGCCCCCAATGTAGGTATTTGAATGGTGGCGTGAGCCGATGGTTCGTAGTCTCTCGTTTGCTAAAATGTTGAATTACAGTCGACTTGTTTTACCTTTGGCCATACATTAGCCATTACACTAGTCTTACTTAGTTGGCAGCGTGAAGGTTTGCTTTTTTTCCCAAAAAATTATCTTCATATGATGTCATCAGTCTAATAAAATTAAAAAACTGTTTTTATGAAATTGGAGCACTGTTTCGTGAGAAACAAATGTCATTAAATCGGTTTCAAGCAGCTATTCACTTCATATTTTGCTACACACAAAAACGACGTACATTAGACACATTTTTTGAAGGTTGGGACAGTCCCTGTTAAAGGGAATGTTTCACATTAACATAAGATGTGAGTTTGAGATGCGCCAAGTTTGTTGCGCAAGTCCATTGAAATAAGTATTTTTCTAGGAAGCTTTAAAACACCCCACAGAGGTCTATCGAAAAGTAAATTTGAAGTTTGGTTTGACATCGCAAAAATAAGGCCCTGGTATAGGGTAGCCGCTTAAAGCCGATAGTCGCTCACCCTTTTTATCAAATGTTGATGCAAAGAGATTGATATTTACATTTGGCATATACATTAGCCCATACACTAGTTCATACATATTGAAAAAAGCCCGTGAAGGTTTTTTCTCATTTCAAAAAATTCCTTCAATATAATGAGACGTCATCAGACCCAAATACTACTTAGTTTCATTAGAAAATTGAAGCAATAGATAATTGAGAAACAAATGTCAGAATCGTGTTGAGCAAGAATTAACTTCATTATATATATGCACACAAGCGGCGTACAATTGGGAACAACTATTCAGAGAAGGTAGAACATTCACCCTTAATAAGCAGGTATTAAAAGCAGAGTCAGCCAGAGGGACAGCGATCTTCCTGTCGGCAGGCTGCACCTATGCGTTTTGCATGTTAGATGGACGACGCCTGTACTGCTATTTTAATTTGTTTCGCTCATTTTTCCCCATTTTAATTACATAATGCCTCATTTTTGTTGGTATCTGACGTGTGAGGATATTCATAATGTGCACGATGATGTGCTGATTACGCCGAGCGAAACAAACAACTAAAACATCTTCTCATCAAACACTCTGAGTGGGAACTCACCGCCTACCTGTGCCCCGATTCCGCCCTCTCCACCCCTCCACTGATGTCTCTCTCTGCCCATCCACCCCTCCACTGATGTCTCTCTCCCTCTCCACCCCTCCCTCCATCCATCTCTTGGACATCGTGTCGACAGAGCGTCCGTCCCTCGGGACGAATACGGCCCGTGCCACCCTGCACACGGCCCGCGTGCACGGTCATAGAATTCTGCCCGCGTGTGCCCCGGTGTCCACTGTCCACTCCGACCTGGGTCCGGCGCCGTCCCGGCCCTCCCCTCGTCCTCGCGGCTTTCCCTTGTCTTCGCACCGCCATCTGATGGCACCGCCCACACTCGCAGTCGTTATCACGCTATCACGGCTATCCGCCGGCCGGTCGTGGCCCTCCCTGTGGTCGCCGCGTTATCACCCGATCACGGCCGCCCGTGGTGGCGCGCGGCGCGGAGTCTACGCGATGGTGTGTGAGTCGCGGCCCGCGCGTCAGGGCGGGTCTGGGTGGCGGCTCTGTCATGCTGCATGGCTTTCTCCGTGTTGCAAGTGGTGGCCGAGCTGCGGGCGGTCCTCGGATGTCGCCTTGGTAGCCGCGAGGAGCGCGCCGACGCGCCAAGGCAAAAAGAACGCCTTGCGCGTGTCATGTCGGCGGGTGGCGCCTTTTTGCCTGTGGACAGTAGTCAGCGCGGCGGCGGCGGGGTCGCGGGGAGAATTAGCACGTGCGATGGCT
Source organism: Semibalanus balanoides (assembly GCA_014673585.1). NCBI lineage: Eukaryota > Metazoa > Arthropoda > Thecostraca > Balanomorpha > Balanidae > Semibalanus > Semibalanus balanoides. Next base: position 153,338 of record VOPJ01011766.1, on the reverse strand, counting down.
GTTGAGATGGTACCGAGGTGATGTGCTGGGTTACAGCCTACAGGGTGTGGGAAGGCCACAGAGCGCACCTCAGCTGCCGCGGTGGCCACCTTCCGTTTTATTTCGGCCCCCACCCCGCGCGAGATAAGTGTATGCAAGTCAGCGGCCAACGTTAGGTTTTATTGCGGGCCTTAACTTCTGAAAGCTATTTGTTTGGACGGGAATACGTGCGTTATAAAGATGTCGACGTTTGTCTGTATATCGATAAGGTACCAAGGACGGCGTCTCTTGACATGCTTTCAAACGGTATGCCCATAATCTGACATCAGATAAGAACAGTTTGAAAACGAGCCATTGTAGCAAGTAAATAATACCTACCTACTTGCTATAGAATTGTCACATCGCAGCTCACAAATAACAACACAGGGATTTATTTGGTTCTAGTCACCACAACAACAAAGTAGATCAACATTAGTTTCAATTTTATCGTCTCAACTCAATTATTAGATTCTGTTTCGTTGAATGTGGCTGCTTCATCGTGTGGATGGCGTTTTATCATGAACCAATTGCAACGTCCATGCTATTCAACACACTTCCAGTGCAACAGAACGTCACGAACGCCTTGTCTCACCAATCTTGGAATCATCCGATCTAAACCATTCATAAACGCCTTCAATTGTTCTCTGCACATCGCTCCTGACACGGCACGAATTCCAGCGCTCCTCGTTTCGTCGATCTGGCTTCATAAGATCGTCCTCTGGTGACATCTGGCTCGCACATGACATTCCGCGCTTGTCTCCCGGCCTTCTGCTGCAGGCGGCTGCAGACCATGGCAGTGTGGCAGCGTCACATACCATCGCCGCGGCCCTGCATCATTCCATCACTGCAGTGTCGCATTCCATCACTGCAGCTAGGCAGCTACACGGCTCCCGCGGCTCCGTAGCTCGGCAGTCCGGCAGCCCGGCAGCTCTGCGCGGCTCCAAGACCAAAGCTCCTGTGGCGGTTTCCGACAGCCTGTAACTGCCTCTGAGTGCCTCGTCCGGCGCCTGGTGTGCTGCATATAACTCGGCCGTAACTGCGGGCTACTGTTCGCCGCTACTGTGCACTGTGCAGTGTGCGCTGAGTTCCGCACTGCGGCGCTGAGTTCCGCACTGCGGGGCTGAGCACGGTACGATGTGGCGCTGAGCACGGTACGATGTGGTGTGGGCAGTGTGCTGAGTGCGTGACGCTCACAGACGCCGCAGTAGGACCACCCGCGGCGTCCGGCGGAGGGTCGTGAGGTCACCCTCCGCTAGACAGACGTCCGGGCGGTCCTCGGAGTGCAGGGTGTGCTACAGGGAGTCGGCTGTCATCGGTGGCATTGCGAGTCTGACAAGATCTGGTCTGGGTGGATCGGACAAATTGGTCGTAGGATTGGCCCGATTTGTGCTTAGGCAGCCGCAAATTATAGATTGGGGCGTGATAAACTAGTGTTTTTAGTCATTGAGCCTTTTAACTCAACGATCTCACAGGCTTATATCGGATAATGGTGTCATTAGATATAGTGCTGGAGACGGTTCAGAAAGGTTTAAAATTGATACATTCACGTTCCCACCTGGAAAACATGCGCGGCACGTTTAAACTCACCCATGACATCCGCCAAAGGAAGTGGGCGTAACTTATGTCTTATAAGACACCGACCATACCACGCAATCGATATTTACATCCGGTGACACCATTTGTTTGACCCGGTTTAATTAGCCCTCTCTTTCCCCTATCTAAGGTGACCACTGACCACATCTACCCATGTGTCGCCTCATTCACGCTTCAATCACATCACCTATCTGTGACCACATCGCAAAATAAATCACCAATCCTACCTAACCAATCACCACTGGCTAACATGCATCACCATGGCAACCGTGACCACCATCACCATCCCGCAACACCCGCAGATCGGCCTCAGCCCGGCATCCCATCTCGGCCCCAATCGGCCTCTGTACTCCGCAGATGCTGCGTCTCAGCGTCGCTATCGTCACGGAATGCGACCGTCGTCGGCCCGCTGCCCCGGCTACCATCTCCTGCCGTGTATACCGGAGTGCCGGCGCCGATAGATCGCCATACCTCTCCGGCGGCAAACAGCCGCCGCCGACGGACGCCGTCCAGCGGCCGGCGACGAGATATACCTCCGGCTGCAAATGATGCCGTTTGTTTAGCCGTGCTTGCCGCAATGGACGTGCTCCGGTGGTTAGAATGTCCATCATGTGCCGGCATGCCGCTTGATTAATGACTGTGGCCTGTGCAGAGCGGGCTGGCTTCCGCCGCGGCTCGGCTGGTTTATCTCACTGTGGACAAACTGCCGGCCAGCTGACAACCGCTGCGCCGTGAGCGCCCTTCAGCTGAACACCGAGATCGTTATTAATCGCCCATGAAGAGGCCGCTCGTGGATTAAGCGATCACATAGCGTCTTCGTGAGAGCTCTGATAAATGAACTGTTGTGTTGTGCCATGCTCCAACTGGAAATCATTCACTCCTACCATATGAAAACAACAGCCGTTCCTTATAAGCCCGCTGTTGAACATCCGCGGAAGATGTTTTCGACGCGATACATACGGCGCACCTTGGCTGAGTCATCACCACATGAAGAACCGTATGTTGGCATCCCAGATAAATAAGGTAATGCCGGACTGGTCTGATCCGGGATCAGACCGCGCCAGCGCTGCCTAACCAGACCAGTATCTTCCGATATACGTCAGTAAGCCAGCTCTGCTAGCAGGCAGCTGCTTCCGTACCGCGCCGTGCCGTGTCGTGTCCAGAGCGCCAGCGCCCGGAGCGGCAGGGAGCACTGTTCAGTGTTCACGACTCATGAGCTATGCGGCTATGGATCGGTGGCACACGGCTCCCCGCAGGGAGGCCGGACTGCAGCGGTAACCTTCCGCTGACGGTCAGACCAGTAACTTCCTGCCCTCCCCACTCCCCCACTGCAGAGGCGCCGCCTTTGAGGTGCCGCTGAGCCGGGTGCAGAATCACGGGCGGCTACCGCGCCGTGCACGGTCAGCAGGAAGTGGCGCCTCCTTGCGAGACGGCTGCCGACTGCGACTGGCGACTGCCGACTGCCGACTGCTGACTGCCTACTGCGACTGCTGACTGCCGACTGCTGACTGCCGACTGCTGACTGCCGACTGCTGACTGCTGACTGCTGACTGCCGACTGCTGACAACTGACTGCTGACTGCTGACAACTGAAAACTGACTGCCGACTGCTGACTGCTGACTGCTGACTGCTGACTGCTGACTGCTGACTGCGACTGGCTGCTGCTGACTGCGACTGCTGACTGCCGACTGCTGACTGCCGACTGCTGACTGCTGACTGCTGACAACTGAAAACTGACTGCCGACTACTGACTGCCGACTGCTGACTGCTGACTGCTGACTGCTGACTGCTGACTGCTGACTGCCGACTGCCGACTGCCGACTGCCGACTGCGACTGTTGACTGCTGACTGCTGACTGCTGACTGCTGACTGCTGACTGCTGACTGCTGACTGCTGACTGCTGACTGCCGACTGCTGACTGCGACTGCTGGACTGCTGACTGCTGACAACTGAAAAACTGACTGCCGACTACTGACTGCGCTGTGGACTGTTGACTGCCGGACTGCCGACTCTGACTGCTGACTGCTGACTGCTGACAACGACTGCTGACTGCTGATGCGGCATGCTGACTGTTGACTGCTGCATGTTGACTGGCGACTGCTGACAGACAAAAGCACGGCTGACTGGCGACTGGCTGGACTGCTGGACTGCTGACTGCTGACTGTTTGACTTTGACTGCTGCATGTGACTGCGACTGCTGGACTGCTTGAACTGCTGACTGGCGACTGCTGACTGCTGACAACTGCTGCTGACTGTGACTGCTGACTGCTGACTGCTGACTGCTGACTGCTGACATAGAACATTCAGCCAGGAGGAGAGCGGGAACACTGACTGCGGACTCCTGACCTCACCAAGCGACTGCACTAGACGTCACTCTCCTGCAGGAGACCCCAGCATGCCGCCGAGCCTGTCTCCTCTGACTGGAGAGCACCACTCAGCTCTGACATGGCCGCGCCACTCAGGACACTTGCACCGACCAGCCGTGGGGCCCGCTCGGCCGCCACAGCGCCACTCCCCGCTCCATCAGCCGGCGGCAGCGCGGCGCTCCGTATATATCGGCCGTCACCGCGGCCGAGGGCGGCACATGGTACTAATGACAGCGACTAATTAGGGCGACCACGACGGCAGGAAGTCGCCAGGGGGTGACTAGGAGGGGCCGGTGATGTGGCCTGATCACATTGCAGTGGAATGTATGACCAGCTCACCACGAGATAGGTCACTACAGGGTGGGTAACTATGGACTGGGCAGTTGGGTGTGGCCAGATTATTACAGGCCCAGTGGGTGGGGTGTGATTACTGGCCAAGTCGCTACAGGCGACTTGGATGGCAGGGGACGGGGTCCAGGTCACTACGGTCAGGTAGTGGGGTGTGACCACTGTCCAGGTCAGGCCATGGTACTCATGGGGTGTGACCGTTCCGCGCCACGCCTGCGTCTGCCGAGTCCGTCAATTCTCCGCCGGCTGCCGTGATTAATGGTTCTCTCGGCTCTAATGGTTACCTGTCGACCGAACTCCGCCGCTGAAGGGCTTCCCGGCTCCAACTTATCACGGCCAACACCGACTCATTATCCGGATTTATGTGCTCTCCTTATGACAGTTAGTAACCCCATAATCAACCGACCGCACAGTGGAAACTGATCGGCACTAGATTTGCATACGAATGCATATCGATCCACCTGTTCATTACCGATACAAATGTGCGCGATAACTCGACAGCTGGCTTTCAGACGACTGCAATTACGTCGACAGCGGCATATCTGATTTCAATCGATCTGCTTCAGAATAAAGCGTAGCGGGACGCACACGCCCTCCGCCCGTGGACCCGCCGACGTCTCCATCCCGCCCTCCCTGCATGCTCAATGGCCCGCCCACTAATTGCGGCTAATGCTGACGGATTGTGCCGGCCGCGGCAGCCCCGGCGGTTCCGCTCCGGCGGTTTCTAAGCCGGCCTTCTACGGCGACCGACCGGTGTCGGAGCGGCTGGCTGGTGTCGGCGCCGCCCGCTGGTGTACTACATGGCGGCAGCGGTGACCGTCCGGTGAGGGAGGGGGAGAGGAGGGGGAGGGGTCGGTGACGGCGCCGGGGTGGCGGCGTCGCTGCTCGTCGGATGACGGGCCGTTTCGACCCAGTCCGCATCTCATTTGCATGTGCTTCACTCTGGTCCAATCTCTGGGGCGGGGGGGGGGGAACCCGGGGGGGCCCCCCCCCCCCCCCCCCCGGGGCCGGGGGAAGGTGGGGGGGGCCGGCGGGCTTGCAGGGCGGGACTGGAGGGGGGCTGCCAATGCCGATGAGTGGCGTGGCCCGCGGCGCCGGCGCGGCGTCCCGCATGTTTTCTGTCCCTGGCGCGCGGCGCCCTAGTTGATACTGATTGTTGTCCAATGATTTGCAAGATGTCCTTGCTGTTGTCGCAATTGAGGCGGCGCGTCGGGGCGATGTTTTCCGGTGGTTCTTCGGGTCGGCCGGCCGGACGCGGCCATTGTGCGTGTGAGTGCGTGACAGTGACGCGCGTGTCACGCTGAGCGCGCTGCGAGGGTGTCGAACAGGGTGTTCAACATGACGGTGAAGGACAGGCGGCTCGGTGCGCTTTGATTGAACAAGTGGTCTCCCCTGGCCTAGATCTGGCCACAGCGCGACACCTACGAGCCGTCCGTCGCGCAGCACCCTGACCTGACGCCTGTCGCCTCGTACAACACGGTGATGAACTCGCCGCCGAGCAAGAACACGACCAGAGATCAGAAGTCATCGCGCGGACGCCGTTCTTTCCGGCGCGAAAAAGACCGCGTCATGTCCGTCCTGCGGCGCGTTCGAAGTCGAAAGACCGCGTCATGTCGAACGCTGGTGCGGCGCGATCGAGGCTGCTTGTCCGCCGAGGCTGGTCGTCCGGAAGCCGTTCGCGGCGCGGCTGCGATATGACAGCCATTTGGCAGCGCCGACGGCGCTGGGGAACTAGCTCGGCCAGGCGGCGCGCAATAAATTCAGGCCAAATCGGGCTTCAGCGTCTGTTCAAGTAGCGACAGCAGTGGGCTGCACGGGGTGATGAGAGCCAGCCTGTCCACGATCTCATGCAGACGAGCGGCGGCGGGCCGGGTCGAGCTGCGATGGTGTGGGAGGCCGCGCCGAGCCGCGCCGAGCTGGGGTGCAGGGTGGGCCGTGGGAGACCGCGACCTGCTGCTCAGGGGAGCAGCTTTTCCAGACAAGTTGGGGGTGGAGGCTGAGCTGGGAAAAATCGCTTCAAGTACCATCGAAATCAACAAAGTACATATTTCTCTCGGATTTGACCCACTTCCTCGTCCAAGTTGGGGGGAGGACTGAAGCCCAAGCTGGGGGGGGGGGCTGAAGCCCCCAACTGAATAGGAACCTACACCCCTGCCGCTGCTCCTCGGTATATCAGGGAGATACGGAGAGGGGATAGGCGCGGGCAGCTCGCGGCAACATATGTCTCCCCAGGACAGTGAACTGATGAGCCAGGCGACGAGTTGAAAACAAACGCGAATGTGAAGCTCTTCCAATCTATATAGGCTCTGGATGGAAAGACAAAGGAACGTGACCGTCTTAAGTCGAGTGTTAGTGCTGGGTTCAGGAGCTGGGTGGATCTTGTTCCAAAGTTAGAGCTCGTAAGGTCTCCGCCTCGAAGTTCTCCCTGTAAACTGGCGGTACCTACTGGAGCTGGGAGCGCCGCAGAAGAGCTAGTGCAAAAAGAGCTGGAGCTGATGGTTGGGGTCTGGAGCTGATGGTTGGGGTCTGAGTTCACGCAACAAGCTTTGCTATAGGTGAAAAGGTCTGGTCCTAGAAATCTACTAACGCGTTGAAATATTCGGACTAAGAAACTACTTTCCTAATGCTATTTCTGACGATTTAAAGTTGTGCAACATGGTAAAGACAAGTGCGGCCGAACATCCTTTAAAGGCCGATTGATATATGGACGAAGTTAGTAACAAATGATAAATCGCTCCCTATAGTCCTCAGCTTCTAAGTCGTGCTTCATATCTGTAGAAGTCAAGGCCAATCTGATCCGCTATCGAGTTAACTGCACGCCCATGTCTCCTGCTGTAGTACACCCCAGCGCCGTTGGCACTCTATACCACATTTCCACAAGTAAAGTTTTCATTTGTTTTGGATTAATTCTTATTCAGCTGGAATATTAAACCTGGAGTCCTCAGTGTCGTGTTGACCCACTGAGATTATGTCCGGCGCTACGCTTTGGGAGAAATGTCCGCCCCCACCTCTCGGCCTATCTGGAGCTGTCCGCCCGTGTCCGTCCCGGTCCGATGATAGTCTGCTCGGCCTATCTGGAGCTGTCCGCCCGTGTCCGTCCCGGTCCGATGATAGTCTGCTCGGCCTGACACCCACCCAGACCGTCACTTGGCAGCATATCTCCCGTGTTAATTGTTTGAATTAATGGACGAACCACTAAATTGGCGACTGAGGAGCCCAATCTGCGCCCGATAGTGATCGGTGCCGGTGTGGCCACGCCTGGGCTGGCCCAGAGCCGTCGGTATTTACACGCTACTGATAGTCTCAGGAATCGGCCGCCTTTTACGGGCCTCGTTATGTTAATGGGGCTGCCGGGAATAGCTGTGGATATTGGATGGTGCGATAATCGGATAGTTAGTGACGACCTATCGCCTTATATCGCCGCCGGAGACGCCTGTCCCGAGTGGTTGTTTGTAGGAAGTGGCCTGTTTGTTGGGTCACGTGCGGGGCGTTTTTGATGACGCCGAAGAACGTCCCGGGTTTAGAGATTGCTGTAAATGGGAGAGACAAACAGGAGAGGTTTCGTATCTCCAAGATCCACGTGACTGGAATTTGTCGAATGAAAACGGTCGAAAACGGTTCGGTATATTCGGCTAGCCGAATTCGTTGAATCGCGTGATTCGTTAAGTTACCCTTCAAAATTCCGGCATCAAAGAATCGAAGCGACACATTTCGGTCAAGAGACCTCAGCAATTACCATGTTCCGCCGTGCATCTGACCAATAGCACGCATCTCGTAACGTGCCGTGTATATACATTTGCACGAACAATTATGTATCGACTATCACCATAAACCATTATCATTCCCACCTGGAAACAGCATGCCTCCAGATAATACTTCATGCCCCCAATGTCATCCGATGATGCCCCGGAAATCAATAGTGGCCGACTGACAGAATGAATAGCTGACGGACTTTTACGACCCACCGACCCCCATACTACCTGCCGTGGATGGGGGTATGGGGTACCACGGGCCGGCACACGTCCGCGCCGTGACGGGATGCGCTTTGACGCGCCATCTCTCTGATAAATGACGGCGCCTCACGCGTGTCCCGTCCCGTGTTCATGTCACATTACCGCCGCAATTTGTCATGGCTGCGCCACGTTCGCCTGGCGCCTGTGACGGCTGCCGTCTGTCGTCTGTCCGCCACGGCTGTCGAGTGGCGCGGCTGCGGCGACTGCGGCGCGGAGCCCATACATCGCCCGGGACAGGCACCCGGTAACCGGCCTAAGGAACCCGTGTATTGTCCAGGACTGGGAGCCTGCTGACTGGCGGCTCGTGTGCCGTGTGTGACACCCTGTCGCGATGACGCAGGCAGAATGAAGCAGCGATTGTCGCTCCCATGTGCGCTGCCGTACCGGGGACCGGTTTCTGGCGGGGAGGGGGCGGGACGGGGGATGAGGGGCGGGGAGGGGTGGTGAGAGGCGGGGAGGGGTGTAAGTGCATTTCCGTGTCACGTGCCGCCGTCGCATACACGGTGTCGCCATTGAGCGGGTGTGGCTGGCTCAGCGGCGACTAGCACGGCTGTTAGTGCTGGCGTTAATGACAATGCAGGCACTAGGCAGCTTCTGCAGAGTCGGGTGTAATTGGAAACAGCTAATGCAGGCTCCCTGAGTTGGTTTCATTGCATTGGATCGCCAGTTGGTTGCGCTTTTCCACTGAGCTAGATTTCACTTGAGACGGGCGATCTGTCACGCGACTTGTTATCGATACAAAATCCAGGAACGGATCCAGCCCCTTGCTTTGGGGGGGGGCAACTTTTTCCAGCAAAAAGGTAGGCATCCCATTTTTTTTCTTCACGGATTTGAGCTTTTCACCTTATTTGGCATTAGAGATTAAAAAATGTGATTAAAAAAGAACGTTTTTTTTTCGGAAAAAAACGGGGGAAAAATCGGAAAAAAACTGTTTCGTTTTTTGGGGTACAAAATCGGGGAAAAATCACTTAAAAACACACAGAACACCATTTCCGTAGCATATACACACAAAGGTAATTAATAATAACGTTTATTCTCCATAACAATCGCAAGGGCGTCACCGATAATATTGGAGTGGTTCGGTGAAATGCGAAAAACGTTATATCGTTTTGTCTGCGTGCATGCTTTGCCAACATTTTGTAATTGTGTATTCCTGTTATAAATAAGATTTGGTTTATGTTATGGTATTTAGGTGTTTTAAGGGGGCGATGTCCGCGTCATATCGTTCGCGTCGCCTTTTTCGGAGCTCGGCAGGCGATGCGTTAACTTGTTGCCAGCTTGAAAAAATTACCCTCCTCAAGGGGGCTGACGAGGTCCTTTCCTGATGTTTTTCTGAAATCGACTTTTTACTATTTGGGCGGCGGCTCTTGCTGAAATTCACTTAACTGGTTTCACATATTAATATCGGTATGATTGGCAAAAATTGCACTGTAAATTGGTTCGTCACTTTGGGAGAAAAGTGAACATTTTATGTGAAGGGATTTAGTTGGTGACAAGTAACGTGGTAACTATACTTGTAAAAATGTAGAGAATGATTTTGCGCAAATTGCTATACAAGAAGCGACAAGATGATCGATTAATACATTTTAATTAGGAAAGGCGAAACGATTTCCGAAATTTTGGGGTTTTTTACCCGTAAAACTAAAAAAATGGGGGAATCACTAAATGAATTAATAATTGTCAAAGATTTTGACAATCCATAAAGATAGGTGAGAGAACTAAATAGTAGGAAATACCCAAACCAAATTTAAAAGCAGAATGACTTACAATCGACTATTGTGATGAGTCGATAGCTCCCTAAGCGTAAAATTTATCTCATTGGACGTAATTCTTTTATTCCACTTTTTTACTTATTTTGACCAGATAGGTACGACAATAATACATTTGTGGGTATTTCTGAGGCCAAACTGGTCTATGGGCCAAGCTGTTTATTTACATTTATGCATTTCTCATTTGGATGTTTTTTGACGGAGATACCGCTATTCTTTGACGTGATCGGAGTGAGGTCATGCGTTGACTCTGGAAGTTACCAATTGACCTGAAACCTAAAACAATGCAAATACCGTTAGAATTGCCTCACATGAGGGCAACATGCTGTTTCTTCCGGCGTTGTCTATGATGCTTGGTTTGGAAGTTTAATACAGGTGCATCCTGTCACCTCCCCCCCCACCCACTCGTCTCCGTCCAACCCGTAGGCGAAGGTGGTAAACGTAAGGCGAGGGTTTGATTGTATGAGTGGCGGGACGCAGAAATTATACCGTAAGGAGAGCCCTGCCATACACGTTAATGAAAGTTATTTTCGATTTTCTAATTTGTGTAAGCAATTGCGAAACTTGTGTGATGCCGCCAAGGCGGCGCTGAATTTTTTTCCATTTTTTTTTGGGCATTGTGAGATAGCTTGATTTGACTTGCTTCAAAACTATTCTAACGATAAATTGGTTTATCTTTGCCTCGGGTATCAGAACTAACCATGTTAATACAAAATAGTAACCAAAGCAGTCTGTAGTTGAATATGTGGGTATTTCCACTGAGTAGTCCTTTTTTGGGGGGAGAAGTTTGCCCACCTCTTTTTCGCTGGGGGGACATGTGCCGGATTGGCCGTCCAGGATCACCCGCTGCGCTTGAAGTTTAGTATTTTATAAAGGGACGTGGTATCCTGTGGTCAGTAACACGCCAGGGAGAGCTCTGCTCAGAAACAACAATGTTAATTCGCGTTTCCATTTTCAAGAATTTGTATAGGCAATTGCAAATCTTGTGTCATGCGCGAAGCGGCGGCGAAATTTTTCAGGGTTTTTGACTGTGATGAAGGCTGGATTTTACTGCTGCTAAAGGCAGATTTTTAACGATTAAACTTTTTCAATTGTCGACTTTGGGGGGGGGGAAATTCTGAAAATCATAGTCCTCAGGCCTTGGGGGGGGGGCCTGGCCCCTGCCCCCCTGGATCCGCCCCTGACAAAATCTGATACATAATTGCTTACAAAGTACTGTCTTTGGACTTATGTTACGCTGCTAAACCACAGGCTCGGTGCGTGCTGAAAGCATTTAGCATTCCTATCTGAAACGGCTTCCAATAGTTCAGCAATAGCGATACCACTTACCCCATTTGAAGCACCTCGTGGGATTCGCCGCGGCGACTTCTGAAAAATGACAACCGATGTAGCGCGGGAAGGAGTGCCCATCTGTCTCCATGCATCACGCAAACTACTCCCGCCGGTGTCATTTCTCCCGCTGCGATCACCGTAACTTGTCACACGATCGAGTCGCCGCCGGCCCTGTGGCGCCAGAGTAATACCGCACAAACAGCTAAATAGATTGGGCGCCGGATATTCTCGAGAGGTTCCATCATACCAGGGATAATATATCGCCTCGTGGCGGCCCTGCTATGCTGTTCCTCGACATCCGTGGATACAATAAATTATGTAAATATGCAGGCTTTCCCATAGCGATGAATGACAAACTTCACCTGATGTGATGCCCGCGTGGTGACAAGACCTCTCCGTGGTGTAAGCACGGTGACAAAACCTCTCCGTGTCCCGGCGACAGCGGGTAAATATTGACCGGCTGCCACGGTTCTGCCTGAAATAGCGCTCCGGCGACTGCCGTGTTTATTCCATGACGCAACTCAGACCGGCCGGCTGCTCGTCCAAAATTCGTGATTCTGAGTCACCCCAGGTCGCCGCCTGCCTGTGATCGCGTCGTTCCTGTGCCGCCGCGCCGCCGCGGCGGTCCGCGCCTGTCCGCCGTTGTCAAGGCCGTCCCAGAGACGGGTCAGAGAGGGCCGGAATTGCATCGTACAATCTCCGCTCTACACGCCAGCCCCCCGAGTCTCACATGTAAATCGGAGACTCAGACAGCGGGTTCGGAGGAACGCCAAACGGAAAGTCCGTCTGCTGTTGGCGCTGCGGGTTTATCGCACCGCGGTGGGGACTCGGAAGGTGAAGGTGGAGCAGCAGCTGTGGGACGTGATATCACCTGCTCTGATTCATTCGAACTTGGCTCGGGTGCCGTTTGAAATGCTCGCAAAGGTCAGCTTACATTACCATGAGAGCATTGGTGCCGTCTATTTCGAGGCTACGGATTTGGGGCTTCCGAGTTTCGACTGGTCCAAACCTTGCGAAATGGGATCGTATAGGTCATCGGTCACGATGCCATTCAGTCGACATTTCATGTGAAATGCTGCAGGAAATCCATTGCCAACTCTGACACTGTCGCGTGTCACGGCAGACGCGACATCCCTGTGTCACCAGCTGACGCGTGCCACGGCAGCATGGGCTCCGCCACAGGGGGAGGGAGTTCCCCATTTTTTGGACTTTTAACATAACGCCTATATGTGGTTTGCATGGAAACAATTGACTTCAGAATGCCTCTGCCCCTCCCCCCATTCACGTCCCCCTGGCCATGTGGCGGAGCCCCTGCACGGTAGAAAGACCCACATCGCGCCAGAGTGGGTCATCTGCGGTTCATCTGCGCGTGCCCCGGCAGATGAAACCATCCCTCGTCACACAGGGCCTGGCTCCGACCTCCAAACGTCCGTCGGCACCGACGGCGAATCGAACTCAACATAAACGGTCGGCGCCGACCCCGGCCGCCGCCAACAATAAGCAGATTCTTCTCGTAGTCTGATGGTGTTCATCGGAGGACGGTGGCGGCGCCACGCAACGTAAGGTCACGCGGCCCGCGGCGCCGGCAGGTCGCCGAGGGAGGTGGCACTGCCCTCCCCCGGGAGACGTCCTCTCGTCATCAGGCAGTCGGCAGGGAGGTGGACCGGACCGGAGTCACACTGGCGCTCCAAGGAGATGCCGCCAGTCACCCGTTTATTTGGACAGGCTACCGGTGGAGGAATATTCGGCGCGTCAACAAATACGTCGTGAAGGGCGCCGCTACCGTCCGCTGGCTGGCGTGACCTCTGCTGACCTATGACGGTGTCGGTTAACCCTGTGTGTTCTTTGAGAGACAGCGTGGGAATTCGGCACCATCGGAATATTCAGACCCAGCGCACCTGCGGCTTCTCTGATGACCTTTTATTTCACCATTATCACCTGCGCTATTCTGTTATCCCTCCATAATTAGTCTGACCTCACGGCGGCCTAAAAAGGCGGTGACCTATATCGCGCGCACCTGGGGTGACTAATAGGTCGCTGACCTCTAACCCTTTCGTGATCCGTCAGCACTGTCGGCATGACGCGCCGCTCAGCTCGCCGTGATGATAAGTCGCTGTCTCGCCGGACGTGTATGTTGGACTCGGTTTGTGGTGTTTGGCTCCCGGCGGGACGTTGTTCCCCTCACTCCCCTCCCCGCTGACCCCTTCCAGGGCTGATTTTCCTCCTGTCAAGTGTCCAGCGACACCCTCGGACTGCATCCTCCGCTAGTCTGTCGGGAGACAGAGCTCTGCATTTGGCCACCCCGTATTTGGCTCCCCGTTCGGGGAGCCAAATACAGAGCTCTGTCTGTCCTTATACATGCCAAATACATCGACTGGCCAGTCTGCGCCCCGCAAGGTCAGTCAGATGTGTCGCCGCGTATTGTGGATCCGTCACGGGTCGGACACTGCCCAGTCGCGGGTGACGGTCGTTTCAGGCCGGCTGGGGGCTGAGGGATGCGGGTAGCAGCTGTTTGACCACGATCGGCGCTGCACACTGCGGCCTTGGTAGGGCGTAGATCGCGACAGGATCGCCTCCGCCGGCACGGCGCGACGGCCGGCCAGCTGTCAGTCACCAGACACCAGACAGCGGTCACCAGGGTCACCAGACAGCGGTGAACAGGGTCACCAGACAGCGGTGACCAGGGTCACCAGACAGCGGTGAACAGGGTCACCAGACAGCGGTGACCAGGGTCACCAGACAGCGGTCAGCGCGGCGGTTAGAAGCCAGCAGTCAGATCGGCAGTCATATCAGCAGTCAGCAGTCAGATCAGCAGTCAGCGGTCAGATCAGCAGTCAGCGGTCATATCAGCAGTCAGCGGTCAGATCAGCAGTCAGCGGTCAGATCAGCAGTCAGCGGTCAGATCAGCAGTCAGATCAGCCATCAGGCAATCAGAAGGGGGTCCAGTTCGGTGATGACCTCACGAGGATGACCAGGACTTAGGAGCACCTGTTAATTCATCTGAGCATGGGATCACACGTTTGGTCACGTGTCACACGTTTGTTCATACGATTATTCGACTACCCGTATGTCCATGTAATTAATTTTGTGCCGCGTGTGTGCGGCCTGGCGTTGCAGAAACGCCAAACTTAGCTTTGCAGGGCCAATCCCATTGCTAGAATAATTCCACCCTGTTTATCTGGTATCCTGCTCGATCTGGCATCGCCCTATTCTACGTCATGGAAAAGACATCTGGGCTGATAGCGGGTCACGTGACTTGGCTGCAGCAGCTCTCCCTCGGCTGGTGATACCGCAGCTCCCTCTGCCGGTGGTCGGCCGGGTGGCATGTCTGGCCGCGCTGAGCTGTCCTGAGGTGACCTCCTGGGGCCGGGCCCTCCTGAGGTGACCGTCTGGGGCCGGGCTCTCCTGAGGTGACCGCCTGAGGCTGGGCTTTCCTGAGGTGACCGCCTGGGGCCGGGCTCTCCTGAGGTGACCTCTGGGGCCGGGCTCTCCTGAGGTGACCGCCTGAGGCCAGGGCTTTCCTGAGGTGACCGCCTGGGGCCGGGCTCTCCTGAGGTGACCGCCTGAGGCCTGGGCTTTCCTGAGGTGACCGCCTGGGGCCGGGCTCTCCTGAGGTGACCGTCTGGGGCCGGGCTTTCCTGAGGTGACCTCCTGTTGCCGGGCTTTCCTGAGGTGACCGCCTGAGGCCGGGCTTTCCTGAGGTGACCGGCAGTGAGTGACTCACCGCCGAGAGCTGTGTGTAAACAGGTCAGCTCGGCTCGGTGTCACCTTGCAGAGCCACTGGCCTCCTCCGAGACAGGGCCGTCACCATATAGGGCAGCCGGCGGGACAGCCGGGAGCTGCGTCAATGGCCGGCTGACGTGGAGCTGCAGACGGAGCTGCGGGGGGCTGAGGTGGCAGGAGGTCACGGCGAGATGTGTGCAGACCGGTTATCATGGTGACAATATGTTCCCAAATCGTATGCTGTGCTTGTGATCTTGTTGATAGCATCACGTGAATTTATCGCTGATTGGATAATGGATAGCATACGCTCAAAGTTTGACGGCATATTCGCACATTTCGAGAAATTTAGTCGTCAGATATCACGCGTAGCCGACGTGGGGATATATCACAGCTTTCCTAACTTCCATACGGCCATACAATTTAATTCATTCTATGGGCGGATTTCCGTTGCCGCTGAACTGCACAGCTGGATACTGGACGCGGGCAGCGGTGCTGGCGGGTCCTGGTCGCCGATCGCTATACTCTCATCCCATGACACCATTGTACCGGCGACAGCTCCGTCTATAGCAGTGCGTTTCTCGCTCTCCGACTCTGGTCTTTGTATAGCCGAGCTGAATGAAAACTGAAAAGCCCGCCGAATACGACCCGGATACGGAGACACAGAGGAGACACAGCGGAGACACAGAGGAGACACAGAGGAGACACAGAGGAGAGACGACAGCGCGTCGCCTGCCGATGTGGCCGCTTCCGGTGCTATCCATCACCCAGCTGAATTACGCGCTGTACTCCCGCCACGGAGACAGTGGAGGGATCCTGTCTCCCGCCACGGAGACAGCGGAGGGATCCTGTCTCCCGCCACGGAGACAGCGGAGGGATCCTGCCTCCCGCCACGGAGACAGCGGAGGGATCCTGTCTCCCGCCACGGAGACAGCGGAGGGATCCTGTCTCCCCGCGCAACGGAAACGCGAAGGGAATCCTGTCTTCCGCCACGGGAGACAGCGGAGGATCTGTCTCCCGCCACGGAGACAGCGGAGGGATCCTGTCTCCCGCCACGGAGACAGCGAGGGATCCTGTCTCCCGCCACGGAAGACAGCCGGGGGATTCCTGTCTCCCGCCCACGGTAGACAGCGGAGGGATCCTGTCTCCGCCACGGAGACAGCGAGGGATCCTGTCTTCCGCCACGGAGACAGCGGAGGGATCCTGTCTCCCGCCACGGAGACAGCGGAGGGATCCAGCGGCGACCCGGCCGGGGGATGCTTCCAACCCTCCCTCGGCCGCGGTGATGGATGAGTGAATTGTGCCCGGCCGTGTCCCAGAGCGTGAACCGTTTATCAATGAGACGAATTAATCGGCCTAACGCGTCCGTAATGGACGAGCTGATATGCGTGCGCGTGGCAGGCGGACATGGTTTATGTTACGCTGTCCAAACACACGGCACGCTTTGGCTGCAGCCAGCCGCGCCGGCGGGAACACGGGTGTTTGGTCTACTCCAGTCTCCGGCAGATAACATTCCCTCGCCCGGGGTGGGAGGTGGCTCAGGAATGCAGCGCCAAATGGAGCTGTCATTGGCAAAATATGCATGGAGGCCACAGCGGGGGTAGTTCGGCAACCGTTAATGTGTGTATCTGACGGTGAAATATAGACAGAACTCGACTGCTGGGGTAAATCTGATACCAATCTCGGACCACAAGTTATTTGTCCTGCTGATACGCGCATAATATCATTAGCGAAAGTTTTCGTGGGCACGCGTCTCGCGTATTTCTGCAACCTCATCAGCCGAACCGCTATCGTGAATCTGGCCGGCCGTTATCTTGATAGCTGCAGGTCCATTATGGCTTGGTGTGTTTACCGCGGGCCATTTCCCGGCGGTCAACGGTCACAGCTGACGCTCCACTGCCTCCGGCCTCACCACGGGCGGCCCAATGTCCACCCTTCTTGCCGCTCCGCTGCCTCCGGCCTCACCAGGGGGCGGCCCAATGTCCACCCTTCTTGCCGCTCCGCTGCCTCTGTCCTCACCACGCGGCGGCCAGGCGGCCAGGCGTCCTCCTGAGCTCGTGAGCTCGGGTTGAGCGCGACAAACCGTGACGGTGGTGCCGGGAGAGCTGACGTATATTGGTGCCGTTTATGTCAGCGGGGAGAGGTCTGTGCGGCGGCGACTGATTTGGTGCCTGTCATGGCACACCAAGGCCGGGACGGCAGTCCACGGTCCGTCCGACATCCCGACCGTGCTGAGGCGTCGGGTCGGTGCTGTTGGCGGCCACTGAGACATAGCCTGGAAACGACCCTCATGAGTGGAAACGACCACAATAGTAAACCTTGATCAGTCGGTCGAGCCAGTCGGTTGAACCCGACTTCGCTGTTTTATTGTATCGCCTAAAAACCAGGAACAACTCATATTATTACTCTGCTTAGTTTTCAGGACCTTTGAACTATGCATTGGCCATTGCAATAGTCTGATCATGTTAAGCCATGTTCCTCGGATACCCCAGAATGGCTGTACAGAGGCTGCTGAAGCTTCAAGCTTGCACACGGGGCTGGCTCAGTTCATAGCTGGTGATAGTTCCGAAAGCTGCCGCCAGGCGGCCGGGCCGGGCGGGGCAGTTGATGCCACTGCCCCCTCCCTCCCCCGCTCCCCTGACACCCATGACCCCCGAGGCCGTCGGCGGTGGCACACGACAGTCGACAGACGACAGTGCGACGGCCGAGGGTGGTGCAGCTGCAGCAGGACGGCGGCGCTGGCCGTGTGGAGACTCCAAGTGTCCGGTTAGATGAGTCAAACGGTCAGCATGAACGTCCTCCGAGTGACAGCGGCGGTGCTGGTCGTCTGTGCGGCTCCAGGGATCGGCCAGACAGGCAAGTGCGCATTATTTCTACGCTGGAAAGAATTGCTTGACGGGGCGCGGACAACCATCGAGACCGCCTTAATGTGCAATTCAGTGTCACGTTTAGCCACAATTGCGGCAGCAATGGGGAAAACTTGTCGCGTTGTGGACCGCGTGAGATATATACGCCGGTCGTAAATTGTCGCTGCAGGACACATTTACGAGGCAGAGATGGAGCGTTATGCTCCATAACGCACTGAGCTGGAATGCGGATACTGACCAGGTGGGCACTTAAATGCGTTAATAATGTCACGCGAGCTGCCGTGGCGGCAGTGTTCGCATGACTGTGTGATTGCAGGAGGGGGGGGGGGGACTGTGGCTGGCTGAGGGGGGCAGCGTGAGAATCGGACGTTTCAGGAGCCGTTATAGCGGCTCCTGAATAACCGTGAGAGCCGGTGCAATGATGCTGGCAGGGCCTGAGTTATTCAGGGGCTTAAGGTGTTCTGAAATATTTAAGCGTCGTGGAGCTCACGCGGGGTTTACCTCTAGAAATAAGAAATATGGAGCTTAAATGCATGTAGGTACTAAGTGTTTTATGCACCCCTGCTACTCGGATATTGCAGCTAGAATATGATATCATCGGCAGGGGTGGTAAAGTGTTCTGTCCTTATGGACAAGGTCGGGAAAAAAATGTTATTCTGATGTGGTACCCGGGGGCAAAATGACAGTAAAAATAATAACTATGCCATTCCTGTGAAACTAAGTGATAATCCTTAGAAATACTGTTCGTCAAAATCACATTAGGTATATGTATTCTTCATCACGATATCATAATCACGTCAGTCGGTATGTATGATCACGTACATTTTTTTTTTAATTAGCAGCTGCGTTTCAGCTCTTGATTTCCAATGATTTAGTTTCACCCATATTTCCGACGAAAAAAATGTAGGTATCTCATTATTCTAGTAGTCAATACGGCTTTTGTCCCCGACCCGGACGGAACCATAGCCCTTGTGATTTTTATCATGGATTTTACTGACGGTCGGGATTTTAGTGGTTTTACCAGCGGGGACTTATGAAGAAATTATACTATAATAGTAGAATCGGGGGCATTCAGAGTATAACTTTCCAGCGGTATTTGGCAATTGCCGTCATTTTATGGGGCATGTGATAGTTATTTTTTTTCTGTATACAAAGTGAAATAACATGTATCACACGGAACGACCGAACTTATCAACCAACAATATTACAATCACCGAAATGGTCAAGCAACATATTGAGGATTATGAACGATAGAATGGTTTTAAGGTAAATATTTGAAATGGCTCAAGGGGTAAGGTTAGGTTAAGGTGTGTTTTAGGTGAGCATTAATTTAGGGCGTTGTGGTTTTAGAGGTGTTGTAATTTAGGTTTGTAGGTAAATTGCTTATGCAGAATGTGAATGGGTTATAATAATGACGCCCATCTACGGCTGGTGTGATGCGAACACCTAATATTAGCTAGCTACCAGTGTCGTTATCCTTTAACAGGTGGCGCTGGCGACAGGCGCCGATCCGAATGCTATATTTATAATTATAGGTATAGCTCAGCTTTGGATACATACAAAAATTACCCAGCTGGGCCGGGGTCATTTTTGTATGTGCCACGGCCCACGCCTGGTCGGGGCCACCCAAAGCAATTTTACCACCCCTGATCATCGGAAAAGTAAGGTACTAGTGTCACCAACATACTTAACAGCTTTGTTGAGATCCCAAAATAGTTTTACGTTCCTGACGTATTTTGAGTCTTTGACACATCAGTGTTTTGTCACGGTACTACTGTCGTCACACATTTTTTGCGTAAAAGTCAATATTTCGAACAGCGAAACAATTCCGAATTACACACAGCTCAGGCGCGGATCCAGGATTTTGGTCAGGGGGGGGGGGCGCCCAATACAAAAAGTTGCGCGCTCTGGGTTGCAAAGCTACTCCCTGTATGACCACATTTATATTACACGAAATCCGCACCTTCGCGGTTTGTTTACGTTATCAATGTTTGCTTCAGTGTAGGCAATCTGAGTTGCAAATGGGTTGAGCGCGTGGCGGCGTGTTTCCTATTCCTCTGATCTCTGTGATCAGTGGTTCAGCAGATAACTACGTTGCGATCCATTCTGTTATCTGTTTTACTAGTAGGTATTTTCAAGGACGCAGGAACCGGGGGGGGGGGGCAGAGGGGGCAGCCACCCCCCAACATTGTTAGATTTTAACATCACGCCTATGTCGTTGCATGAAAAGAATTTACTTCAGAATGCCTCCGGCCCCCCAACTTCCGTACAGTTCCGGCGCCCCTGGGTATTTTCTCCAGTTACATAAATTAAAAACTATATTTATGCGAGAAAGACTCGTATAATGTGGTATTGTTTTGTCATAATAATAGTTACTTAATACAAACGGTGGGGTGCTCTCTATATGTGCATTGTGCAATCGCCTCCTTAGCGACTGGACTTGTTTTCTTCTCGTCCTGTTTAAAATCGGAAGTGAACGCCTACAGTATTTTACATTTTGTTTTACCTGCAACTCATGTAGATATATTCGGAGCAAGTGATCCTCTGTTTTATGTTCAGCAATAGAAGAAAGCAATTTAGAACGACGTAAACGAGTTGACTGTATCACTGTACGAGTGCACCAGTATAACTTAGAATCATTTACGAGCGATTTGTTAAAGCAATAACGTTCATATTTTAGTCTGTATTGTTTACGTGTTATATAGCTAAATTGTGTAGTACCTATTTTATCTACACCGGCTCAATCAACTCAAAATACTAACACTTCATAAGGCGCTTTGTATTCTTTATCTGATACCATCCTAGCAAATATTGACGGCTGAGGAGCTTGATCACGGGCGTTATATCAATAACAGATTTATAAATACGCGCTCGCCTGACGCGCCGCCATGGACGAAGCTGGCACTCCCAAACTGACTGACCCTGCCGCCTCTATATGCAACATAAATGCATCCAGTTCACACGATTCGGTGCACGATTGTGTGAACGGATGAGTTTATGAGCCTCAGCTCCCACTACAGGCTACGCCACCACGGCACCGCTGCCACTGCCGACACGGCCCGGCTGCCGCCATCGCCTCGCCGCCGCCGCCGCCGCCACCGCCGCCGCCGCCGCCGCCGCCGCCACCGCCACCGCCACCGCCGCTGCCGCCGCCGCCGCCGCCGCCGCCGCCGCCGCCGCCGCGCGCTGCCTGCTGCTGTTGACTGCTGCCATGATAGCAGCAAGCGTCTGCGGTCGCTGTGCAGTCTCTGTACCCTTCACTTATCACTCTTCAGTGCTCACTGCCAATCCCGCCCGTTGCTGCGCCGCTCGCAATGACGAGCTGACCGCGGTGTCATAAGTTGACGCCCTGTTGCTACCCGGGCCGGGCCGGGGCGGGCTGCAGGGTGGTGACCGCGGCCGCGGCGACGTGTCCCTATCTTTCCGAGCTGTTGCTGGTCCGAAGGCGGCTCTGTGCCATCACCAGCAGACCTGATCGCCGTTATACCGGCCGTGCCCAGGCGCCGGCATGCCGACCCCCCGCTGCGCCGGTCCACCCGCGCTCTGCTTAGAAGCGTTTATTGTTAGAGCGTGCATCACTTAGCTGCGGCGGATGCATCAAAAGCGGGGTCGTGCCGGGGCCCCGCGGGCCCCCATGGGCCCCGTGGGCCTCCACGGGTCCCCGCCGGGTAGCCTCAGGCGCTGACGGATCGCCCCAGGGCTTTGTGCGTGCTGTATTGTTTGAAGGGCATCACTCAGCCCACGGCGCGCGTTCTCGGTACCGGGATCACTCAGCTCACGGCGCGTTTGTTCTCGGTACCGGGACCGCAGCGGGCGGCGTGAGTTTATTGTCGGACGTCACAGCGTGTTAGCGGGCCGCCGTATTTATGTACCCGTGGCCGCTAAGGATCGCCGCCAGCGTGTGGCGTTTACGTTGCGGCTGGTTTAAAACGGTTCAGAAAGGATTGGTGAGCCCGCCGGCGGCCAAGGCCTTCTCTAAGTAATTTTCACTGGAGGGATTTGCATACAATGGCGGATCTAAGCTTCGAGATTGAGGGTCAGAATTTCGTTCGGTTTCGTCAGCAGAAAGTTGTTTACCGGGGGGGGGTCGGGTTGGCGTCGGGTTCGTCAGCGGCGAAAGAGTCGTTAAGCGAGGGGTGGCGTCGGGTGTTCTTCAACGCGAATATTCTTTCCGTGACTGTAGTTCGGGCTGACGACGTTGATGCCCTTTGCTTGCTATTATCTCCTTAACTCACTACGCACGCTCACGCGAAGAGAGCTCTTTTCTTGCTGTTTCCCGACTGCGAATGGCGTCTTCAAGCGCCATGGCGCGGGGCCAAATCTCCCCCCCCCCGCGAGTGGGGAAGACTGTCACCGTTGAGCGTGTCTTAGACACAAATATTACTCTCCTGACTGCGAGTAGCACACCTCTAGCGTCTTTGAAATCGTATTCAAAGTCACCTTGATCAGGCCAGTAGGGGTGTGAGGTCCGCGGATAACCCGCCGCTTTAACAGCGCCGTTAATATCAGTCCCTGCGGCGGCCGGGCCGCCGCTTGGTCAGTGGTGCGGTTGTGGCCGGCTGGATATTCTTGAGCGGGCCGGCTGTGTATGGATGGCGTCACCCGTTCGCCGATCTGCACTAATAGAGCCGCGCCTGCGTCATTGGCAGCGAGCTTCGAACAACCCGCGATGTTTGGTAATCAAACCGATCTCTGTATAATCCCCCCGCCCACAGATCTAGTCTGCGTCGATTTGTCTCGTTCATCGGCGCTGCCAGCGGTGAGCTACCGAGCCGCGGACTTATCCGGCCGCCGGGGCTTAAACGAATCGCCGGGCCTGTAAAAACAGCACCGCTAAATTATCTGGAATTCGAAACTGTGATAACGTTACTCGGCGCTCCTAAATCGAAGGAATGCCCGGCTTCACACGCGCCGTATGTTCGCCTGTCAGTGGTGGTGGAATGGAAGACGGTGAGAGAATCTATCACCGTCGGGTTGGTAGCAGCGGGCGTGGTAATCCGATGGGTTTGCCGATTTCAGGTCATGCCAACAACTGCAGCACCCGTGGTTCACGGCCAGTGCGGTATCGAGGATCTTGGTTTGGTCCAGGTGTACGGAAATAACGTCAATGAAAGCAGAACCCAGCACGGAGCATGAGGTCGAGGTCCAGTGATGGATGGATTGTCACAGTGTGCAGCTTGCCGAACATGCATCATGTGCGTTATGATGCGTTCTTTCCGCTGGAGTTAGGTTTTACGTTACGGTTGCCGGCAAAGGTCTGAGATAGGCAGTTTAGCCAACAGTCGGCGAAGATGAAACTCGACTGGCAAAATACTGGAGCTAGTACTTTGTCTGCCGAATTTCATTTTCGCCGACTATCTGATTTGATTTGGAACCACGACACAGATTGGCAATAATGTCGTAACCAAAAATATCAAATATCGCCTAGCATAGTCGACGATCGACGACACCCTTGATAGTCATTGAACTATACAAAATCTATACCTGCTTATGAGTCACCAAAGTTATTTTATATTTAAGTAAGGTTTCTGAAACGTTGTAAATCTCTGCGAGAAAATCGCTTCGGCGTCCATCCTGTAGGCCGGTGCAGACGAGTGTGGTATATTTCCCCGGACGGTAACATATACCGCACGATCGGCTCTGATTCAGAAGATAAATCCCTTTGATGTTCTGCCACGACTCGGCTCCGCCTGGTATGATAATCACACCCTGTTGTGGAACAGAATGCCGGTGATTTGTGATGGTGAACACGCCACAAATCTGCACCGGCTCAGCCGCACTCGTGCTGTGTATGTTGACGTCGGCAGTCATTAAACGTACATTGTGTAACGGCCGGTTTGTATTTGAAGATGAAAGATTTATAGTTGGGAACCATGCTTGAATGCTTCAATAGGTTATATCTTATTGGTGTCTTCTAGGAAAATACAGCTCGATTGGTGTTCATATAGGTACCTATACTAATAACTTGTGTGCTTGCATTCGAATATTTTTAATTGTAACGCTTTACAAAACAATTACAAAAATGACAGAACATCAGCTCAGTACATTTCCATTCCTCCTCGACCTTTTGGCTTTTGCCACCCGCATATATAATGTCTTACATTGCTCGACTAACCAAAACAGAAACAGGGCCTGTTTAACTATTCACGAACATGATAGACACATGCTACCTCTGGCGAGGCGAGGCTATGAATGCTTGACGCACGCAGGTCTTGCATTAATGAATAGGTATGCACTGTTCTAACCAATACCATGGTCCATGAACACATGACCTCTCAAGTATATTTCCATGTTTACCATGCACACTATTCGATCGAACTCAACAATCCTTTTAGTGGGCTGTTTTTCTCATTATCCATCTTGTAGATCTTCTGACCAACCTACATCGAACCCCACATCGACTGGAACGGCGCGCCATGTATAGGCCAACCTACACAATCACATGCATTCGGTCCACATATCACCCCCCGATCGGATGTGTTCCGTTCGTGACTGTGTGTGCGTTATCAGCTGAGCTATTGTGCGCCTTATGCAAACAATCCGGGCACGCCAGCGTCCCCCCGTGACCGCACCATATTGGAAGATCAGACACCGTCCATTAGCCTCGCCTCGGCTCGGCCGCGCAGTAATTGAAACAGAATCTGGCGCCGCGGGCATGCGGCATGGCGGGCATTTCATTACCCGCATTTATTGGATATGTGCACCGGTGCCGCGCACGTGGACCTGCGACAAGGTCGTTTCAACTCGATGCCGCAAAACAGTGTGACCTGTGTGCGTCCGGCATTGCTGTTGTGCAGCAGGTCCACGGTGCGGGCACGTGGCACGTCCACGTGGCACCGACTCGCCGGGCGACCGGACCGTAATACATATCAGTAAAATATATATAATTAATAAAATATAATAAATAATAAATAAATAAATCCAAGAAATGCGGCAGTGCAGGCACCGGTCCGGTTTGCTGTGGTCACCATGTTTCTCAATCGCTCGGGGCTCATATACAAGGAAAAAGATGGCCGATGAAGAGGCAACTCAAGGCGTTCACGAAGCTAAGGGCTGTTGTGACGGTGCAATAGCATCGTGATAGTCATATTTGCCAGATATTTGCTCGGCAATGGTCGAACCAGGAACATCCGCTAGGCTTCCCGTTTTGCCTTGGGAATAGCTGGCTTGCCTTTCTCATTTTCGTGAATACGATTTAAACGTTGGCGCAGCAATGAAACTTCACCCCGCGGTTCGCAGACGTCTCGCGGGATTGAGTCCTTGATGCCCGGTGTCAATCGTAACCAAAAAATTTTGGTCTACCGAAAAAAAATGTGTACTGTGACCGATTCGGTATCGTCGGTAGCTTCATAAATTTTTGGACACTTTTCGGCGCTCAATCTTGTAGTAAAATATACTAGTTTAAAAATCGTCAAAATCTTGGAACATTTTGGCCTCAACCAAAATCGGTCAATATTTGGACAACACAGAAATGCCTCCTGTTTGGTATTGGATTGGTTTTGGTCAGGAAATTTTGGGAAAATGACATCACTAGTCCTTGATAATCACACTGCGAGCTGTGCATAGTTTAACCACGTTGCATCTGTGTACTCACTCAAACACTATTCTATAGGAGACTGCACTTATTCAATTTTCCGAAAATTTCAGGTCGTTGGATTTGCGGACCTAACACGCGCTGACATTACCCGCAGCTGTCCAACCTTCGCCGCCATGGTGAAGACAGCGCTGCATCTTGTCTGTTTCTGGCGCGGCGGCAACTGTGGCGCAGCTGAGACGCTGATACCGGCAGCTGTCTCTCGTTTGCACTATCCCCGGGCCGA
The DNA here is from genome assembly GCA_014673585.1 of Semibalanus balanoides. Lineage (NCBI taxonomy): Eukaryota > Metazoa > Arthropoda > Thecostraca > Balanomorpha > Balanidae > Semibalanus > Semibalanus balanoides. Next base: position 127,492 of record VOPJ01011766.1, on the reverse strand, counting down.
CCAACTGTGCCGCTTCGCTGTCACCATCTAACGGTTTGCGTCAGAGGTCTGCAGACACTCCCATTGGAGTGTGCTAACTGGCGTGACTTACAAATGGCTCCAGCTGTTTGAACCGCCGCTGTTGTCACCGCCACTAATCCATCTCTATATAGAGATGGATGAGGATCCATCTCTATCCTAGTCTGAGCCAGGGACGTAGCCAAGGGGGCACGGGAACAGTGCCCCCCCCCCCCTCTGAGCAAAATAAATTCAAGCTAGATAGAATACGATTCTCTGACGACCCGACCCTACCCTCCCCCCGGTCAGAACCAAAGGGCTGAGGAGCAAAATTGTATTTTTGTCCGACGTGCCGCCCCCCCCCCCTGATAAAAATCCTGGCTACGTGCCTGGTCTGAGCCGGAGTTGGGTCTGGTACGGTCTGTGGACAGCTGGACAGTCAGACATCCGGACAGCCAGATACCTGGACATTCGGACATTCGGACAGTCGAACATTCGGACAGGAGACTCTCTGGACAATGTGTCTGCGTGGTCTGCAGGAGTGTCAATTTCTGAAAATGATTGGGGGGCAATGCTAATTTAATCGATTATAATTCCATTCTTATCATCCAACGCCTAACGCCAAGGCTAATAAATAGGCCTAATGTTAAAATTTGAAGTTATTTGGGGTCCCGGGCTCTCCCAAAAATCGCCACCGGTATTGGTCCGTCTTGTCGGCCGTCCTGATCAGCGGCCACTCGGCGGTGGGTTGTGTTCAGCTGCCCCACACAGCGGTCAGGGCTGCATCACCGGGGTGGCGAACCTGACGAGCCGTAAAAACCCGGCTTATACGCGCTCAGCAGACGTTGCAGGACGCCGACGGTGACACTGAAGTTGACACTGATGGTGACACTGATGGTGACACTGATGGTGACACTGATGGTGACACTGAAGTTGACACTAATGGTGACACCGGCTGCCAGGTCGTGTCAGGCTGACAGTCACACTGCGTGTCGGGACGGGTCAGCCTCAGCAGGGGGTCGGGCCACGACCCAGCTCCCCGGCGGTGGCCGTCGCTGTGATGTCATCGCTCGCGCTGTGTCGCCGCTGTGTCGCCGCTGTGTCGCTGCTGTGTCGCTGCTGTGTCGCTGCTGCGTCGCTGCTGTGTCGCTGCTGTGTCGCTGCTGTGTCGCCGCTGTGTCGCTGCTGTGTCGCTGCTGTGTGTCGCTGCTGTGTCGCCGCCGGGTGTGCCAGCACCGCAGCCACCGGTGTTTACATGGTGTCGGAGTTTATATAATTGTCCCGCCCGGGTGCCACCCGTTGAGGACGCGCGAGGACCCGCCTTGACCGCAGCCGGCGACAACACGAAAAAACCGCCTCAAGAGTCGGTGCACCGATCCCCTCGGTGTGGACGCGGGCAGCTGCGATCAAATGAGGACGCGTAATCTAAAAATAGCGGTTGTTACATTTCGAGAAGGATTGCCGTCTGTTTGCTATTTCGGGGGATTGTTTGGACTCGGTGAGATTGATGTTGCAATTAAGCCCCGCCCGTGGGCTGAAGGCGTATGTAGCCTCGTGTGGGAGCCGTTAGGCGACCCGTCAAAACGTCCATCAGCTGTTTGTGTCGGCTTAATGATGACATGCGGGCTCAGAGTATTGTGAACTGACATGGGCATGTCACTGTGTATTTTCCTTGCTGGCTGGGTCTCAATGTTTTCTTACTTGAGTGGACATGGCAGGCTGGGACTGTGTCAATTTTCCTTGCATTGAATGCCGGGACGGTAGCAGTGCATATTTTTGCTTCGTATTTTTGTTGTGTTGGAAATTAGGATTATTATCTTTGTCATCCGAATATTCATTCAGAGCTTAATAAAGGTTTACAGGGCTTCCGAAGTATGCTACAAATTCGACTAATTCCTTCCGAAAAGTACCTTGAATCTTGTCCATGTGGCCGTAGCTCTCTCTCCCTCCCTGTCAACAGCCGAGGCATAATCCCCCCTGACCTCTCAACTGACTCCACCCTTCCCTCTGTCCACAGCGGAGGAGCCCAGCTGTCCGGGGGTGCAGTGTGACCCAGGCGTGACCTCGTGTCCGTCCGACTCGGTACTGAAGACGGTCTCCTCGGAGCGGCCCGAGTGCTGCGCGCCCGCCGGCATCTGTCTCTGCGACCTGGAGTCGTGCCCTCCGGCGCCGATCTGCCCAGAGGGCCTGGAGGCCACGCAGCTCACCAAGGGCCAGCACAAGCCCGGCCTCTGCTGCAGCCACTGGGAATGCAAGGCCGCAGGTGTGAGCAGTGGGGTGATTGTTGCTTAGCTGTGTACTGCCGTTTACCCGGCCTGCGCGGCTGATTGAAGGATCGCTTTGTTGATCAAAAACGGCAGACAGGTGATAGACACATTACTTCGTTTTTGCTTTAGCGATTTGTGATGGGCTGTCTCGTTGCGTGCAAACTTGAGCGAGGGCAATGTGCACACAACGCACCGGCTTTGCTCCTTTTGTTGGCTCAGCGCACTCAGGGATTATCCAAGCCACTTGTCAGGGGCTACATTCGCTTCCGCGCCGTCTCTGCTGGGTGGTGGTAACTTATCAGTGTCAGTTGAGCCGCTTGCGCAGTGTGCTCGGTCTAACCGTCCATCGTCCGCCGACCGTGGCTAGATCCGACTTCGCTGAACAAAACGGCATCGAACAGCGAGCTGAGCTGGACTCGCTTGTAAAGCGGGGTCTCATCGGACCAGCGGGCCGCCTCTCACCTCATCAACGTTCATGGGCGCCGTAACCCCAGACGCTTGGGACCCTCTGGTCACCAATCATCACCATAACATCTTCGCCTCCGCGCGCGGGCCTCGGGGAAATGAGTCTCACGTGCACGCACATGTCTGCCAGAGGAGGGTGACGCGCTTCTCTCGATGTGACGGTCACAGGCTCTGTGACCCGTCACACCGTCACACCACCAATACAGCCGCTGTCAAAACATAGCACGTCTCGCCGATGGCGGTGTTTCCAGTGTTCTGGCCGATATGATCGGGACGGCGCCGCGGCTCGTAAATTTCACAGGACAGCCCGTAGATGGTGGCTATAGATCGGCGAAGGGCCGGCAGTGACATAGGCCTGACATGAGCGCCCGCTTTCCCCACACCCGAGGAATGATCGAGTGTCGCTGGCTGGCTCAAGGCAAGAAGCAGGGGGTGTAGGTTCCTATCAGTTGGGGAGGGCTTCAGCTGCCCCCCCAACTGGGCTTCAGCCCCCTCCAAACTGAGGAGAAGGCGTCAAATACGGGGATAATATGTATGTTCTGGATTTTCAATGGACTTGAGCGATTTTTTTTCCAGCTCAGCCCCCCTGCCAGTCTCTTTCTGGAGTGAGCTACGCCCCTGGGAAGAAGCATGAGGGTTCTTAAGCATATGCATACGGGTCTGCATCGTAGAGTTTGAATCATTTTCCCCGCAGAGCGTTGTATTGGGAAGTCGTGAACTCGCATGAAGTTGGTGCCCGTTACGAAGTAATGTGAGCTCGTTTTTGTCTGGCATACTTCAGCAGATGGGCTTTAAATCCTGGAAGGGCTGGGGGATGCGTTCTCTTAACCACGGCAAATAGGCCCGCGTCCCCCCACAATTTTTGTACTTTAACATTACGCCTACGTGCGTTGCATGGATAGAATCAACTTGAGAATGCCTACGTCCCCCTTAGGCCCTAACTCTCGGTTCGTGGCGACGCCCCTGCTTCACCATACAATATATCGAACGCATCATTCACATCAGACGCACTTTTCATAACCGTATAGCAGACACAGCACCCCACGAGTTCACTTGTCCTCACTTCTGTCCAAAGAACCCCTCCCATGCGCTCGTGCTCCACCGACGGACCCCATGAGTAACATCCCTCCGTCCGGCGCCCCGCCAGTTCCCCAGACGAACCTGTGCTCCACCCACGGACCCCATGAGTAACATCGCTCCGTCCGGCGCCCCGCCAGTTCCCCAGACGAACCTGAGTTGCAGCCACGACGGCAAGGAGTACGCCGCCGGCGACCACTGGCAGTCCAACCTGTGCACCAGCTGCCAGTGCAAGAACGGCCTCACGTTCTGCCAGTCGGTGGAGTGCCCGCCGGTGGCGCACTGCGGCAAGACGACGCACGAGCCGGACCAGTGCTGCCCCAGATGTGTCGGTGAGTTGGGGGAAGAGCTGCGTCGGGGAGTTTGGGGAGGAGCTGCGTCGGGGAGTTTGGGGAGGAGCAGCGTCGGGGAGTTTGGGGAGGAGCAGCGTCGGTGAGTTTGAGGGAAGTCTGTGAGTTTGAGGAAGTCGGTGAGTTTGAGGAAGAGCTGCGTCGGTGAGTTTGGGAAGTCGGTTACTTTGGGGAAGAGCTGCGTCGGTGAATTTGGGGAAGTCGGTGAGTTGGGAGCGTCTATGGGCAGCGGTGAGTCTGGGGAGCTGCGTCAGTGACTCGGAGGATGCTTCCGTGCGTTGGGGAAGGATATGAGCCAGTACTCAGTGGTGTGTTACATTGTCACTCGTGGATGCTTTGGATCATCCATGTTCGTCGCGCTATCGAACTTCCCGCAGAAAAAGGGTCAGGCCTCTAGGTTAAACCAGTTTTGCTGCGAAGAATATAATCATCCTCGACAAGAACCGAGTTGCCTGGACGTTGTACAATGTACAATGTAGGAATTCGTCGATATTAAGTCGTCTACGTTAGTTTGACGGCCGCTTCCGTATTGGCATCAGGGCAGAGCGAAGAAGAAATGTTTTGCCAGGCAAGCTTCTGAGTAATGCTTCCCTTCCGCAGAATCCAAACGTCAAAACAAGACAAAACATGCGTTTATGCGATGTTCGAAAACTTGTGCCAGCAGTGCCTTTGACGTTGAGCTGATAAGTAAAAAGCTTTCCAGTGTTGTACTCCAACCAAAAAACAAATCAGCGAACTAGCGAGTTCAGCAATATACCTACAATGATCTGTATGACATTGAACGCAAACCGTAGCTGAACTTCCGGACTGGCGAAAGGCTTGGATGAAGTCCCTTTATCCATAGCAGGAATTACGCTGTACGTAGATTCGTCCATTCTCCGCTATGAGCCAGGCCCTGTAGCGCCAACACTGGGTCGACAGTTGACGTTCCCGCTGGCAGCGCCGCGCCGGTGGCCGCGCCGGAGGTGAGTAACTGCCAACAGCTGTTCCGGTTAGTCACGGTTGACTGGGTACAGCGTCATGAATGCCATCAGCGGCATGGTGTCAGACGGCTGCCGCGACCCGCCGCGACCCGCCGCGAGCCCGCCGCGAGCCCGCCACGACCCGCCACGACCCGCCACGAGCCGCCGCGAGCCGCCGCGACCCGCCGCCCCGCATCGCAGCGGTCCGTCCCGGCCTCCCGAGGCACGAGTGCTGCCTCGCCAGAGATCCCGTCCATCAACTGCACGCTGCAGCACTCCGTCGATCCCATGATCAGACTCATCTCTGTGATGGGATATCAGGAGCACCTCTCTGGTATATTGATACAGCTGCATCCTCCGAAACACCGTGCTGCCTCGCAGCAGCGGCGGTTTCTTGCCCGTCACGACCGCGCCGTGCATGCGACACACGACAGATGACCCGGGGCCCGTCCGACTGCCACCGACACTCGCTCTGACAAATTCTGGCCGAGTGGCGCGCCGACGCGACATTCGTCGGCCCGCCGCCGGCCCCAGGGCGCTGTCTGAGTGACCCGGCAATCGCGTAAAGTGCCGCTCCTGCCGGCGCCGGTGATCCGGCGGAGTTGGTCCCGGCGTCGATTGTCCGTCGAAGGCGTCTGATCAGCCCGGCGAGCTGGCTCAGCTCTCAGCTGCTGGTACTGGCAGGCTCCGGGCGATGTTAGGTCGGGGAGGGAGGAGGTCCTAGGCGGGGTGGTACGCTGTGAAGATGTCGGTCTGCGTCACTTTCTCACGCTATCAGCTTTTTCTGTCAGCGCCTTAAAGGCGTCGTTCCACCTCAGGAGTTTAAAAATGTTAAACAATAATGGCTAGCTGCTATCTTCTTTCCACCAGATCACTCGCTCATTTCGTTTCCCTTACTCCAACCCTACACTTTGTTCCCATCTCACCCTCTTTGGTGCTGTGTGTGTGAGTCCATCCAATTTGCCCTGACCCCTGTTCCGCCTTCGTGCTGGCCTCCTTCCTCTCCTCTTCCTTCCCACTCATTGCCGAGGCTCAATTCGCATGACCTTGGACGTGCAGCATTCGGCAGCTGTCTGAATGCCATGCATGACAGGCGCGATTACACGCGCTCCCAGTGCTGCATTAAGCCACAGCCATCGCTTCATGCCGAGCCTGTTTGTTATTTTACAGCTGCAGAATTGGCTGCACCGGCTGACCGAACATGTGTGCACTCACTGCGCCGCGGGCGAATTAGCATTGCAGATTGGTACACAAGCCTCCCGCTTGATTCCGACATGAAGTAACATTTGGATGTCCGGTGGGGAAAAGTCACTCGAATCACGAAGAGAACATGCTTGTCCCTTAATGGCATTTGTATGTTGAATCACCGCACTACGCACTTAATGTCATTTTGACTTCATGCTTCTTTCACTCATCTAATAAAGTACGGGTTTCTCTGCGGAATGTCGACGTTTCCCGTTCAGGTGACGTCACAGCGTGAACAGCAGGCTGACGAGCTTACTCTTGGCAACACCCCAGTCTGATGCTCAAACGTCGCTGCTGATACATATCACAGTGTACAGCTGACGCTCTGTTCTCTGACCTGTCACGTGACCTCGCTCTCTGCCGTCTGACCTCGCTCTCTGCCGTCTGACCTGTCACGTGACCTCGCTCTCTGCCGTCTGACCTGTCACGTGACCTCGCTCTCTGCCGTCGTGACTTGTCACGTACCTCGCTCTCTGCGTCGACTGTCACAGACCTCGCTCTCTGTTCGTCTGACCTGTCACGTGAACCTTGCTCTCTGCCGGTCTGACCTGTCACGTGACCTCGCTCTCTGTCGTCTGACTGTCACGGACCTCGCTCTTCTGTCGTCTGACCTGTCACGTGACCCTCCCTGTCGTTGACCTGCTCACGTGACCTCGCTCTCTGTCGTCTGACCTGCTACATAGACCTCGCTCCTCTGTCTTCTGACCTGTCACGTGACCTCGCTCTCTGCCGTCTGACCTGTCACGTGACCTCGCTCTCTGTCGTCTGACCTGTCACGTGACCTCGCTCTCTGTCGTCTGACCTGCCACGTGACCTCGCTTCTCGCGTCTGACCTGTCACATGACTCGCTCTCGTGTCGTGCTGACCTGGTTCACGGTGACCTCGCTCTCTGTCGTCTGACCTGTCACGTGACCTTGCTCTCTGCGCTGACCTGTCACGTACCTCACCCTCTACCGGTCATGACTGTCCACGTGACCTCGCTCTCTGCCGGTTCTGGACCTGGTCACGTGACTTTTGCCTATTGCCGTCTGGACCTGTCACGTGACCTCGCCCTCTGCCGTCTGACCTGTCACGTGACCTCGCTCTCTGCCGTCTGACCTGTCACGTGACTTCGCTCTCTGCCGTCACGTCACAGGTCAGACTGTCACATGACCTCGCTCTCTGCCAACTGACCTGTCGGCTGTCACGTGACCTCGCTCTCTACTGTCTGACCTGTCACATCACCTCCCTGTCATCTGAACCTGTCACGTGACCTGCCGTCCCGCCAGACGGCTGCCTCTCGCCCTCTGGTGAGTCTGTTGTCTGACCTGTCACGTGACCTGCCCTCCCGGCCAGACGGCTGCCTCTCGCCCTCCGGTGAGCACATCACCTCCCTGTCATCGACCTGTCACGTACCTGCCCTCCGACAGACGGCTGCCTCTCGCCTCCGGTGAGCACATCAGCTCCCTGTCATCTGACCTGTCACGTGACCTTGCCCTCCCGGCGACGGCTGCCTCTCGCCCTCCGGGGCACCACAAACGTCAGCGAACAGTGGCTGCGAGGACGACTGCACCACGTGCTCGTGCGAGGCGGCCGGCCAGCCTCGCTGCGTCTCCGAGATGTGCCGCGTCAGCTGTCGCAACCCGCGCCGCGTGCCCGGCAGCTGCTGCCCCGTCTGTGATGGTAGGTCACCCCTGTCCCCGGCAGCTACTGCCCCGTCTGTGACGGTAGGTCGCCCCCTGGCCCGGCCTCTACTGCCCCGTCTGTGACGGTAGGTCGCCCCTGTCCCCGGCCGCTGCTGCCCCGTCTGTGACGGTGAGGCATGGCCTGAGGACCCGTGTTATTAGTCATGTAAGTGGTACTGTACGGCCCTACGGGTGTCCAGAGATAGTGTTATGATAGGTGATGCAGTTGAGCACTTAGGCAGCTGTGCTGACTGAGAATTAGCTCGATTTACTATGATAAAAATTATATGTGGCCCCATGATCATCATGGGAGAGGCGGATGACGAGGTGCACCATGGTATACTACCATGGTAGCCCACCACCACCATTCCGTGGTATCCGCTATACCTCTCACAGTGTCCCTTGTATCACCATACCATTCCACATCCACTGTACCACCCTCCCGAGGATCCCGCCCCCTCCGTTGTAAGCCGCCGGCTTCTCCCAGCTGGGACAGTGGCCGGGGTCAGGGCATGGATCAGATATATGGATCGGCAACTCTCCGTCTGCGCCTTTGATTTCGGCGACAGCGCCGGCCACATGGTTTCCTGTATGTCGTTCTATGATAAGCGGTGGCAGTTTCCTGTATGTCGTTTGGTCGGCCACGGGCGGGGAGTTCCAAATCCATCTGTCCATCGCATGGTCGGGGGCAGTAGGCAGTCCGTGGGGCGTGTTTGTGATTCCTGTATAGGCTCAAACACTCTGCTGCCGACGCGACGCCCTGGGACGGCGGCGGCTCGGCAGATAATGACCCGAGTGACCCCTGGGACCCTGGGACTCCCCGGCCAGCCGGACACAACACGGCACAGGCCCACAGGCAGGCCGGCCGCCGGCGCCGACACTAAGCACAAACGCGCAAGCCTAAGGAAACAGACAGATAGATGGGGTGTAATTAGAGGCATGTGAGCTGTTACTGGGGATGGGGTAGATGACTGTGTTGTTTATATAGTGTAAGACCAGGGGTCGGCAACCTCGCGGCCGGGGCCAGATCCGGCCCGCGGACCGGCTGACGTCCGGCCCCGCGGCTGTAACCCCCCCCCTCAAGCAACTTACATTGTATTCCGGCCCGCGGTGCCTTCAGAAATCGAAAATAGTTTTAACAAAAAATATGTTTGCATTCGTGATGTTTTCATTCTCACTTTTGCCTACTGGCACAAATTTAATCCTCGGAAGTCAAATATTAAATTTGGGCACACTGGTCAGCTAATGAAGTTGAGTCGTGCTTTCATTCCTTTTTTAAGATAGATTTGCCTGCTGGCGCAGTCTGTCTAAGAAGGTATACATATTCCACATGTGACATAGATACGGCAAAACATCTCAGCTGTTAAGACAACTTTTGAAATGCATTAATTAACGCTGTCATATTTCCCAAATGTGACACGTCATTGCCGTCAATTGTATCGATTTATGCCCCCGGCCCGCCGACTGCTTCCAGATCTCTCATCCGGCCGCGCCCTAAAAAGGTTGCCGGCCCATGGTGTGACTGTGATTAGAGGCATTGTGAGCTTGTATTGGGATGGGGTAGATGACTGTGTTGGTTAGATAGGTGTAGACTGTATTAGAGGCAAGTGAGTTGTACTAGGATGGGGTAGATGACCGTGATGGTTAGGTACCCAAGGGTATTAAAGACCAGCTTGTTGATAAAGCAAGGCACATACATTTATAAATCAACAACAGCCTCGCAAGAGTGGATTATATATTTGCTCACTTTTTTATAAATTTAGTCCGAATGTTTTGTATGGATGGATTTCCGAGGTCAGGACCCACGCTAAGCAGAGCTTGTTGCGCAGGCCCTGACCGCACCACCCGATCGTACAATTCTTGTTGGTCAGCATAATTAGACGAAAGTTGTACGTGCCCGACATACCTGGACACGGTACTCGTGCTGATGTACGCAAAAGGCATGCTTTACAAATCTGCTGTCGCTGACACTAAGTCCGTTAGTCTGGAAACCAGACATTTACGTTGCATGCTCATCGGGTCCCATCTGTGAGCTTTATTGCCCCTCTTCGCAAGTCGAGGTACCCGTCCTGCCATCTATCGGCTGTAAGACGAACTATCTCCGCTCCTGAGTGGTCGTCCCGGGACCGTTTCACTCTCTGCCTGTACAGAGTAGTAGCATACCAGATGCCCTTGGCCTGGTTTCCGGCGGAACCAGAGCCCCCCCCCCGCCATTCGGTCAGCTGAACCTGACACTGCACCCCCCCCCCCCCCCTCACACCGGGGGTGAAGCGCCGGCTTACCGCGTCCGGCCCGTGTTTCTGCTGAGAACAGCACCCGGGCGGCCCTGATAGAGCTGTCGTATCAGCAGCTGGTGGCCGGTGTCACGTTTCTCATGGGCTCGTGCAGGACCCCTGACTGCCGGCTCCAGGCTCCCGGCTCTCGGCTCGGAGCGCTCATAAACCCAAATGGCATCATCAGCTCCCTCCCTGTTCTGCTCCCCACTTCCCACCCTAGCTCCTCGGGCTCGGGTTCTCATCCTTTGGCTCCCAGCTCCTGGTTCCCAGCTTCCAGTCCCGTTCTCCCAGCCCCCTCTCTCCGTTCCCAGCTCTCAGCCTCGAATTGCCAGCTCTCCGGTCTCAGCGGCGCCGCCATGCCGAGTTCCCGGACGGAGAATGAGCTGTCGACATCGAGAGCCATTACATCAGCCTAGCTAGTCAGCATGTGGCCTGCAGCGACGGAGCCGCTCTTATTACAGCTGATTGATGTTTAACGAGCTTCACGGAATTCACAAATTGAACTTGTTTAGATATGTATGTGACGTCACTCGTATGCAGAAATGTCATCATCGTCAACACGGCTACCAGACGTCATTTCCGGGCATGTGTGACGTCACGTCCTCTCGCCCGGCAGAGTGTGACGTCATGTGCCAGCACGGCTACCGGACGTCACGTGACGGCAGCCCGCTCTGCGAGTGTGTGACCGCGGAGGAGAGGGAACACGCAGCGCAGGGGTGCCGCAGCATGGCGTCCTGCAAGAAGGCGTGTCCGCACGGCTTCAAAGTCGACGAAGATGGCTGTGAAAGGTGAGAGAGGAGTGGTGGGAGGGCTGGAATAGACTGCATCGTTGCCAGACAGAGCAGATCAAAACTTGTAAACATTCCCAAATACCTCTAGAAACTCTGTTTCTTTTTGCTGAAAACCTCTAGGATCCTCGGAAAATTGACTTAAAAACTTTTGATTTACCTCTAGAAATTTACGACAAAACCTTCAGGTTTGAGGTAAAATCTCTAGATTGGCAGCACTGGAACAGGAGAGAATGAACGCTACAAAAACGAGACGAAAGGGGTGGTCGACCTTTCCTGCTTTGGGGTCCCACTTAACAATCGAGGACAGCTGACTTTCACATACTCGCCGACTGGTCTTGGGAATTAATTGGCCCATTTGTGATATACGGCAATTTACCGTGTGGCTGCCTGTTTCGTCAGTCACAGGCTTGTCAATTATTCCGATACTGCAGATATGTCCCCATATACTGACAGCAACTTTCCAGTGTGCATTATCCTCCTGAGCGCCGCTATTTGTGCTATTCATTGTCCGTAGCAGCGCAATCTCAGCTGTCACTCAACCAGTACAACCCCGTATCTCGTCTGTCGATCAAAACGTTACACCCCTATCTCCACCGTCACACAAACAGACTGCGCTACTGACATGTCCACCGCCGCCTGTCGATCAGCGACATCTGCAGCCGGACTTTTCTGACCGGTACTTAACCGGCCGATACTGACCCATTCCCGCGGCCGGCAGGTGCAAGTGCAAACAGTGCCGGAAGCTGAGGGACTGCAGCAAGATGTGCCCGTACGGCTTCGAGACCAACGACCGGGCGTGCGCCATCTGCAAGTGCCGCACTGGGCCATTTGGTGACGCCGACGTGACCTCTGACGCCGGGTCAGCTGCGGAGCAGCACTGTGTGACCCAGGGTGAGGCCCCGCCCCCGCCCCGTCCCCGCCCCGCCCCCGCCCTACCTCGCCACTGCCGCCCGCCCCCGCCGTCCACCACTGACCACCGCCACCGCCGCTGGTCCTGCCTGTCCGCCGCGGTGGCAGCGGTGGATGAGTCAGTCGAATGCCGCTATTGAACTGTCTATACCGGCCAGATTGGCACCACGGTGCCTGTGAAAGGAATGTTGACGAGTTATGAGCCGGGGGTAGGTTTCTGATCAGCAGATGTTGCTGCCTCAATTTAGATGCTCTTACGAAAACTGATGCTGGGATTGGAAATTATATTAGAGTGGACTGTACTGAGTTCAGATAAAGGCAGGGGCGTCGCCGAACCGGGGGGGGGGGGGGGGTTTTCCCGGGCTCCACAGGACTGCTCCGACCGGAGTCCATCTCTTCCCCAGATTCGCAAGATTTTCGCATTAGTTCCATGGGGCCTGGCTGGCAAACCTCTCGTTGTCCCCCCCACTCAAAATTTGTGGCGATGCCACTGGCTAAAATAAAAACGCGTGGCAGCTCAGTGAAACATTGATTTGGAGAGTTTAACGTATCATTGCACGTGTGATCCTTGGCTGACCGCTGATTTCTGAACTCTCTCTACGCTGGTCATTTCAGACGGCAAAGAGTACGGGGACGGCGAGCAGTGGCACGACGGCTGCCGCCAGTGCTACTGTCACGGAGGAATGGAGATGTGCGCCGTCATCTCTTGCCCGGTGCCGCGCTGCGAGAAACCGGAGATCGCCGACGGACAGTGCTGCCCCACATGTTCAGGTAGGTAAAGCTGGTGCCCCACCTGCCCAGGTTTAGTGCTGTTCTATCCAGATCTTCCTGGATCTCAAGCTATGTGGTATGAGGGTTCGATCCCTTCGATATTGACCGGTGTACTGTGTCGATGACGTTTCAGCTGTCTTTGCTCTTTGCCCAGATTGCCTGCTGTTCTGACTTTGTTAACATTTCACCTGTTGGTACAAATACGCTCACGACAGTGTGTCGGCAACTTTTCCTCGACGCTCCGGGTCACAGTGGCGTCATCTGACCTGTCACAGTTGCGTCATCTGACATGTCACAGTTGCGTCATCTGACCTGTCACAGTTGCGTCATCTGACCTGTCATCTCTCATATTCCAGACGGCACGGAGCACCCTGCTCAGCTGAACGTGACCGTATGCCAGTCTGTGGACGGTCAGACGTACGTGGAGGGCCAGACGTGGCACTGGACGCGGTGCACCCAAGCTGCCTCTGCCACGTGGGCCGCGTGTTGTGGCAGCGCGCCGCTCTGTCGCCCCGGCCAACTGCGCCGAGCCAGCCGGCCGAACTGGCGGCTTTGCTGCGGAACCTGCAGTGTCGAGTTTCCGACCAACAGATGGCGGGCGGGAAGTGCACGGACGCGGCCGGCGGCGAGCGCCGGGACGGGGAGACGTGGCGTCAGGGCACGTGCGTGAGCTGCGCCTGCAGGGGGGCAGAGGTCTCCTGCTTCCACGAGAGGTGCCCGCCCCTGGACTGTGTCCGCCCGGTGCTGAAGAAGAACCACTGCTGTCCGGTTTGTCTCGGTACGTGGACGGATCCGGGTCCGATGACTTTTGGGAGCTTAGAGGTCTATTAATCTTCTTGCCGGCTGAGGGTTACATTCAAGGTATTGTTTCAGGGCATTGTATGCTGGTAATCTCCATCAATGGTAAAAGCTAGTAAGCTGGTAAATCATCAATAACAGTCGAATACAAGAAGGTGAAGGTGTGCATGTGACCTTTGTTGTCGGTCCGCCCTAAAACCCCAATCATCATCTAATACAAGAACTTAAGAAGAAATACTGGACGAGACATTCACATGGCAACATTGTAAGCCTCCCGCATAACCCACACTCAGTCTCTGGGTCGCACACACGGGCCATCCAACTCGCCCTTGGCGTTGCCTTAACACCCTCTGACGATGCCCTCCCTCCACAGAGCCGCCGCCACCCTCCCACTGTGTGCACAATAACCGCACGATCGCCGCCGGCGGCGCCTGGGACGTGGACCCGTGCACCAGCTGTGTCTGTCAGCACGGACACACCGTGTGCACGCGGAAAACGTGCTCCGTCCAGTGTGACTCGCCCGTCAAAGAGCCAGGACACTGCTGTCCAGTCTGCAAAGGTACGATATAGGGCACTTCTGTCCAGTCTGCAAAGGTACGATGTAGGGCAGTGTCTCGCCGGGTCGATGACGGGATGAGTTTGCCGGGAAGATTTGGATGTGGTTTTCATAGTGATACTCGGATAAAATATCTGCACGAGGTAGTTGAGAATAACGATATGGCTGCCTCGTTAGTGAGGCGTTTCTTATCCTTGCTATGCTCTGACGTGATGCTTTGGTGTTGGTGACGTCACAATTAACACTTCTGCACAGAGCTACGTGCAACCTCCGATATCATTCCAGTTACATTTGCAAAGCTCGTCGTCGTCCCCAACTGATGACAGTTTGTTCCCTCCCGTCAGAAGAGAGCGGAACGAAGCGTACCTACCACCCGCTGGGCGGCGTCAGTAAGGCCACACATCGCACGGTGGTGCGTACTCCGGAGAGCGGCGCGCAGACGCCCCACCACGGCGTGGAGAGGCAGCCAGGTACGGCGACACACCGTCAGCGGCCAGCAGTGGCACATTGACGCCGGTCCTTTTCAGTCCAAGCAGGATTTCAGATGTTGTTGTTGACTGTTGTTGTCAGATGTTGTTTTCAGGGTTGTCAGATGTTCAGATGTTGCAAAGACGATCCGATGAATTTGTATCCGACCGGATAATTTATTGTCTATGTCGAATAGAAGAAATGCTTTGATTATTGTATTGCTCTACTCCGATATTCATGTTAAAATATATATACAAAATATATGTATGGACCTTGAGAGTTCATGGATGCCACTAACGATGTGTGACTGTTATTGTCTGCCGCCCTCCCGATGCTCCCCGTTGCTGCCTGCCTGACACCTCCCTGCCCCTCCCCGTCCCACAGGCGGCCAGCAGTCGTCTCCCCATTACATCGTGCTGTGCGCCGTGATCGGCCTGCTGGTGCTGCTGCTGCTGGCCGTGCTCGTGTTCTGGTGCGTGCGCCGCCAGCGCAGCGGATACTCACCCAAGGATGTCACCGAGGAGAAGAAGCCGCTCAACGACCCGCAGATCATGCACTTTATGTCGCTGAACGGGCGCGGCGTTCACCAGGATACACTCATTCTGGAGAAGACCGGCACCGGTGTGAGGGATGTTTAGTGCCGCCCCGCCCCGCCCGCGCCGCCACCGCCGCCACGGTGCCGCCGTGCCAGAGACGGCCAACAGAGCCGCTACACTACGTCACAAACGTTTGCTTGGTATGAAAAGGCAGATCACGAAAAATAGTTCTGGGATCTATAATTAATTACTTTGAGCAATGCAATTTCAAAGCATTTCTAAAAATAACGCCTCAGCGTAAATTCCAACGTTTGTGAACTAGTGTAGCGACGCCTGTCAGCGTCTCCCGGCGCGCCGGCAGGCGGCGGGTCGTAGGCTGAGGCCAGGGACAGGACCGAGGCGTCACATGATCGCCGCACGCGCGCGTCAGTGCTGGCAGCTGCCATCATCACCCTCACCTGTATATAGCCATATCACGTGATCGCGCCCGACGCCCGTCTTCGCTCGCCTGGCGGGAAGCCGGCGAACCTTGGGTTGGCGCCACAGCCGCCAGGCGGCAGGAGCGTGTGTGTGATTGGCGCTCGCGCTCGCGGCGCCCGAAGCGAGTGGAATAATGGTGGCATGCTTCGTTTTGTCGCGACATTAGGCGATTGACTGTGATATGTTGTAGCGTGTCTAAGTCCGCCTTCAGCGGAATCGAAGAGATGGGCGACGGCACGCCTCCGGAAAGAATCGCCGGTTAGCGTCGCCTCAGTGTGCATTGGAAACTCTTAGACCTACATTACCTTTAGGTGAAAGTGTTTTGTATTGGATGGACTTTATCGGAGTTACGCTTCCAAGTGTTCAGAAAGTTTCAGAAGCGCTAGGTTGTATTGCGTCATGTGACGAAAATAATTTTCCTGTTGCTCCGTTCAGTTGCTTAAGT
The DNA here is from genome assembly GCA_014673585.1 of Semibalanus balanoides. NCBI lineage: Eukaryota > Metazoa > Arthropoda > Thecostraca > Balanomorpha > Balanidae > Semibalanus > Semibalanus balanoides. The sequence goes on along the minus strand of VOPJ01011766.1, from coordinate 111,435 downwards.
GTGTAAGTGCCAACGGCGTTTGCTTCAAACCAGCGTGTGTATGTTTATCTGTCGAGCAAATGTCACGACTAGTTAGAGTTCCAAGACACGTATTACCAGCTGTCTTATGCTATAATGTATTTATGAAATAGACAATATCTTGACAAAATAGTTTTGGTGTAGTACCGAATACCGATTGATTTCATCAACGCTCTTGGTTTGGTTTAGGCAGGAATAAGATCTCTTATTCCTGGTTTAGGCAACATTCACGTAACGAAAACTAAAAAAAAACACAAACACAAACTGAATGGAAATTCAGTTTTGTATTCCCTGGGCATATAACTTGCTGGTACAGTATAACTTGGTGGTACATATAACTTGCTGGTACAGTAACAACTAACACGAACAGTCATGCTGTCGATATTACTCTCACCTGTTGAATTTTCTGTGAGTGAAATACCTCGTACACATTGACGACAGTAATGGTTATATAACTTTTGAAAATACCCATTTCCAAATGTTGCATTATCTGACACAGATTTTTGTGAGAAATCCGATGGTGGTATTGATGAAATCGGGAAAAGTGGCGTTCTCAAGATATGCACGTGAGAAGCACGCGCTCCAGTTTGCACGGGTATTCATTCCGACGAACTCAAAATTAATTAACCACAAAGATACCTACCGAGCACGGTTGCATGCTGCACGGCGTCGCCACCACTAGGGACACTAGGGGCACTATTTGTCACCGGAAATTTTCATCCATCTCCCATATGGTTCCATGTTAAAGTACACGTGTACTTTAATTTGTCCCTAGTAAATTTTAACTTCCAATGTTCAGTGGTAACGCAATTGCTGCACGGCGCCTACCTCGAACTTGAACCTGCATGCCAAGCTATAATGCGCAGTAGAGTCCTTTACGGAATGGGAGTCCCATATGGGAATGGGAACGGAATCGAAATGGGTGGGAATGGGTAATTTTTTTGAAAATGTAACGGGATGTAACGGATTTGGGACAGACCATATAATTTTTAGCACCACAAAAAGTTAAATATGTTAAAACGGGTGGAAATGGGAGCCCCATCAATTATGAATTCGGATTGGAACGGGTTTTGATCTGGCTGAATGGGCTGGAGTGGGAAGGGGGCTGAAAATGTGTCCCATGAAGGGCTCTAATGCGCAGGGTGCACCGCATCCATATAAGTATCGTGAAATGCTGTATCCAAGAAGACGGAACCAGTTCCCTGTTCCATGCGCATGATAAGTCCGGATTTTACGGATTTTGCGCTCAACAGTTGAGGATAACGAGCGGAAACACTTGTCAGAATTTATCCTCGGCTGCACAGGCTGCATATGCTTTAAAGTTATAAGACACTGCAATCCTAAGCTGATCTACACGCAGTAGGTATATATATATATATATATATATATATATATATAATATAATATATATATATATATAATATAATATATATAATTATAGGTTATTCCATGAGTACGTTTTCTTATAACGTCAAAAAGTCGTGGACTTTGGTAGGTTTAAGAAAGCAGAATGAAAACTGATTATCAGGCACAAAGGTTGTATTTGATCGTTTAAAAGACCAGGTTTCAAACGTTTCTTCTCTTAGCAGAGACATTTCTTCAGTGATATTCGGTTAAATAAACATATTACACATATAAGCATCAGCGGCGGCGATACAAATTAGCACGTCTTGCAGAACGAAATTAAAATCACAGGGTACATACCTAATGCAATCACATACACTTATTCATCGGAGATCCTCTAAGTAACGAATTATTCAATTGAATGCAGAGTTATTATCATTGAGACTTAGTTTCGTTTTTGAAAATATTACAAAGACTCAAAATTCTAAGTTAAAGTTGGATCGTTCCTGAATCAATAATTTTAAAGTCGTCTATGGAAAATGGAGTGTCACAGTCCAACGAATGATCCCTTATTGAGGACTCAAGGGGACTGGTGAAAAATTTACCTGTTCTATCACACTTACCCTGATGCTGGCATACTCTGCTGTGAAGTCTTAAATAGGTAGAACCTATACGTCCCCTCGCATGAGGGGCAACTGAATTTATAAACCCAAATTTATCACCGACATCTCCGATATCACATCACCGATATCACCGACATCAATACTTTATTTCCAACAAATGTTCCATTGACTTAGACTTCTTGCTTACTTGCAAAACTTATGATATTTTTCCCCAAGTTTCATTCGTTTTAAACTAATATACAAAAGTCACTTCTTTCTCGACACAACTGTACAAGTCCTGACAACAGAAACTATTAGATGAAGAAATCAAGTTCAAGAAACGACGACATGCAGAACTCGAGAAAAAGTACAACGAAAATCGCAAAAACAATCGTCAAGTTCTGTCTTTGTTTAAGTTTTATTGGCTTCTTACTGTCATTCAAGATATTTTAGCAACATTCAAGCAGAAGCATGCGTCTATCCCATTTGGCTTGGATTTCAAACTACCTGTATGGAAGCCAAGTTTTTATGACTATTTCCTGTATTTTGAGTCACTTGTTCAGTCGATTGCTACTTTACCTCTGCCGCAAAGATTCACCCTTCAAGAAGTCAAGCAAAAAATACGAACGGTTGGTTTAATTTTACAATGGCTTCAGGTCTTCAAAAGTGTTTTCGCCAATTTTTTCAAGGTCAGATGTAAAGTTGCTGAAAGAGCAATCAATGCTGAAAGAGCAAGCAATCTTCAGACCAATCAATAATTGTAACAAAGCCTGACAAAGGCAAAGGCGTTGTTATCATAGACAAACAGAAGTATGTTGAAAAAGTAGAGCCAATATTGTCGGATCGTTCCAAGTTCTCTCCCGTTACAGAACCACTGCATAAACTGTTATTAAAAGTAGAGATAAGGTGAACAGACTCCTCAACAAGCTGAAAAAAGGACTCAATCATTTCAGACCAAAACGTACAAAGGCTTGCATGTATCTTGGATCGACCACCTGGAATTCTGTTATGGCCTTCTAAGATTCATTATAAACCGAATCTGCCTTTTCGCCCAATATTTAGAGCGTGTGGTACAGCCACATACTCACTAGCTAAGTTTCTTGTTCCACTTCTATCACCCATCACTGAAAACGAATTCACCGTAAAGAATAGCTATGAGTTTGCTAGAGACATTAACCCGCGCCGGGCCGGTGCTCAGCGCCACCTTCCTCGGGCCGGGGGGTATTTCGACACCCCCCCTTCTAACTCGGCTCCTATGGGACCGAGACATAAACAAAAAGTACCGTTCGAGAGCTCTTCAAAAGGGATTTGGAAACTATTTCGGTAAAATTTTGTATCAGGTCAATATTAGAGTCACCAGAGGTCATCAAAGGTCAAATTTTCTCAAATTTTCCAGATTTAGGACATAGCTCCAGATATCCCAAAATATCTCGGAAACTATGATACCTAGGAGTAAACAAGTGAATAAGCATAAGATAGCTATTTAAATTTGCAATCGCACGCAG